>VXAB01005790.1:189342-239059 GCA_013399175.1 Odontophorus gujanensis | reverse complement strand
GGAGAACCTGACAAATAATTCATCTGAGCACATGTGGCAAGTAGTTTCCACGGAGAAGGCATCTTACTTCCATTCTAACTAGATGTAATTTCTTTTTCCAAGAAGCACTTCCACCCCACCCAATACTATAAATCAAACTCAGTGCAGTACAGGATTAAAATGCAGAAAAGAGAGTTTTGTTCCTTTTCTTTGAATTGTCATCTATTTTTAGTCTTAAGTGAATGTAATCTCTGGCAGGTTTATACAGTAAAGAAAATATTTTACACCTGTAATAGGAAAAGATATATATATATATAATTATTTTTAAAATTAAATTTCATCCACTTTTAAAAAATATTAAAATCGTACAGTCTACATGAGAAAAACTGTAGAAGTTACCAGAAGAAAAGCTGCTGTTTTTATCTTTTATTGATGATATCATCTATAGAAGAACAAATTGCAGTAGTGTATGCCTCTTTATTAAACAATAACATTTTAACAGTTAAAATGTGAGCCCTGATATTCCATTTAATTCTTTTCAGGCACTACACACCACTTCTGAGAACCATTTTAATTATGATCTGACAAAACGTAGCACTAGTTAGAAGAATATATAGTTATTTTGTTCTCGCAGTTGCTTGTAATTGAGGAGTCAGTATATAAAAGCTGCATGCAATACATTCTGTACTGTTGCAGATTTATAAAGCTGTAAGTGTAGCTTGTTACTTGTCTTATTTTGAGAAGGGAAATGGAAGACATGGCAGTAACTTGCAAGTTAAGAATGTTATTTAATGTATTTAATAAAAGACTAATGAATGATTGTTTGATTAGAAGGATTAATTACAAACTCACTTTCAGTGAAGAAGCCTTGAAAATGTCAACTTATAATTCTCTCTAGCTTTGGCTATGTAAGTCTCATAAGAGATTTGAGAAGTTTACTGAACAAAATTGAAGGTAGTCTGGAGAGCCAGGACATGAGGTAACTCAGTGATGCAGCAGTAATCTGTCAAGAAAGTATTTCTGAATCCATTTAGCAGCTTTATTATGGATGTTCTTTTACTGACAGTGAATTCTGTAATACACATGATAGCAAAGACCTTTGACTTGCAAAGTTAAGAAAGTATTTTGAATAAGCATTGCCAGAGATAAGCAACACATGCAGCTTGATAAAAGTGATTTCAACATACAAGACAATATAGGCTGTCATGCAACCCGTCTGTGATGTACCAGTATTTCTGTCTCCCTTTTCTCTCCATCTCAGTTTACTAAACTATTTTTGTTTGCTTGTTTTTTTTTGTCCTCAAGGTGTCTACACTTTGCTGACCTTTTCTCAGCAATGAGTCCCCACATTCAAAAATAAAAATTGATAGATTTGTCCTCCCTTTAGGAATGGATTTTTTACTTTCTAACCTCAGATGGGTTTCTTTGCTTTGAACTGGTTTCTGACTCACGACTCACTGCCTGTTCTCCTCCATATGCTGTGCTACGCTTTCTACGTTTTATTACATTTCAGACCATAAATTGATTGCATATTATCAGTCAGCCTCTAAAAATAAGAGTGTAGGTTCTTTGTTAGTTATTGCTATTACATAATAATATATTTATTAGTGTTACCTTTAATAACTTTCCCAAACTATTTAGGTTTCTCTAAAAGTAATGCTTCCTATTTATTTCCGTGGAAACTACAAGAGATACAAGGAGAACAATAATGCTATTTGATTATCAAGTTCACAGCTACAAAACACTATTCTTTCAGCACAGTTGCTACCATTAGCTATGCATTTTTGCCAGCAGTGAACTTGGATGCTGTGCTCCTAACTATCTGCACCAGTGGAGGTGACCTGCTGTCACCGTTGCTCAGATGTACCGCGGACCAACTCATTATTCTGACATCCACTGTTTGGTCTCCATAAAAGTTCAGCAAGCATCAATGAGAGTTGATGGGTGCCATTTTTTCCTGTATGGAGGAATTCAGTTCCACACCTTTGCTTCATGTGTACTTCCATATCAGGCACCAGGCTGTCAGACTGTCTCTCTGCTGCTGTCTGTCACACGACTACAAAATATAATGGAATATTGGTGGGAAGGTTCAACCTCCACTGCTGCATGGCTAACCCCTGCCTCTGATGTCCCAGGCCGAAATAATGAAGGAGGAGGCATTACTTTTGGAGCATGCCTCATATATATATTCTTTTCTATGTCAAATTATGCTCCTGTTATTTCACTCTATTACCATTTAATGGTTTGAGCAATAGCTAACAGAGAGAAATCAAAGGGTGGCCAATTGAGAGGACATGTAATGGGCTTGGCCTTTCTTGAGATAATTGATAAAAGATTTCAGGCAGAGACGTGAAAATAAATATTTGCAGGTTTGGGCTTGTCGGGAAAGGGTCTTCATGCTGAAATCAAGGTGTCAAAAAAAATATGGCTGTTTTGGGAAGGAATCAATTTAGTCAGTGATAATGAGTTGCCACTCAAAGTTTAGATGTTAAGTGCATTGATTAATTTGGGCTGAAACTGAATGTCCCAGCTTAAAGAAAACTTGCCAATGTTTAGGCTTGTTCCTACACATCACATGTTCTCTATATGCTTTATGATATGAATATATGTTCAACATATATTTATACTTCTGTACATTTTTATGAGGGTATCAAAACTGACCGTATTGGCTGGTAATATTGAAAATTAAGATACTTTGTCAATGTGTTTGTGTATTTTTGAATTTAAATTACTCAGTGCTGTGCCCAGACTTCTTTCACAGCTCTGCAAAACACTATGCAGGCCATGGAGCTTTAGAAACTGGAGCTAATTGCTGCCATTAGCAACAGGAATAAGTCACTCTGGGCATATATTGCATTCTGTGTTTTACTAATTAATCATTTGTTTTACTGCGGGAAATTGCAGCTGTCTGTGGCTATCATTAAAATGTAATGTGTCCAATGTAGTGTTTTTAGATTGTGTTTGAAAAATTAGAACTTAGGAAAATTATGTCAGAATCACTGTGAGAGGCTACAACACTTGCCTGAGATTTGGGGGACGAAGTCAAACTGCTCAGTCTACAATCAGCCTGTCAGATATCAGCAGCTACATGACTTCTTCCTGTGTATCTTTGACCTCATCAGTGAAATAAGGATAATTATAGAGTCCGTTTTTATGCTGCACTTGCAGTCTACTAATGGAAAATAGTAAAAGATAGTTGAGAGTTGTTTGCAGTATTTTGCAGTCTGATTACTAGGAAATGTAGAATAGGCCGCGGACTATTTATTTATTTATTTATTTTGAGGACATCGAAGTATTTTCTGCAGCCCACTATGAAATATATTGTGTTTACTGATATTATTTGTTAGCCACTTTGGGAGCAATTGCAAATTTAATAAACTATAAAGTACTGCAGATTTTCTTGAATTAAATAAGTCTTTAATTAACCAGTGTAGCATTACTGATGTATTCAACAATTGCACTAAATGCAGTTCCTTTTATCGAGTAATTAATGCTGGAAATTGTTAATCCCTTCATTCAATGGTTTGTAGACATTGTATATACCCATATATTTAAATAACTAATAACAAAAATGTATTAAATTAAGTAACGATTTAACTTTATCATATTAAATGACTTTGCAACTTGCAAATATCTGCTGACATAACCTTGTCCAGCCTCTTGAAAAAGAGAGAGCTGAAGCAGCGGTATATTCTAGAATCCTACCTTGGGGTAGTTGGTGATATTGGAAGCCAGTGGGTATAATTGGGTGTTCTCTTTGGCAGCGAGTATGTTTTATTCTAAGATAATCCATTAAAAGTTATTTAATATTAACAAATACAGCTAGTGTTGGTTATTTTGCTAGACGTTCTTCAAGTATTTTGTAGGGTACCTGCTTTAGCAGGGGGGTTGGACTTGGTGATCCCTTAAAGTTCTTTTCAGCCCCTGCAATTCTGTGATTATACGATAGCACAAGTAAACAAGTACAGAAATTTTTTTTCTGCCTGTATTTTTTTTTATATTTATAAATATTTTATATTTATGTCTGCTGAATACAACGTAGATAGTACTCTGAAATAGGTGATAATATTGTAATTCCAGTCCTAATCCTATAGTTTGTTTCTTAGTTGAATAATTTTAGTTCAAATATTTTAAAAAATGCTAGAGGACCAGAATACTGTTTCAGTGCAAGTAATACTGGTTTCAGTGTGTGCAAGGTTGAAAATCTCTGGAAATTGTTAACCACTGTATGATGGTATTTGGGAAAATTATTTACTTGTCAAATCAGGGTATTTTTTTCACTGATTTGTTTAGGAGGCCTTATGATAGAGATTGAACAATTTTGAGAAAGAGGTGAGGGTTGAAGGGTTAATATTTATGTTCCATATGACTGTATGTGTTTTATGGAGAGTGCTTCTGACTGTGTTTATTTCGTGACAGTCTAGTGAGTGTTAGGCTACAGGCAGGAACTGGCATGCAGCTCTGGAGCCCTGTGGAGTCACACTAGTCTCAGCTGCATGTAATGATACTCTGAAGTAATCCAGCTTGATCATAAATTCATGCTCAAACATCATGAAATTCTTTTGTGGGCCACATTCAGAGTGCTTTTCAACTACACTTAAGACCAATTTCAAATGAATATATTTGAGTATTTAATATACCTACAAAATCATTATATAATAACAAACATAATTGCTTTTTCCTATCTGTGTACTGTTTGTTCCACTGCTTACCTAGTGGCTTAATCTTTGTAGGTTACTTTTGCCTATGTCATGCAGCCTTACTGAAGTCGAAAAGGAGATTGACTATGAATCACCTTGTTCTTGCACACATACAGATCATATTGGTGCACGTTTGCTCTGTGTATTCAGCAGGCAAGTGAATAGCTTCTTTCTTGTATTTTAACATTAAATATCTCCTATGAGTCCCCAGATGAAATGTTTTCATATGACACTATGATGTGCCTCAGGTAAGCATTAATTTGCATAGTGCACTTGTAGGGTGGGAAACAAAAACAAATAATACTGAATGGTATTGTCAGTGAAGATATTTGATAGATGGTGTTATTTAGAAAGATTATCAAGATGGCAGATAGACAATAGATAATAAGGGAAGTGCTCACCTGTCTCCTAAGATAGAGGCTCACAGCGGAAAACTCCCCAGAATAGGGATCTCCAACAGGAGACCCCTCCACACTGGTGGTCAGCCTTTAAATGGAGTCTTGGGGAGGTGGAGTCAGACTCTACCCCTTCTGGTCACACAGGTGAATTGCTTTCACCTGTGCTCCCACAGCTGACTCAGTGCTCACCTCAGGTGATCAATCAGTGGTTCAGGCCATGATTCAGCAGTTCCCTTACAACACTGTACCAGCATCCTCAATTTGCAAGACTTAACAGCACTATATAGAGTACTGAGAAATAGCAATGCCATTAATATTTAATTTTACAATATCAGCAGTTCTGTGCAATTTGTGATGAACTTGTGGCTGAAGGCTGTGATGTTATAAAAATAAGAAAAATAAAATAGTCGTTTTCCCATTTAGTACTTGAGTGTGATCAATTGCTGTGGGTCAGTCAGCTGAATCCCGTCTGACCCTCCATGGCAGCGTAGCTGATGACACCAGTTATATTTTCTGATGCGTCTGCAAATACTCAAATGTGCATTGCCTGCTAATGAGCATGCAATGAAAGCAGTTCAGAACGTGTGCAGAATAAACTGATTATATTCAATCATTAGAAAGTACTCAACTTATTTTGAGGTAAATAACACATTTAGTACAGGTTTTAGAGTTTCCAGTAAAAAAAAAAATGCTCAGAGATCTAACAGGGTTTCCAATGAGTTACCCATTTGTACCCAAGATGGACAATTATTTAATTTCCTGCAAATTACTGGGGTTGTAATAAAAAATAACATGAAAATGAGAAATGGAACTTATATGAAAATATCAATTTGTCAAAGAGCTTTTCCAAAGAACTGTTTATTATTAGATGGTGCCATTAGCTGAAGTCCAGTAGATTAAAACCAAAAAGATTTTCCTAGTTGAAACAGCTTGCCAGCTTCTGAAGTTTCTCGAAGATATTTTCTTCCTCAAAGTAAGTTTCAGAGACCTCCTGACATAGAAAAATAATTGATATTAGGCAACTGCTGCCCTAAACAAATATACAAGAAAAACAGAAATGTGATAGAGGAAGAGGTATGCCTGTTTTTTAGGGAACAGATTGCCAACTGTGAATGTAGCTACCCATTTAAATATTTGTGCTTGTAGCATATAGATGCTTTGACAGAATTAAAATTTAATCTCTTAATTAACTATCCCTTAAGCTCGATAAGACAAAGTTTTTGAAACAAACCCTAGTGTAATTTCAGGAGAAATTCTCACAGTTCACAGCATGGATTTTGGCATTGTTCTGTGCTGTAGATTTATTTCATGTTTTCTTTACACAGTGCATATCTTCATTTTTCAGCCCAGGTTATTAGAACGGTACTTACCATTTTCATAGATAAATAAATAAAATATATAAGAACTTTTGGCCTGCCATGCTTACATAAATTCGCAATTTAGATCATGATAGTAGCGAGGATTCTTTGCAGTCTGGCTTGACTTCATTTCACGAATATGAAATGTGACACAATGATTCTTAGTGACAGAAACCTTTATAGGAAAAGGGTTTAGCAATTGCATGTCAGGGACATGTCATATACATGTTTTTGTAATTGTCCATGTAGAAACACATAGTATATGGAAAGAGGAGGTGCATGTTGCCAACAGTCTCTATTTCTCTCCTTTGTAGGTCTTCATAAATAAATGCAGTTCTCTGTCTGTGGTCAAAGCTTCATCTGGATGTGAAATAGCGTAGATGTCTGGTTAATTACACTAGTACTTGGAGCCTTCTCAGAAAGATAATCTTTTCATCTTTCTTCTTCCATCGGTTTTCACATTTATTCTAAGTCTACCTTGCAGAAACAGTCATCTGTGAGACTGAATGCTCACTGACGAAGAATGTACAGTTAGCTTGTGCTTAGGGTTGTTATTTTTTAAATTAAATTGAAAACTTTCCTCTGTTATCATGCCTGCACTCAATGATTTTGGGGATCTGTCAGGTAAAGGCATGCTTTGTGAAGATAACCTGTCTAGAAACAAAGATATGCTCAAAAATAACTGACCTGAGCTCAGCAGAAACTGATCATGTCACAAACCAGCTAAACAAGGATACAACTTGACAACAGTGACTTCTCTTATCCCTTTTAAGCAGGATTGAGATAACTAGAATCTATGTCTGACTAAGGATCACTTGAGTTCTAGGGTTTTTATTTCACACGTGTGGTTCTATATTGGTCAAATCATTGTTGATCCTTTTATGTGAGGAAAATACTTCTTAGGTCACAGCTACTAAACGTTTCTGTGGAAAAAGACCCAGGTTTCTTTTACTTGCCACCTATGCAAAATGTCTTCTAACACTGCTCATCACTTGATTTAAACTTTATCACGGATTTTGCTCAGTGTGGAAATAAATGCATTGTTCTCATTTTTCTTTTAATAAGACCTGTATATAAATAGATGTATAGTGAATGTTCAGGAGCATATTAGTTGAATGATGAATTTTACCTTTTATCTCACATAGCTTTGCCTTCACCATGGTAACAATTTAGAGTTTCATTCCATTTTCTATAGAACAAAGATAGAAATGAACCTTTTTGAAATGCTGACAACTGAAAGTAAGTATTCTGATAGAGCTGTTTTAATGTTTCAGAACAATCAAAATCTTCCTAGTCATAAAACTACTTTCTACTCATATCTGTTTTTGGGGAAATGCAGTACAAACAGTGATTAATAGCTTTATTCATATGTGCCATTCAGGAAGGCATTCTGTGCAAGTTACACCTAAAAATTCTTCATTGCATCCATCTTGTTTTTAATAGAAAATTTCAAATTCTTGCTGTGCTCTAACATATGGTTGTGCAAAGGAGGCAAAGACACCAAAATAGGAACTGGAGAAAAAGCAGTGAATTAAGAACTGAATGTGTGCAATAGAAATGCTTCTCTGGAAAGGCAGTTGTTTGAGCTAGTCTGGCACCCTGACAGGCCTGCTTCTGTATTTGCTGTTTGCTGAAGCAAGTAATTTATCCTGACAGTAACTTTGCCAGCACTGCAAGAATCCTATTTCACTAAGATTAACAACTTCGCCCTTGTTTCTAAGAACAAATATGCTTTATTCCTTGTTTCTGGATCTTCTTGTCATCTTTCTTACTGATCTTGCTGTATTTTCAGGGTGCGCTTTTAGCAAGAGGTTGGTGTTGTTTTTTTTTTTTTTTTAATTTGTTGTTAATGTTATAAAAATGTGATAAGTCCATTAACTGGGCTTTTTAGCTTTCTTAAAGTCTTCTTTGTTTTTATTTACACTAGGCAGCTTTGAGCCTCTCATCTACTGCACTAATTACTACCAGTGTTAAGACTATTATCATTTTCATATATTGAGAACTTTTTTCTCCGTCGTGATACATTTGAGGTAAGAATGTGAAAATTCCAATTGCAACGCAAAGCAAAAACACCTGAGAAAGGGTTAGGGTCCCAGGCAGCTTATGAAGCAAAGATGTGAAGTATTCATTTACTGACTAATGAGATTCTCAAATTATCCCTGTAAAATGTTGGATTTCAGTGAGACGTGTACAGATGTACCAAGGTCTGTAATGTTTAATTTATCCAGTTCATCTTCAGATTTGCAATTAAAATGCAAGAATCTTCCTCAAGACACTGACTGAGTGATCAAAATCAATGCAAGCTTGCCTGCCCTGTGCCTCGTCCCATGTGTGCCAAGACATTTAGAAAAACTGGTCAGGAAACCCAAAAGCAAAGAAAACAATTACATTGCCTGCCTGAAAAGCTGCATTTATGCAGATTAGCGGGAGTTTTACAATAATGGTCTCACTTCTGGTTGTAATAAGCTGTTGTGACACCTGGGAATTTTGCTATGGCTTTCATGTCAGATTAGCTGAGTGGTGTCTAAAATGAATGGAAAAAGAAGTGCATAGACAGTAGCAATTCTTTAAGAGTGCTTTGGCCCATGATATAATTCGAACTTTTTCATCACCACTGAAGCAACAATTTAACTCAGCTGGGTTTGAAAACAAGGTTCAGTTTTTAAGACAACTGACACAATTTGTTTTATTTTTTTCTGTTTTTGTATGGACTTGTTTCAGCTAATATTTTCACTGGAAAGAGCAAATAAGCATTATTTTCAGCTCACTAGTTGACTTCACATCATGGTCTTAGAGCATACGTAATAAAACATTCACTAGTGAAATTTTTGTCATGGATGCCTGACTTCCCATTTTCAGCTTAAATCCAACACATAGCAGCTACTGCAGCATGATGTGCAGGCTTTCATAGAACAAAGCTGAAGTTTTTCTCACAACTTGACTTTGGAAATGTCAAGTAACTGGATGGAGACACTCCTTGTGCAATGGCCACCTAGTAGGACCTGTTGGATCAATCATGAAAGCTGGACCATGACATGAAACAACTGAGGTGAGGGACAGTAAGCACTTGCACTGAGGAAACCTCTCACTTCCATTTTTGCATCTACACCAAATGAATAGACTGACTGTTTTGGGTAATGGTGGCTTTTCTGCATGTAATGTTAGACAACGGACTTAAACCAGTGACTGTGGTGCTTCAACTTCTGCTGTAGTAAACAAGAAAAAGTCACGACTGTATGAATTTGTAATTATAGTCATTTAGCTGCTAAATATTTTTTTCTCTCCCTTTTGGGGAGGTACTTAAAAAACCACTGAAGGCATAATTGTATTTTTGAGAGCTTAGCAGCTTTGTAATGGGCAAAGAGAAGCCTCTATGTCTGCATGATGCTGAGTAGTGGTTCATTTGTAACTCTGTACTGTGCATACCAGCAATGAATAGTGCAGTCATCAGTTTTATTTTGAAAATTTTGATGTATTTTTATTTATGTATGTACTTATTGTGATATATTAGTCTTCCTGTTTCAATTGTTTTGTCCCTGAAAAGGTACTTGGCTGTGAAATGTAAAAAAATTTTGTCATCACTGCAACTGTCTTTGAATAATTATGACATGGGAGTGGTACAGTACAAGTTAGGTCAAACTATTTCTGGTTACAAAAATAATCCTTACCTATATTATTACTTATTAATCCTTACCAATTATTATTACTCTTGAATGCAGTCTTCAGACTATTTCGAGTCAAATTGATACCTGATATTCAGTGTGTTCAAAAACTAATTTCCTGATACCTCTCACCTGTACTTCCAATTCACCTTTGCGTTCCAGATACCAGTTTGGACAAAAGGGTACATTAAATCTGTTTTCAGGAACATGAGTGATGCTCTTCTTCATCTGCATCTTACTTCTGCTCTTTAAACATTCCTTTTTTTCTTTTTTCTTTTCATGAATGGTATTAGATGCTGTGAACGTTAGCAAATATTTTGTGAACTTGGCACAATACCAATATTTTCCTTTTAATTTGCTCTGTGCAGAGATGGAATAATTTGTCTCAAATTTCTGCTGCCATCACTGACCTCTGCATGTGCTTATCACTTTTTGGTATGTCCATTTCTTTTTCAGTAACTCTCTGATGCATAAAAGGTCATTTCACATCTTCCCATTAATCATGTTAGATACAATTGAGAGTAGAATCCAAAAGAGTCCTTTTGTCTCCTATTTAATAAAGATTATAAGATTTAATGTAGAATGATAACCCTTAAAGTTTTTTTTTGTTTATCCTCCAAAACTATCTGAATACTTTACAGTAACTGCAGAGTTTTATGATTCAAAAGACCTCTTTAAAAATTGCTGGTTTTGTTGTGTTTTAATCTTCAGCTGAGGTTTTAAAGGCAAAATAGATCAATCATTAAGTACGTATGGCTCTATGCTCAGGACCAGCGTGTACATTATATGTTAAATGATTTTTGGAAATAGTAAGAACTTTGTCTTAAGTTCCAGTAAGAGTGAGATAAAGACTGTTGTATATATTCTGACTTATTTATAGCTTCATATTAAAATATGCTTTTATGCCTAGCCTTCATGAATTGTATTTGTACCTGAAAAATTAGCGGTTGTGTATTCGTCTTCTTGTACCATTACATTTTCAATAGTAGAAATAGATTAATCTGATGCTACTTAGAAGAAAAATAGAACTGAGAAGAAAAGGCAAACAGTTTTGGAAAGGAAGAAGAAAAACTATAGTAAGCAGAGAAATAAATGTTCCAGTGATTCCTTTAGATCAATTTCTGGCTGATTTCTTGATGATAATAGATTTTATTAGTGAAATATGTTTGTGTGGGAGTTGAACAAGCTGTGTAAAGCGTCCAAGAAGCATTTCTAAATTAAACATTTTAAATAGGTTTACCTGTTCAATGACTGTTAAACTATGTCCAATGCTAAATGCTTTCAGAGAGCAGAAACATATACAGGATGGAAAGTGCTTGATTATTTCATCTCTACTGAGTTACTACTTGTTTCTCTTTCAAAAATTTCAAAAATGTTAACTTCAGTCTTCGTTTTTCACTTTGGAAAAGATGACAAACAGGAGATTTTCATCTGTTGCTTTCTCATTCTTTCATATAAAATAAATTTTACTCTATGAGCAGTCTAAGGAAGATAACTGGGATAGTGTCAGTCTTTCAGCACGTCAACATAAGCAGCAACTGGTAACTGCTCTTAGAGGAAGCCTGTTGAAGAAATGACGTCTCATTTGCTGACTTTCTCTTCTTTTTTTTTTTTTTTGTCTAAGAGAGAGCAGAGACAAGAAGGAAACTACTACAGTACTTTGAAGTGAGAATTTCATTTTGTTTCTTGTACTTGTTCTGCTGCTCTGACTGCAAGTCGGTACAACTAAACCTCTTGATATATAGCTTCAGTGTGTCTTAGGCAAGAAAAATTTACTGGGCAGCCACCAAGGGAGTCATTAGACCCAAGAATTTTTGGGTAGGACAAGTAAGGTTGCGGGAGGAATTAATTTATTCCTCTATGTGGTTGAGAGTACACCAGCAAAATCTGACCTCCTTCTTAGGCTTATGTGTATAACCTGCCTTTATTTTTGACGTAGGAAACATTTACTAGCATGCAAGTCACTGGAAAAGAGCTAGAACAACTAATTTTTTCAAATGCACCCTTGCAAACGTATTGTAAATATACTTGTGAGTCTGAATGATAGTCTGAGATTTGTCACATACAGATTTACCTTTAAATACTGAGGAATATGTGAGCTAGAACATACAACAAAGTTGACATTTTTTTCTACAAGGAGGGTTAGCATTTATGAATGATGTATGTCCTACAGATACATTTCCAAATGATGAGCCTTTCAAATTTCTTTCTTTCCTGATCCTTGCACAGACTGGTACATAGAAGTACATTTGTAGATTTCAGAGCCAAGGAAGCTTCACAGCATTACAGATCAGACCAAACACTGTTCTTCAACACAGGGAAAGGTGAAATTATAATTTTAAATATTTCTGTCAGTCATTATATGTGATGGCAAGCTTCAATATTAGATTGGAATTTATTGAAATAAAAACAACTGAGAATAAAACAAAAAACAAAAACAGAATATAGTGAAGCTAACCTCTTTGACTGGAGTATTACTTCTCAGAAGTTCTAAGAAAAGACCTCAAGTTGATGAAATGTATTATTTTCAGTTTAGAGAATAATTGATAGCCTTAAAATGTGTCTTATCTTGTGAAAAAATAATCTCTATGCAAATGGACATTCCTTATAATATTGCCTATAGGTAATTACAAATTATAAAAGCAGGCAGGAGACCTTAAGTTCATAAAGTAGTACAGGAGAGGAAGGATAATGAATAGCTAATGTGTAATGTGTATTGCTGCCTGGCAGACAATTGAAAGGATATTTAATTTTGATACTGAAACAAAGTTGTGCTAGAGAATGGAAGGCAACTTTTTTTTTTTCTAAACTGTTAAAATTAGAACTTCTGTTTTTAATGGTAAGTTCAAGAATAGTAAAGGTTCTTTTCATTGCTGCTTCCCTCGCCCCTCGTCTTCTAAAGATGTGGAAATATTTGGGTTTGCTTTTGACTATGATAAACCATAGTTTCCATCTATCAGAGCGAATGGAGAGGGAAATTCCCCAGTCCATGTGAGGGGAAAATGAATGTTGGAGGTACTGGATAGAGGAGTAAGCTGTGGAAACTGAAAATTAAAATATCCATCAGTATCTGGTTACAAGGAATAGATGTCATCCCTCTTGGAGCAGTTTTCTAAAGTGTACAGGGGAAGAAAATAAGAATACGAGAGCTGAAAGATTGTTCAAAGTGTCATTAAGGAATAACATAAACTTATATGACTTTGATGGTATGGTTTGTTTATAATCAGACAAGACACAATGAGTTCTAAGAAACACGGTCTTAAGGATGGCAGTGTGCATCCTCAAGCTTTCTGGTTTGAGTTCTGTAAGTCAAAGATAAGATTTTACAGAATTGAGTGACCCTGTCATTTTCAGAAATCCTGTGAATGTGTTCTACTATAACTTTGACAGTTATGGATAGAATTACCTTGGTTTGCTGTGTCCGTTATTACGTAAACTTAAACCAACAAACTGGTCATTGGGAACCTTCAATTTCTTCTGGAAACCCAGAATTTCCACTGTCTTATGCAGTGTAGTGTTGGCCCTGCATGACTGACTATATGTAAGAACTGAAGGAAGAATGTTATTAAGGTGTTATTTTCTATTCTATTTTCTTAATTCCATACACAGCAAGAAGAAAAAAGAACAAAGAGATAAAGACAAATATGTGATGAATAATGTAATATAAACCTCAGTAAAGTTTATTCTTTTTGATTAGCCATTCTTAAGATTTCTCTGAAAGGTCAGTAGTGTCATAGTTTCATGCATTGTCTCAGTTTTGATGAAAACTTCTTTGTTGTACCTCCAGAAGTGGCAGAATCTCGAACTGCAGGGATTTAGAAGGGAAGTTTCCCACCTTCCTAGAAAGGTTCTTGCAGTTTTTTATCAAAAACTGCTTTTTGATGTTATGTACACAAGCAATACTTTTCAAGACTGAAAGGGTTTGATTCATTTGCTAATTGTAGATGCTGAATATAATTGAATGTGTTATGCTAAACTCATCTAACTGCTAGCTCTACTTCCAGAAGTGCATGGCTGACTTACATGTCCCATGTCATATCTGCCAGTCTATTGATTTGACTTAAACCTTAGACTATCCTATATTTAGACAGCAGAATTTCAAACTGGAGACCAAACAGGTCAAGAAAAGTACAACCTAACTATGTTTTAATTTTTGTAGTGCTGTATTAAGGAATAACATAAACTTATGGCCACAATATTAAACCTAAATACGTCTGGTGTTATAAAGCTAATAATTTGGAGGTACAGATTTGATTTTCTCTGTGTGAAAAGATTATTTTTTTTCCTTAAGCTATGTTCATTGTTGTTGTCTTTGTAAAGGAAAGATCTTGAATAGATTAAAAAACAAACAAGAAAACCACTCAAATCTAGCTTCTTTCCAAGTCTCCTTACCTTTTAGACACGAAGGACTAAATCTTGATTTTTTAGAACTGTTATGCATACAGTAAAATAATGCAGGTACAAGCCAGTATCAGACATACACAGTTTGGCTCTGTTCTTCAGAATAAACTTTTCATGTGAAGCAAGAATTGCACTAAAATAGTACATCTAACAGCACCATCAGTGCTTTTCTGCTAGGTTTAATCTCTGAAGTTGTGGGCTATTGCTTTTGAAGCTAGACTGTATATTAGGTTTAGTGAGCTGTTTGATTTCGTTGCAAGGCATAGGTCTGCTGCATTTTTCTGACTGCACAATCTACCTGCCTTTGCAGAGAGCGCTCTCCTGGGAATAGGAGTGTTCACTCTGTGATGAAAAATTAAACCTTTCATTTGATGCTGCTTTTATTGAGGTGCTGCAAGTAGATGTTGAAACATTTTCCATGTAATATGCAGCTGAAGTAAAGTATTATCCATCAGTGTGGGAATAATAATTTAGGTGAATACATGTTTATCATTGTATCCAGTGACGAACTCCAGTGAAGCTTGGAGTGTTACTGGTGGCTACCCAAGGATGCTCATTGTAACATTTCCTGTTAGACTTCCATGATTTTTTGTTTTAACACTTGTTTTTACCATTTTCTCTGCATTCCAAGTAAAGGAGTGCTGCTCTTTGCCAGTTTTATCTTCCCTTCTGTGTAGGTGGTGTAGCCTCCTCAGAGCTGTTCTCTATGCACTGTAAAATACCAACCTTTTTAGAAGAACCACTGACATTAAACTGGAAAGGAAGAGGAATGGGATCTATGTACGTACAGTAACTACATCTTGCATAGATGCAGTGGAGCTTGTTCTGAACTTCAGGAATCTTCTAATGTAGCTGCCGTACCATTAAGCACAATGTAAGCTTCAAAAGCTGCTAGAGACTTTGAAGGGTTCCGAGGAGGCTTTACTGCCAACCTGAAATTTATACTGCTGTATTGCTGTGCTGGCACTGCCTGGATGGACTCACAGAGTTGGAGGGTAAGCAGTGGTCATTCCAGTGCATTCCAAAGGTTGCAGTGCTACCCTGGCATAAATGTTCCTTTGCATTTTTGGAGAGAAAGATACAAGTCAATTGTATGATTTTACTGAAGTTGTTTTAGTTGAGGTTGGATGGTTCTGTTCACAAGGCAGCAGGTTTTCTCCACATCGATCCACATTTCTGTAGAACACCAGCAGTGTATGCTGCTGATTCATCTTCTCTGGGACTCTTAAATTTTTTGGCAAAGGACATTAAGCTTAATAGATCTAAAGTTGAACAGACTCCCATTAACAGTCTCCTATGTATGGGTACCAAGATTTTTTTAATGTTCTCTTTGGTAAACCCTTTAGCCTCTAAAGCTATTAATTTCATAATGAGTAAATTACCTCATTATTTAATGAAGCTGACGAGGTTGGAAAACACCTCTATGGTCATCCAGTTCAACAGTTCACCTACCACCATTTACCCACTAGAGCATGTCCATTAGCACAATATCTAAGCATTTATCCAGGGAAGGTGTTTCAACCACCTCACTGGGCAGCCTGTTCCTGTTAACTCTTTCAGAGAAGTATTTTCTAACGTTCAACCTGAATCTCCTCCGGTGCAACTTGAAGTATCTATGTGGCAGAAGAGGCCGACCCCCACCTCACCACAATCTCCTTTCAGGTGGTTGCGTTGTAGAGAGCGATACGGTCTCCCTTGTGCCTCTTCTTCTCCAGACTAAACAATCGCAGCTCCCTCAGTGAATCGTCATAAGACTTGTGCTGAAGGCCCCTCATCAGCTTCTTAGCCATTCTCTGGACACGCTCCAGAGCCTTGGTGTCTTTCTTGTAGTGATGCAACCAGAATGCCATAGGCCTTGGCCACCTGGGCACACTGCTGGCTTATGTTCAGCTGAGCTTCAGTCATCTCCTGCAGGTCTGTTTCTTCTACAGTCTTCTTTCTGCTTTGTCCCAAATTGCCTGGGGTTGTTGTTTCCAAAGTGCAGAACATGGTACTTGTCTTGTTGAACTTCATCCCACTGACCTCAGCCCAGTGATGCAGCCTGTCCAGATACCTTTGTAAGGCTATCCTTCCTCCGGGGCAGATCTCACTTCCTCCTAACTCAGTGTTACCTGTAGATTCATTGAGGGTACACTCTATCCCATCATCCTGATCATCAGTAAAGAAACTGAACGGAACAGGCCCCACTACTGACCCCTGGGGAGTGCCACTCATGACCAGTTGTCACCTGGATCTATCTCTGTTCACCAGGCCCTGCTCTCCAGCTAGTTCTTAACTCAGCATGGAGTGTACCTGTCCAAGCAACAGTTGACAGCTTCTCCAGGTAAGTACTGTAGGAGATAGAATCAAAGGTTTTGCTCAAGTCGAGGTAGATTACGTCAGTGGCCTTTTCCTCACCCTTCAAGTGAAACAATATTGTTTTACTTGTGCGTTCTTCTCAGTATATTTTCAGATAAACAAACAAAAAAAATTATCAGCAAAAAGGTCAGAATTCCTCCAGGATTTCCCACAAGCTAATTACTTTTGTGGTGTACATCTCTCTTTTGGCCTCATTAATTGGCTGTAGTGCAAACTAATTTTTATGTGTAAAGTAACTTAAATTTTTCTAGCTTGGATAAGGGCCAGAAACCAGGCCAAAAGTTTTAAATAGGAAAATAAATCTATGCTTATGAAGAAGTAAATTGGCTTCTACCATTTTCTGCCTGTCATCTCTGAGGTACCTGTCTTTCTTCTTTTTGAAAAGTGAGCTATTGGTTTTAAACCAACAATTTGCATTTTTGGAGGTAAATGGCTCCCTAGCTGTCTGTTAGCAGTGTTCTTGGCTACCTGTGCCATCCAAAGTGAGCCTGGGGCAGCCTTCCCTCTTCCAGATACCACAGTTTAACCTATGTGGAATGTTTTTGGTATCAAATTTTCTCCCCCTGTTCTTTTGGGAAGGGGGAGTAAGGGTTGTGGTGGAATTCAGTTAGCTGTCAGTGTGAAACCACCACTATAAGAAAGCATCAAATCATGATGTAGGGCGTGTCAATTGTTATCTGTTAGAGTCTCCACTCTTTCATGTGAACAGGGAGGAAAACTGAGTTCATGCTTATAGCAGAAATGCTAATTCACAGCCTGAACCAGTGACTGAGCCCTTGGTGGGAAGACAGAGCCAACCTGGGGTAGCTCAGGTGCTTGCAATGTACTTGAGTGACCAGAAGGGGTGGAGCCAGGATCCACTCCTTCCCAGACCTCATTTAAGGGTTGGCAGTAGAAGCAAGGGTATCTTTCTGTAGATCTCTGTGTACTTGAGGCCTTCTGAAGGTAAACAGACTTCTTTGTCGACAACTGCTGTGTTTGCGCATATTCTCAGTTACTGCGGACTAGGAAGTTGCTACTCTGCTATCATTGCAGTGTTTTCTGTTGTGTTACAGCATTACGATGCTAAACAAATTATTAGGAAAGAATTTATACCCTGGGAGTAATGCTTTCTGAAATGATGCAGACTATGTGTCTCTAATTCAGGTCAATGTTCGAAGTGGCTTTGGTGTTTTGTTTTGTTTTCTTGTGAACTAGATCTCTCACAGTTCCTACTGTAAGTAGGATCAGTATCCTAAACCATTTGTTTCTGAGTATTTCAGGATAGCAACTCCTGGAAGATAATTGAGTGTTCACCCATAAGACATGTCAAATTCAAAGCATTTTGCTATGACGTTTCCCTGTGTATATGTACAGAAAAGCATTTTTATTTTCCATTCACATGTTGTGGGTATAAATTATTTTAAATGAGATGATGATGTGTTTCTGTGATGGCATCTTTTATTCTTGATCCTGAAAAATAAGCATCATTTTCATTCATTAGTATTTCTATCCTGGGATGTCACATTTTCTTTACTAAATAGGGCTTGTCTGCTGAAATGAAGGATGTGTTTTATGTTCAAGTTGCCAGAGTGCCCTTTGCTATCATTCAGTATGACATAATAATAGCTTGAATGTCTTTTGCTTTGCCTACAAGTTTGCAGTATGGGAAAATTATGAAATCATGGTTTCAGTGTTGCTTGTCAAGATGTCCTGAAACTGCCTCTTGTTGTATACTTTCACTTTTCATCCTCTGAACAACAGAGGCCTTGTTGATTCATTTCAGATTACTAAAAGAGCAAACGTTTTACATTATAAGTGAAAGTGTGGCATAAAATAGCATTTAGAGAAGTCTAAAATAACAGTTATAGTTTTAATGCTAGAAAAGCTTTCAGTGCAAGATTGTCCTGCAGAACAGGAGTCTACAATTTGGCTTCTGAAAGAGAAAATACAGATCATACATTATGTTTACTATCCATAAGGAAGTGTCAACTTTTTGCTAGTTTTAGGTGTGTTATAGGTATAGACTCTCAGCAGCTGCCTGTGAATTGCATTATCTGCCTCCCAATCTCCTAAATCCAGTCTTGAAATTACACAGTAGCTTGGATATTGATCTGTAAATTGCACCTGCCTCAGCCTCTCTGAGAACATACTCCAGCTCTGAAGTTAAAGGCTTCCTCAGATTGAGCTCTGAGCCTTATGATGCAAACCCACCCCTCTTGCTTCTTTCTGCTTGTAAAAGACAGCAGTGTTATGTATTATTCCAGTAGCCAGATTGCATTGGTTGATTAGTGTGTGTACTATCAATAGTGGGTTGTATGACAACAATTGTTACAAGCCAGACTATCAAACTGTTGGGAGACAAAATCTTTCAGTAATTCTGAATAATACAAATGTGCAGTTGTTTCCAATTTTATCTACTTGTTCCTTTTAACATCTGATCTGATCTCTCACTTTTCTATATTGTAAGTTTGACAGTAACATAGGAAATTCTCATTTATTCTTTTCTGGTGAAAGTAAAACTTATTTAATAGAGAATTAAGCCTTTCCTCAGACACCAAAAATGCTTTTTAGTTTGTTGTCTGAATTACCTGAGCTAGCAGTGTACTGGATTTTACTTAATACAGTTTCTTTTTTTGAGATAGGGGAAGGGTGGTAATTGTAAGCTAAACTTACAGACTGCAAGTCTACAAGACTCTGGATTATTTTGAGACTTCTTCTGTGGAATTCACAGTTATTTTGATCATCATCTATAATGTTTCTGAGGTTGATTAAACTCACTGTATCAGCTTCATAGCTCCATGCATATTCCATGCAATTTTGGAAAATAGTATTTACTGAAGTAGCACATGAATACAATTTAAAATATTTTGCAAATCAATTGGATACAAACATTTGCTAAGATTTAGTTTGTCTGTAGAAGGAGTGATGCTAGTGATTATTTTGTACTTTATTTAAGAACAGGGACCTCAGTTTATATATTTATGCATGAAGCGTCTGCCCACTTATGAGATAAATCTTTTTAAGTGAACATTAATAGTGTTAGAGTTTTGTTTTAATTTCAACCTGTTGGTATTATGTAATGTGAGAAAGAGAAGCAAGGAGTGCTTATCAGTCTAAGTGTCTATTTAAATAGTTGGTTTTTTTTTTAATTTATGTTCTTCTTTCAGTGTTCAGAAATGTCAGAAGAGAAATGTCTTTTTTAGGAGACAATTGTCTGAAATTAGAGTAAATATGCTAGAACAGGAAAATGTTCCCATCTCTCAAAAAATCACGAGTGCTGTCTGCAGATGTCAAAATATGATAACACTGCAATCACAGCAATATCTCCACTTCAGTATTAAGTATTTCTTAGTATTGCATACTAAGAGTTACTTGTGAAGTACTGATGTGGAATTGATAGTTGTTTACCTGAAATTGAAGGGAGTCAGATGTCAGTTGTGAAAACCACCAGAGAATCAGGAAAAATTGATCTAGCTTGTTGCAGTTTATAGTAGTATATGCAAGAAAGAAGTCATATTCCATTGTCTAACTTGAGATTAATGTTTGAAAACAATGAGATGTATTTATTCTAATGTGACGTTAATATTCCTGGTAAAAGTGGCTCTTTGTTTTGTGGGAATGACAGCTCTGAAATGTTTCTTATTTCTTTCTCAAATTATTGCTTATTTCAGGAGCTATTAACTGTTGCTCATCTCCCCTCTAATAATAGCAGGTAGATTTGGAGATCTCTCTGTTTTACTAGATGTTACATAAAAGTCATTTTTGTGATCTTGTGTTCTTCAGAGCTTAATGCTTCAAACCAGGAAAACACTTCAGACTTGTCTGAGGCTTCCCTGGTGTCTGGAGGAATGCCAGATTCCTGCTGAACTGACCTGCCAAAAGAGCTTTAGTTGTAGAAATCTGGGTTTTCAGACAAGCCAAGCTAGGTTTGTAACACTGAGCAAACAGGTCTCCAAATTATTCTTGCTCTATGTAATGTCATAGAGAGGAAATTACCTTGGCATGCTTGAAATATTGTAAAGTACTGTGCTGAAGTTGTTGTTGATGTGGCACATATGAGCGATGTGTATATGAATAGTGATCAGACATGTTAAGGAAAAAGATTTGTTTTCATTTCCCAATTTGCTTTTAAGGAATATAGAATTAAGATCTAGCACAGCTATTGCTGAATATACAGTGGAAGAGTTAACTCAAAATGTGTCTGCATAAATAAAAAAAATAGAAATTTGATCCATATGTGCAAGTAAATATTTATTGTAATATACCTGTTGACACTTCAGTAAACTATTATAATCTAAACTTTTTTTGCTTGAATCAAAATCCAAACCACAAAACTTTTAGTCTGCTTTGAATTGATCAACATTCAGAGCAATTTTATTACTTATCTACTGTTGACTAACTTCATTTGAGGTTATCAGATATAACTTCAAAACCAAGAAACATTTCAAGTTTGTAAATTGAGGTATTACAAAGGAACAGTAGTATTTGGCTTGTGTGTGTTGTGTATCTTAAGAGTATGAAAACCATGTTTGAAGCGTATGTTTCTACGTGTGTAAATGTTAGTATACCCTATTTATGTACCAGCATATATGTGCAAAGTTATTCATGTTCATGTAAAATTTGGTATAGGCACTGTTTCCTGCATAGTGTGTGTATTAAATAATACCTGTTAAGATTATCTGCTTTTAGGAGGTAACTCTGTAATCGGGACAATGGTTATTTTTATTGCATACTTAAGTTTGGATTATATAGGCATGTTTTCAATTAAGCATTTGCTGTGCCAAATGAGTAGTACAGTTTATTAGTCATGTGGAAAAGCAAAAATCTTTATTTGATTAGACATTGACAGCTATTTGCATATGTATTTCAACATTTGCAAATATATTCAGGTTGTTGTAAGCACTTCTATTTTTTCCTTTTTTTTATTTTTTATTTTTTTTTAAGTCTGTTAGTGATCTAGATTCAAAGAAATTTAAATGTTGTAAGAGGGTGTTGGGAATTTTGTTGCTGATCTGCAATACTGGAGTCTGGCAAATACCATCTACTATGCTATGAGGTCACCAAAAAGCTGATCTTGTTCATTCAAGGCTAACTTAAGGTTGGAACTTTCATCCCACATTCATCTAACTGCATTCAAGGTATTCTTTCATAAGTGTTTTGTGTGATTCGCCAAATGGTGATCAACTCAACAAACTCACTGATGATCTTTTCAGTAAACAACCGGAGAAAATTGTGGCACTAGTGTGTGTCTTTGTGCATAGCATTGAGCAATGCTTGAAGAGCCTGCTATCGCTTCCTTCTTGTACCCAGTAGAAATTAGACCCCCTTCCAGCAATTAAGCAGTTGGTTCATGAAGGCAGAAGGTGAAGGCTCTACATTTTTTCCTTCAGATTTTTTTCTATATGCCAAGTGGTAGCCATGATTCACTGGTCCAGAGTGAGGACGAACCCATCAAGCAGTGTGGGATTCGTACTGAGAGTGGTTTTCATTAGTTGTTGCTCAGTACCAGTCTAAGGAAAAAAAGTTTTTTAGTTTTGGTTCTTGATGCAGACTCTCTTTACTTAATGCAGTGCTTTGTATGCAAATTATGTTCTTAGGAATGACTAGTGTAACAAGAAACATTACTATACTAATTGTAAGTTAATAAACCCTTTTCAGGGAAATGAATTAAATTTTACCTTGAAGATCCATTTCTTAGAAGAAAACTGCAAGTATTTCTTGTTTCCTAAACAGCAATCTTAGAAAATGAGATTTTTGGTCTGCTTTGCCTTCAGATTTTCCCTAGGCACTTAGAAAACTGAAGGTCATGTATTATGAATAAAGTCTAATACTTAAGTCAGGATCTTGACTTCATTAACTTCCACCTAAGGACCAATGCCTCTAGCTGATATGCTCATTCATTTGGCAGTTTCATCAATTCTGTAAGAATTACTGCCTTTTTCTTCTGATCTGAAGTACTAACTTGGGCACTGAGATTGAATCTCAGGTTCCTATAGAAATGAAAAATATTTTATAGCGTGCAGATTTTGTGTTAACCAGGAGAGACTTTGTTGTAGACTTCATTTTTGATGTGGTGATGTACTGCTTTTAGGAAACAGACAATGCAAAGGATTGAAGAGTTAATCCAGAACTTAATTGACTTGAAGGAGCAAGATAATGTAATATATATATATAAAAATCAACTGAAGAAGGTCCTCAGTTTGTTCTGTAACCTGGAGGCCTTTACTTTCATGGTAAATAGTTTTCCCCACTTTTATCTGTTCATTTATTATATTAGTGGTTATTAAAGTCAAGCTCCTTCACCAAAGATTGACATGAATAAGTGTTGCTAGATTGCTACCAAAAAAGACCTGTTGCTGAAAGAAAGCCAGTTTCCTTTCTGCTCTGTTGGAAAACTGTGTTTTCTCTGATTGAGAAGTCTCATGAAGATAAGGCATTTTCTTCAAGCAATAGAATATTTGGGGCGTTAGCACAGTGAGAGTTAATTTGCTACATGTTTGAAGCATATTTCTCTCTCTTTTTTAAAGAAAGAAAAAGTGATCTTAACTGCAGTAACAGCATTTGTTCTATGTGCTTCTTTCCAAACAGTATAATGCTTTAATTTTCACAGTTTGGGAGTGAGAGGAAATGAAAACTGACGTGCCTAGGAATTAAGGTTTACTTCTGAAACTAGTAAAATCTGGGAAGTATTCTGACTGTATAGTCGACATGAACAGAAAAATTGAAGATTACAACAGTAGGTTATATAACCCAGTGTATACAATGTGTAGTAGAAGTATGGCAGGTAAAGGCCAGATTATAAATACAACATGAATGCTCTTAAGTAAAAGGAAAATTTAACTTAAATGTTCATTTTTTAAACCAAGACTCTACATGTCATACTCATACAAATGTCATACTCTACATTAATTTCTTTCCGTTATTCTTTAGCTATGTGTTGTAGGAGTTACATAACATAACTGCACATTTTTATGAATTTCGGTAGTGTATTTTTGTAAGGATTATATATATATATTATATATATACTATAAATTGTAGGCCCCAGTTGTGAACTGAAAACAGTAACTGATCCTGGGCTTGCACCTAGTAAGTAAACTAAAATTTGAGTGTTAGTCATGGCTAATAAAGCTGAGCAGGGTAAAGTAGGATTATTTCAGTCTTTATAGAAAACAACAACAAAGAAGGATCAGGATTTAAAAGCATCATTCCTTTTTCATCTTTGTGTGCACAAATTTATGGATGACTTCTGTAGGACTTGATCTTTTCGTTCTGCTTTAATAGACCTCTCATAATAACGTGCTTTGTTACACCGTCCCTGGTGCTTTTCAAGCTCGTATAATCATAGAATTTTTTAAGCATGCGTTTCCAGCCCTTAGTTCTAACAGTGATTTTTGAAGAGCGGCATCTTCAAAATCCTAGTGGAAAATGAATTCTAATTCAGTTGATAAGGTAATGGAGTTAGTTGGTTTTCTTTAGCTTAGATTTTCTAAACTTAATGATTTTAATATCTCTGTTTAATGTACTACATTACGCACTTTAAATAGTGCCTTCAATTTTCATTTTTATGGGGAGCAGTATTTGAAGTCTTCCGAATTTTCTGTGTATGATTTTTATGCATCTCTTTACAGTTTCATGTTGTCAGTCTATTTCACTTGAATGCAATTGGCCATCTGTCTACATTATCTTTTTTGGGATTATGCTCAACCTTCTGTCCACTCTGAGCACAGTTCTTTTCAAGTAGTGTTTTGTTATTCTCTACTGTCACTTGCAGCCCAGAAAGCCAACTGTATCCTGAGATGCATCAAAGAAGGAGTATGACCAGCAGACCAAGGGAGGTCATTGTTTCCCTCTGCTGTCGTGAAGCCCACCCAGATGCCTACATTCAGCACTGGGGCCCCCAGCATAAGAAGAACATGGACTTGTTGAGCAGGTTCAGAGAAGGCCACAAGGATGATGAGAGAGCTAGAGCAGGTTCTTCTGTGAAGTAAAGTTGAGGAAGCTGGACTTGATCAGACTGGAGGAAAAAAAGGCTCTGAGGAGATGTCACTGAAGCCTTCCAGTACCTGAAAGGAGCCTATAACGAAAGCTGGAGAAGGAGTCTTCAGCAGGGAGTGTAGTAACAAGACAAGCAGTAAGGGATCTAAATTAGTAGAGGAAGATTAGGTATTAGGAAGAAATTCTTCACTGTAAGGCTGGTGAGGCAGTGAAACAGAGGCTGCCCAGAGAAGTTGTGGACGCCCCATCCCTGGAGGTGAGGGCCTGGTTTGAGAAAAATCACTTTCTCAAAGTGATGGGACTTTGAGAAACCTGGTCTAGTGGAAGCTGTCCCTGCCCGTGGGTTGGAACTAGGTGATTTTTAAGGTTCCTTCTAGCCCAAACCATTGATGCTTCAAAACTGATCTTACCTTATGGTGCAGAGCTTTGTTCAAGATCTGCCCAAGTAAAGAGGACCTACTGTAATCTTTCTACAGGACAGATCAAATCATTTCCTCTTCTATGTCAGTTGGTGAAACTGGTAATTTTTGGCACAGTGCAATAATAAAAATTGGACAATACAGTAGAAGGAAAGACTATGTTAATAACATAAATTTCTTTAAAGAGTTCATTTTCTACTGTCTCCTGTAAGCCTTTTATTTTAGGAAGGAACTTTTCTTCAAGGTATGAAATTGCTGGAGCTTGATTTCCTTGTCTTTCTCTAATTCTGCCTTTCTTTCTGACCCTTTCCCCTCAAGCACCAAAATTTATTGTCAAGTTTTGCATTTAGAGAATCCGGTCAGACTGGGAGTGAGACAGCAGAATGCAGACATCCTCTTATGCCACTTCTAGGCAGAATGCTAGCAAAAAGTTTTTTACGATTGTCATTATCTTATTTTTCCTAAAGAAAGCCATCTCAACTTTTTCTGAAATTGTCAAACACATCGTGCTTGCGTTAGCAGTTCTGTTACTGGTGATGCCCATCTGGCATTATATTATGACCTTATATTAAGGGTATTGCTAAACTGGAGATGATGAAATGACTTGTATAAAGCTTAAAATTTAAAGGCTTTCAGGAATGTTAGCATCATATCAAATTAAACACAGCTTGTGTATGCATGTTTGTTGAACTGTACTGCAACTGTGATTAGAACCAGCTATTTACTGTTTTTTTTTTGTTTTTTGTTTTTTATGAAATGTAAGTTTCTAAATGGCTTTCACATCCCTGGAAAGGAATTTTTTTTCGAATAATTTTTTTAAAACCTTCTGACTACAAGCATATATTTCAATAACATATAAATATGTGCTTTTGATTTCTGATAAATACACTTGAAACCTAAGTGCGTATTCTTCTCAGGATATCCTTGAAACACAATTTAAATTTACCTTCAAGAACAGAATCAGCAATTGAAAGCAATGGAGAGACAGCCTCTAGGGCATCAGAACTTCTGATAATGTAAGGTATTTGCATTCTTTCAGTTTCTGTCAGTATTTGCTCTTGAGATCTACTTGTATCAAGTCAAGAAGTCAAAAGAATTCATTGTTTTTTATATGTTGTAGTGTATTTGTATAGTAGGTTTTTAATTGGTCTGTTTAAATAGGTTCTTCTTTGATGTTTTAGAGCTGTTACTGTTTAAATGAGGAGAAATATTTTAAAAATCTGAATTGAATGGGAGTGAGTACAGGGTGTAAGGAAAACGTCTACTGCCTTGGTGAGCCAAAATAGTTGAAATGTGACTTTGACTGTCCTCAGAGGAAAAGAACAGGAGTTTTATAATTTACAAGAAACAGGAGCTGGAGGAAAGACTGCCAGACTCTGTGAGGAACCGTGAAGAATGTCATGTCAAAGCCTGAGGAAATCAGTGCGATTGTGGCATTATGTGGTATTGATTTGGACAGAGCTTTTTAGCTAACAAACCACCCTTTAAAAATGTGAAGCTTCATGTTAACTTTACAATTATGTAGATTTGTTGACATGACAATTAGTGTGGTCCTCACTTGTTCTGAGGTTTTGTCTTTGAGTTGATATCTCAAAATTTTTTTGTAAAACTTCACTGTATGTGATGCAGAAAAATCCAGTGTATCATTAACTTTTATCTCTATCAAACTTATTTGTGAACTAGTGAAGAGATGAAGGGGATGTGAAAGGATTTAGAATCACTCTCTCCTTTGGTTCTTCTTTCCCCTTGACGCTTCAGCAATAGGTATCTCAATGATTTATGCCTTCTTTGTTGTGTCAAGAGTAATCGTGTTAAATTTTTTTTAATTCAGTACCTTCCAGTAGCCAATCTCACAGAAAACTCAAACATCTGACTGAGGTATTGGGATTTGAAAGTATGTGTATCATACCTGTGTAGTTAATGTGTTACCTCTGTATTTTCCATTTTCTCCATCCAGCCGCTTAGTTTTTGTGGTTGTCTTTTTTTTGTTTTCTGACTTACTTCTGTGAGGTAAGTTTTTGTCAAGGAAAAGATGTTTATACTACAGCACTGTATTTTCATTGCTCTTATTGTTTGTTTTTCTGTTGGTAAGCTCTTTGTTTGTGGTCTGTGAGCTAGGGATTAAAGTAGCAAAGGGTGAAAAAAAGATTGTGTTGATGAAGCTCAGATTTTTGAGACAGTGGTGAATAGCAAATTAGTGCCTGAATCAGGCATGGAGTCTTTAACTTTTGGACTATCTACTTACTCTTTGCATCTTAGTGACAGAGACCCTATGTATTAACTTGAAAACGAATTAATTGGTCCTAGGCTTGTATCATTTTTCTTTTTTATTTTTCTTTTTGTTATACCGCAGTTAGCCTTGTCTTAACAAGTAGAATAAAGGTTATTGGTTTTGACTCTTTCTAATGTTTACAGACAAGAACCAAAGTATGCCAGTTAACTAACAAGTAATCTGAAGGTGTTGGCCAATTTCAGTTATGGCCTAAACAGCTGTTATTCAGTTTATGAGTTCATCTGCTTTAATTAGGGTAGTAATGAGTCTGACTTACTCTTTTAGTTTCCTTAGGACTCTGCCAGGAGTGCTTTAATCAGTATGTAATTGATACTTAAGCCTAAATATTCCTTTAGCAGGTATGAGTGGCTGCTCAAACATGCTGTAGGGTTCAACCAAAGCAGCTGGCCTCTCTTTGCTTCCATGCTTAACTATTTCCGGATCCTTTTTGATCCTCACAATTCCTATGGGACGAAAGCTATAGGGCACCAAACCCTGCTCCAAAACTTTTGACTTTTGCTGGTTTGCTTGAGACTGCTTGATGTGGATACTTCTTGAATTAACTTGGATTTCTTTCCCCCTTGACTTCTTTTGCTTTTGAATGAAGCCATGTAACTTCTAGATGCTCTTCAATTAAAAATATAGGAAAAAATCTACTTATGCTTTCATTTTGATTGCCGCCTGTTAGCAGTGCTTTCCAAGTGTCTTTTCTTCCCTGTTATTACCACTTAGTAGTAAATTTTTCTTGGATGCTTTTTACTGAAGTAGAATAGTCATTACTAGGCAGTCAGATACGAACTTCATCTTAAAAGAAAACTGTATTAGGGTCCTACACATTTGTTACATATACCAGTTCACAGAGACGTTAGTTCTTAAATGTATGTATGCAGCACCATGAATAAATGAGACATTTTCTTGCCCATTCTTCATGGGGATGCTAAGATGGTGTAGCGAATGTCTCAGGGGAAAGAACAAGAGACAGAAGAATATTTTTTAAAGGAAATAAAAGGTTTATGTGCAAGCTATAAAGCACTGTTACATTGTCTCCTGATTTACTTTATGTTGCCGCTTGCAAAAGTGAAGAAATGCTTTGCTGAAAATCATTCACATATTTGTTGGTGTGTATCTAATTTTGGAGTAAGATGCCAATAAAACTTCTGAGAAGTGCTGCATTTTGAACATGAAATTAAATTCACCATTACAGTATTTTCCACTTGCATACATTGTGATGGGAACTTTTGCATATGCTTGAAAAAATGAAAGATCAAATATAGTGTTTCCACTGTAGCACACACAGACTTTGGTTTATTTTGTTATTAATTTTTCTCATTTCTCTTAAAATAAATACATATATATGTTTCCTTTTCCATTAGCTGTACCACTGTATGGGAACTGTTGAATCATGGCCTGAACCACTGATCACCTGAGGTGAGCACTGAGTCAGCTGTGGGAGCACAGGTGAAGGCAATGCACCTGTGTGACCAGAAGGGGTGGAGTCTGGCTCCACCTCTCCCAGACCCCATTTAAGGGCTGACCACCACTGGGGAAGGATCTCTTGTTGGAGAATCTTCCCATGTGGAGTTCCAGGTCAGCCTCCATGTTCGGTGACAGGTGAGCACTTCCTAATTTATCAGGTGTCCTTATACCATCTGGATTCCAAAATATACTGTCCATCTTTATTATATTGTGTGGGTGCTATTCATTAAGGGTATTCACCCTACAACCACACTACTGATTGTTGTAGCACAAGGAAAGTCAGTGTTGAAGAAAATGGTAAGAGTAGACAATATCCAGTTTTAAGCATTAAAAAAAGAAAATCTGCTACTGTATTAGTACAAGTAACTATTTCTAGTCTCTTCTACTGCTATGTATGGAAACCATAGCTTTAACGTACCCCTAACAAACCCATTATTTTACCAACTTGTAAGCCATGTCTGCCTGCGCAAACAAGCTTGCAAGCTAACTTGAGCTATCTTCAGCAACCTCCCTTGGTCTCTATCACTACCCTGGTTTGGACTTTCCTTCTGTTTGCCTCTATCTCAATTCCTTTTGGAGGACACTTCCAGTAATGTTATTATTCAGCAGTCAAAAATAATGTGATCAGGTGAAGTATTCCAACCAGTTCAAATCTGGGAGCCTGCAATATCACCATATACTTTCAGATCAACAGGCAAGCTTGATAGTAATAGCTTTCATCTTAAAAGTAGTCATAACCAATCCATTTTGTGTTTTAGAAGAGTGTTGAAAAAACCCTTCTGGTGCAGAATAAATGAGCCTGTTAATGGCTTTGCTGAATAATGTTAAACAATAATATCAGAGCATTATAGTTGCTTTTTATGTTTTTAGTCATATTTATTTTGCCAGCATTTTGAGTCTGAAGGAACACTGCCAGTTAGTTCAGGTGCATATAACTTTGAAACATGGTTGTTTTTTTTCTTTTCTGTCTGTAACGATGATTTTGAAGGAAGAGAGCAGGGCTAGGACATAAATGATATTTGCTTTTCTTGATTTGATAGTCACCAATAGGAAGGCACAGGGCAATTTAACTGTACTGCTGTCTTTTTTTCCAGTGCTGCCTTTCAAACTAGTTTCTAGTTTTAGGCAACGTTGGAATCCTTCTGTACCAACCAAAGAGGAACTGCTGTAGCATTCCATCTTCAGAGAACTGCTTTTAAGTTCCTAGATATACAACAGAAAAGGGACAGGTAACTGCTCAGATACAGTGAGTGTTTTTGCTTTTATAGTCTCCTTGAGCGTATCAGGTATGATTCTCATATATTTCCTACATCTACTGCCTGCCCTTGCACAGCAGCTATCCATGTTTGTAATTAACAGTCAGTTGCATCAGCAATCGGCATGCACGTGTAGACCCTGACCAGTTATGCTTTTTAATGTAAAACAACAGTGGTGAGTATTTTGTCTATATGTGCTGCATCTGGTATGTTCTACTACAATTCTAGGCAATAAAGGTGATATGCCAGTCCATATATTCCAGGTATCATTGACAGAGTTTCATTTCAGGGTCTTTTTTTCTGCTTCCGGGAGTTTATCATAGAATGGTTTGGGTTGGAAGGGGCCTCAAATACCATCTAGTTTCAACCCCCTGCCATAGGAAGGGACACCTCCTTCTAGACCAGGTTGCTCAAAGTCCCTTTTAGCTTGGTACTTAAGTCCCTCCAGGGAGGGGACATCCACAGCCTCACTGGGCAACCTGTATTAGTGTCTTAGCACTCTCACAGTCAAGAATTTTTTCCTGGTACATATCTATTCCATATCATAATCTATTCCCATCCAGTTCAAAACTATTTCCTCTTGTCCTGTCACTACATGCCCTTAAAACAAGTCCCTCCCCAGCTTTCTTGTAGGTCCTTTTCATGTAATGGAAAGTTGCTATAAGGTTTCCTCAGAGCCTTTTCTTCTTCAGGTTGAAAAGCCCTAGCTCTCTCCTGCTGTCCTTATAGGGTAGGTGCTCTATCTTGTAGTTCTGATCAGGTGAATCATTCTTCATTTCCTGCTGTACAGTGTTTTGTATCTTTGTTTCATATGACTGAAAATCAAAACACTGTTCTGCTGATAAAATAAATTTTAGGTAAAACTAGGTTCTACAGCTTCTGTGCATGTCTCTGTTCATGAGTTGTCGTTTACACTGGACTGTAGTCAGTGTATACACAGAGGACTACGTTTGTGTGTTTCAAACTGGTTGTTACCTCCTGATTCATGCTCATTAAAAAAAGTGTATTTTTACATTCAGAATTTCTTTTATTTATTTATTTTTAATTCTTAACAGAAATCTAAGTAAAATCTTTCTTTCATGCTGGGAAATAATGAAAATATTGTACATAAATGCAAGCAAACCTAAAAAGTGACAGTATTAGTTTAAAAACAAGTCCACCTTTCTTCATATTCCGTGTGGCAACACAGATCCCAGCAGAAAATTCTGCAAATATCCTGAGTGCTTACGTATACCCCCTGCATGGGGAAGGATACCTAACTGAGGTAGGAGGGATGCATGGTTCTTATTCATACATATGCATAGCAGATAGGCATGCAATATTTGACTTAGGTTTTCTGAGCTTTATGATTTTAAAAATCTTATCAGTGGTCCTGGCACTGATACTGTGATAGCATGCAGAGGCATTTTTTTTTTCTTGGATTTCTAGGAAAAGCTCTTTTTACAGCAAATGGTCAATTTCTTTTCACTGTCAACTCACAGCTATTCTCTGGTGGAGATAGTAGCACCCAGCAGTGCTTCAGCAGTGCTGCAGGCAAAGTCATATGTTTTTATCTTTCATGGGTTACTGTATGGATAGGCTGCTGACATTTTCCCAAGGAAAGCCAAGAAGTGTAGAGAAATTGTACTTTTAAGTGGCTTTTACCTCCTCAAGATTTCTTGACACAAAGAAAAGTCACTTCTTCAGTTCAAGGCTGTTTCCTACTAAATATAAAAGACCTGCAGAGAGAGGGTGTGCATGAAAGCTTTGATGAGAAGGTCACAGGAGTTCTTTATAATGAAAAACATTAGGCAGGCCGCCTGTAGGTGTCATTACAAGCTGTCTTCTTGTACCTGGAGGCCTAATCTTGCAAACAATTAAGTGCAGACATGTGAGAAACTTTAATTGTGTACTTGTCAAATCAGCAAGACAAATTGAAATCTCTCAGCATTTATAAGATCTTCAGTTAACAGGTTTTTCTATAGCTATTAGGTAAAAAAAACCCATGTAAATTAAATGTGGGGAATTTGTCTAATACAGGTTTTCTATTGCAAGAAAGAATACGTCTTTGAGTTATGCTCTAAGGTGGGTTATTTTTCTAAGCACTTCAGTACCTCAGTAATTGCCATATTTTTTATTTTCAGATACATTTTGTGGTACAGTTTGTGGTCTTGAGCTTGCTCTTCAGTTGCTTTATGGGCTTGTAGGAAATATTATAAACTAGTTGTTTTACAAATAGCATGAATGCCTTTGGCTTCCTGATTTCCCACCCTTTAAAGTGAAATAATGTAGTTCTTTCTTCTGAGAGATCCTGCATTTCAGAACCATGTACCATCAAAGCAATCTGTTCAGGTGTCAGCTGCAGTGGAGCTGTAACAGGGGCTGTCTTGCTAATGTCTACAAATAGAGATTTATTAATTATTCTTCCTTAAAATATTCAGAACCTACACAACTAATTATCAAAATCAGATATCAAAACTGGTGCTGATGATGCAGTGCTGAGACTTTAGTCATAGTAAGTCATACTCTGAATTTATACCTAGCTGTTGATTTAGAGAACTGAAGAGTTTGTTATTGTTGTAGGTGAATATTGTTTCAAGTGAGTGTGGATGTCAGAAAAACTCATCCACATATCTGTGGTTAAAAATTCCTGTTAACACCATTTTTCAGATGTTGTAATGATTCACTATGTGAAAGCCGGGTAGACTGATTGTCTGTATCCCTTGGCAACTGGAAACAAAATGTCTCTGTTCTTGTCTGGTGGCCTTCAGGAATCTCTCTGAAAAGTCATTCGTTTTTGCAAGACAGTGATGCAACATTAGAAACTTGCTCCCACCCTTTCTTCATAAAGAATTCTTCATAAAGCATGAATAAAATGTAGGTCTTTAGTGTTATTAATCAAGAAGTTATACTAGCTTGATTGATTATAGAGATGTAGGCAATTTTTATAGGGGTGATAAGTTTCCACCTGTTAAATAATAATGAAATAAAATGTCATGAGATACATATGCTGTGTTTTGTACATTGAATATTAACAGTACTTTGCACAATTGAAATCTGAGACGTGATTTTTTTTATTCTCAGAATTTCTCAGATTCCTATAGCAACACAGATCTTTTTTTTTTTAATGTAGTGTTAAATTTTTCTCTTCAGTCTGATTGCTTGGGATAAAGTAAATGAAGATCTTGTACTTCCCAAAACATGCAATAATATGGAACATTTCCTGTAAGCATAATACATCAGATGAGTCATGACTCATTGTGTAGGTAGCTGAAAATCACTAAGTCAAAGTTAAAGGCTGGTGTCAAACTAGAAATAAAAGACACAGATTCTTTTTTTTGTTCTGCACTTGTTTTTCTCCAATCACACCCTATTCTCTTTTCTTCCAGCATCTAGCAATTGGTTCTATTTTTAGAAATTCTTCTGATAATAATCAGTCAGGAGGCTTGAAGTGAGGTTTTTAAGAGTACAGTACTGTTAGCTGGAGAATTTCATCATGATGTTCAAAAGATTTTGACCTTTTAAAATTTACAGTTTCCCTGTTTTGCTTTATAAATGCAGAATGTGGGAGAGAAATCAGAGTTTATCCAGAAGATGAATGCATGGTAGTCATTTGCATTTACAGAGCAACAGATTTTCTTTAATTTTAATGTAGTGTTATTCTTCTCACAACTGTGAGTGTAAGAATATAGCATGTTATTCCAAATGTCTTGTTTCCATATATGTCCATGTCCTAGCTTCCTGTCCCATAGCTCCGTGCTCATACAGTCCACTGGGAGAAGCCAGATCAGTGCTGGAGGAACTGGCTCATTTTGGCTCACACGTTTATTTAGCCTTGCTTATACAAATGCTCTAAGATAAACTGTAAATGTTTGCACCCCAGATAGGGATTTGGAATAGTGGAAGAAGGAGAAAGGCCTGTTTTCCTTGAAAAGAATTAAATTGATTGTGATAATCAAAGCTTTTTTTTTCTACTGTAAACCACTAATCAGCTTTAGTCATGGATGAGACTGCAGAAGTGATCATGCTGCTTGAAAATAGAAAATGAAGTTGCCAATGTGATTTCGATGTTCACGTATATTTTTCATGTTTTTTTTTTCCCAACTTAATATTTCTTTTGCTTCTTCTGTTGGTGTTGGTCTAACAGATTAGACTCTATGAATTATGATTCCTCATATCTGTTCACTGCTTCAGGCCCCTAGTTATACATGACTTTTAACTGGAGGCTGTACTCTTCATCTGCTTAAAATGGCTTGCAAAACAGGGGCATAAATCACTTATGTCTGTGACTGCTGGATTTAAATCACTGCTGTATAAATCTTTTTAAGGCCCATGCTTGTCTTTTTTAAAGATATGGAAGTATATGGAAGCCTGTGTTTAAGGAGGATCGCCCTTTCTGCGACAAAATTTTCTGAATGCTCAGACTGGAAGTTATCAACAGTTAGTGAGTGACTGTAGCCTCATGGCTACCTCTTAAAATGCAATCTTACATAAACATTGATAAATAGCAAGAGCAGATGGCAAATTCTCTATTTTGCAGAATAGACTGCGTGAGCTCGTTGTGTGAGCACTTCTGTTGATTTGCATAATTTGACCTTAACAAATATATTCAAAGTTTAGAGTAATAATGTTTGGCTGTGCTGTAAATGATGCAGCTGATTACCAAACATGATTTTTTTTGAATGAAAATCAACAGTTTGTGTATTCCAAGACAATAAATGACCCTTTAGATACCTTTCCTTTGTCCTTGAACCTAAGAGGGTTTTTCCTGTGATTGTGCAACATTTCTGAATAATTGAATGTGCTTATTAAAAACACATCAGCTGCCCTTCCAAAAAGGTAGGTCAAACATAGAATTTGTCAATTGTAATGGTTAGGCTCTGTAGATTAGCAAAACAGAAACTAAACCGAAAAACCCTTAGCTGGCAGGCAGAGTGAATACTGAGCAGAGATCTACTCATCTGTGTTTTGTGGTTAAGCTCAAGTATGGATTCTGATTACCGTGTGTCACGTGATTCACAGTCTATCAGTTCTGCTAAGTTTGCTTCATTGCTGTTGTGGTTTTGATGCCGGTATTCCACATCACAACATTGTGGAGGGAGTTAAGGAGTTAATGGCGTGCCGGGGAGCGGCGGAGCGGAGCCCCGCACCGGATGCCAGTGTCCGTGCGCGCTCACTCGCGACACAGCACGTGTTCTGCCCCTGCAGTTTTTCTAACGTAAGCTCTCGGGTTTGCTTTGAAAACTTTTCTTTCTCCCATTTGTTCGGTTTTGTTAGATTGAGTAAAGTTACCATTCCTCCTCAAGTCGTACCGTTGTTTTTTTTGTTTTTTTCTTTTTTTTTTTCTTTTTTAACCCACTGTTACTGACGGTGCTGTTTTTTTCCTCCCTCTCCCCCTTTTTTTTTTTTCCCTTGTGTCTCTGTCGAGGATAACGCCGTGGCAATCCCGATTGACATTAAGATGAACTGGGATTCTGTGGCTGTGTTATTTTGTACGTTAATGCAAATTGATGTAATAATATTTTCAGAACAACATAGGTAATAATGAAGTACTATATTGCTTCTGACTTTTTCTCTTCAGGCCTGCCATTTACAATAGCAACAAAATAGAGCTCCCACAATCTTGGTGGCGAACTCTGTCTCCAAGCAAGCTTTGGCTCTAACTGGACTTAAAATTGCTTCCAGGGACTTATCCATTGCCCTTCTGATTCAGAAACCAGTTAGACTTATTACCACCAAAGTACAAGTATAACCCAGTGAAATAAATTGAGTTATTATACTTGAAAGACCTGAACCCTGACAGCAGTTTTCTTCTGATCAGCTGTGGCCAGCTTCCAGGCCTTTTGCAATGTTCTAGTGTTGCAGTGTGAGTTAGATTTGTTAAACAACATGATGGCTTTTTAAAAGTTCTCCACATCATGTCTGCTGGCTGAAGCTGAACTTCTGGCAAAAATTAGGATGTGGCCAAGAATTTAAAGGTATGTCAGAATAGATAGACATTGGCCATTTTGATTGTATCAGTATTTCTTCTGTTGAAGCTAAAATATTTCACATACTTTTTTGCCCATGCAGCATGTGCTCTATGTTTCTTCTATTTGATTTGATCAATTCATGTGTTCTAGTGCAAACTGGTTTCCAAAATATGACTGTCTGTTCTCGCAGCGTGTAAGATCCTTCCCAAGATTGCCTTTTGTGTGCCAAAACTGACAAAGATAAATCAAAATCTGTCATGTTGGCTCTTGTTTTGTGCTGTTTCAAATTGCCAGAGTAGCCTATTGATTGAACCTGATGTTAAACACTTGTGAAATGTGTCGGATGAGCTCAGTTTGGTTTCCTTTGTGGTCTGGTTTGGGGTCAGATATTCCTAACTCTTCCTGTTTAGTTTTTGGAGGTTGTTCGGAACTTTTTTAGGCCTTTGGTCTTTAGCTTAGGAAGGAGATGGCTTACTGTTTGCACTTTTTCTGAGGGACTTTGGAAAGGAAACTGATTACGAGGTTCTGGGAAATCGAAGTGTATTTTATTTCCTGGATCTTGTCTGTTTTATGTGCATTGCAGTTTTCTTTTGCGTGGCATAGGTTCTGTACACAAAAATCTCGTTCATCTCTTTCTGATGTGATTTTTATGCATTTCATGGAGATGGCCTTTCAAAATGTCCCCACTGTCTTTAGCATACTTCAACCACAGATCTCTATTCAGCAATGGCGAAGCAAATAATCTGGGAGAGATCTGCTGAACAAAGCACTTCTCTGTTTTGAGTCATAAGCCCCTAGGAAAGCAAAGTCTTAATTTGTCTTCACACAGGCCTGATGATGCAGATTTCACACACTCCCCGTGTCTGGGAATGTGGATTCTCATCTATGAGTTTTAGATTTAGCAAGTTGCTCTCTCCTTGCTGTCAGTGGTATAAAGGCTGGGACTGTGGGCATGTGGGGCTGAAAAGATTGATCTCTACCTTCTTGGGATATGCCAGATGAACGTATCATGGTTCTTGTAATCTGGGTTGCAGTGTTTCTCAGTTACTCAGGGGAGCTGAAAGATCATTTTAAATACAGTCAACTGTTCCAATGTCTAGTTGTTTAGCAGTCCTCCTTTGACAATGGACTTGTTGTGTGTCATGAGGGGCATGTCACGCCAAGAGTACAGTTTGACTTTGCCTGTCAGAAGATCCCCTGCAAGAGCTTTTGCTGGCTGGTTTCACAGTTAAAAACAATAGATGCTTTATTAAGTGGCAGACGTAATAGGTTTGAAGTTGTCATTGATAAATACAGTGGCTGCTAATTTATGACAGTAGTGCCAACAGAATATATGCTAAACCAGGTATTCTTCACCAAAAGGTTATGCAGTGTGCTTACCAAGAAGGTGTCCCTTAGTTGGCTGAGGAAGAGGAGTGCAGCTTCCTATCTCTAATCTTTCTCTTCAATATCTTTTCCTTTCTCCTTCTCTTGTCTGTCCCTCACCTGATGAGACACTTTGAAAGAATGTATTGTTTGTATAAGTTTGATCTCAGCTTTGTTTTAAATCTTCTTCCTTGTAAATGGTTCAGAAGCTGTCCATAAGGATCTAGGACTTGTGCAAGACTTCCCTGTGGCTATGCATCTGCCTTAAAATGCAGAAGCAGTGCAGTGTACAGGCTCCAAGGGAGAAAGCTGCTGTTGATGCATGTTTGTCCAAAATCAGGGTCTGGTCTTGCACTAGTGAGAAGTGCTGTGCCCAACCTTTGCTAATGTAGCATTTCATGCACATTTTAATAGCAGTGATGATGCAAATATAACTCTTTTTGTACATGCTAATTTATTGGCACCAACCACAATGAGATTAAATGTACATAAATATGGATTAAACTTTTCATTGTTCTACTAGTCTGCATGATAGTAACAAGGTTTGCGAAAAGGAGTTACTCATTTTTGGTAACTTGTCATGATGTCCTTTTTTGTGTGTGAAATATAGTTCAAATATTCATACACCTGTGGAGTGTGCTGTTTCTCAGCCTCTGACTCATCTCTGTTCTCCTGGCATGTGTTTAATTGTCCTGAATTTTCTTTGGAAGTTCTTTTCAAAAAGCTTCCTTTGCAAGACAAATATCTTTCATTCTCTGACCCCAGGGTAGAAAGTGCTCTAGCAGTGATAAAGGGAAGCCAGTCACAGATCACCTGAAAAATGACATAATGTGGATAGGGAGATTAGAGCCATGTTTTTCACTGAGCTGTGCTGTCCCTGAGGTTGGCAAGAGCTGCTGTGGGAAGCAGAATCTGGGGGCTGCTTGTACCCACCCTCGCATTAAGTGAAATAACTTAATTACAGGGTGAGCACATCCCCTTTCAGCAGCTCCAGACTCACTCTGACTTGGGTTTCTGACACAAGCCATGCTCAAGGCAGTGTCCTGCAGGTTCCACGTGTAGTACTGCAGTTATGGTCAAGAGTGCCTGATGTAAATTACGTGTATCTTCTGAAAAATTCCTGCTGTAAGGAGTTTGCTTTACTGTTGCTCATTAGTCCTTGGACATCCCTGGGCACCATCAGAAACACTTACGGGATGTGTGATGATTCCATTGAAGGTCAGTGGTGTTTTCTGATTGTCTGCTCGGTGTACCTATCTCTTCAACACTTCTAACTTCACCTATCTGTTAACACCCTGTCCTGATTTCAGCTGGGACCGGGTTGATTTTCTTCATAGATGAAAACTTCTTTGCTCAGACAAGTTGTGGGTACCCCATCCCTGGAAGTGTTTAAGGCCAGGTTGGTTGGGGCTCTGGGTGGTGGTTGGCAGTGGGGGTCCTAATCTAATGCCTGGCAGCCTTGCCTGCAGCGTAGTGAGGGCTTGGAGTTTCATGATCTTTATGGTCCCTTCCAATCCAAGCCATTCTGTTATTCATAGTGTCTGGTATAATGCTGTATTTTGGCCGTAGGAGAAATAAAAACATTGATTACGCACCAATTTTTAGTTGTTGCTGAGCAGTGCTGTATGGACCCAAGATGTTTCAGTTTCTCAGCTTCTGGTACTGCCCTACCGGTAAGGGAGTCTAAGGAAGCACGAGGAGCTGTGAGGAGTCTATCAACAGCTGATCTAAACTGGCCAAAGGGATACTACATACTGTATGACATCGTGTGAATATGATAAAACTGAGGGGAGTTGGCCAGGGGCACAGCTGCACCGAGCATCAATGAATTATCGTAATTGCTGATATTTTTCTATTCCTTTTTTGTGTTAGGAAGTAGTTTTTATTTCAAGCCATGAATTCTACCGTTGTTTTTTTTCCCCCATTCTCTCTCTCATCCCACTGGGAGGACAGGGAGGGAATGAACAACCGTGTGGTGCCGAGCTACTACTAGATTAGACCCTGACATGCCCTCACAGAAGCATTTTACAGTGTGCCTTTAAAACTGAGTATGTTATTTTTACATAGTCTGAGCCTGGAGTGGTGGGGAAAGGTAGAGATTTATATGAAATAATGTAGGTAGTTGAAAATTGCAGGGCTTTCAGATAAATGCTGGTGTTTTGGTGCCACAACAAACAACGCAAGTGCATCTGAAAAGCTCTTTGCATTGTACTGTAGTTTAATGAATGTGAAAGGTGTGTTCAATTTTTCTCTGTGGTTTCCCTATTAGTGTTGAAGGGCAGGGAGAAATTATGCTCATTTGTATGCCTGGACATAATGTAAATGAAAAATGAATATTTTATTGCTAATGGCTTTATAAAATGCTCTTCAGATCTCCCAACAAGTGTAATATGTAATACCATTGCTAAACAAAAAAAAAAAGTGAAAGCAAAATGCAGAACCAAGGCTCTGAAAATAACAGTAACATAGTGCTTAAGCTCTAGTGTCAGCAGCTTCAAATTCACCATCCCTTTGCAAGTTATTTCAGTTCCTTAAGCAACACACTGTGACTCGGAAGTGTACTGAGTTTGGTGCCGAGAAGCTGTGCCACGTGGTGCTTCCCTTGACATTATTTTCTGATGTGAGGCATTTGAGCACATCCATCATTTCTTTCTTGTAGTGAACCAATGATATGGCTGAAACACGGCAATTGCATAGACACTCCTTCAGTCAGTTTTATATATATACACACACATCTACGTACGTATGTTTATCAGCCTGTGGGCTGAAAGAGGTGAGCATAGGCCAAAGGGAAGGTGAAGAACAGAGGAAGGTGTGAAGACTCTTCATTTTGGGTCAGGACAAAATAGTAGTGGTAGTGATGGGTGGATGCAGGAGTGGGAAGTACTGTGAAGATAATCCACTATGCAGGACAATAATGGTGGGAAGAGAAGCAGGTAGTGGAGCACAAAAGGCAAGAAATGCAAATAAAGCTGGAAAGGCTGTGGAGATCTGACTGCAGAAGGGATAATTTCTGTTGATGCCTCTTCCAGGGTAGGAGTTGAATGTCTCATTGTGCCTTTTCCTTTATATTCATAAGTAATATAACTGCTGTCATAAGGTAGAAACTCAGTGTCCAACGTATTTACAAAATCCAAGAATATTTGTTGTACTCTGACAAACTCTGCCATGAAAGCTGCTGCTGAAGCAAAAAGCAGGCTCAGCATGCTTCAAATGTGTGTCAATGGTAATCAGTAATCTTGTATTTCAAGAGCTGAGGGATTGCCTCATAATATGCAGACCTTCTGAAGACATTAAGGAGCCTCACTGTTAAAAACACTGTGATTCAAATAACATGGCTAAACTTACTTACTTAACATTTACATTTGTATTTCTACAACAACAATTGTATTTCTACAAAATCACACGGGTGAAGACTTTTAACCAGGGAAGCACACTTGAAATTGTTGCATTCAGTTGTTTTCTTGCACTGAGAAGAACTGTCTTCCTTGTTTTTGTAGTAGACGTGTACAGATATTTAAGATGTTTTCTTTAAAGTTTTGCTGGGAATCTCAAGACGATTTTGAGAATGAAGCAACTCATCTAAATAAGTTAAAATACTCTATCAGAAGAGGTTCCATACTGAAATTGTATAAGCTCTTTTGAGATCTGATGACGAAGTGAGAATAATTGCAGTCACAACATTTAGTAAATGCAAAGTGGCTTGTTAAAACGTCAGTGAAATTCATAGCAATTCAGGGAAGCTGGTTTTTTTTAAAAGAGAGAAACAGAAAAATAAAACAGGCTTGCATTGAAAAACACCAATGTGAAAGTCTGTCAATTTTGTTCTTGATGCTTGCAAGTCAAATTCAAAGTGGAAAGCAGACAAATGAACTGCATATTGTTAATGGAAATCAAGCTGACTTAAGTTCGGGTTTAAAAAGTAAGGTTTATTAATATTGTGAAACATCTTAATTCATGTGTAAACAATATCTGGCCGGGAGACTGTGAGCAGAAAGCAACACTAATGAAACAGATATATATGTTTAGATACATGTAGATAAAAAGATGTATTGAACAATAAAGCATGTCTAATTGGTTTTAATTAGCATATAAAGTAATATATATGATATTAATTAACAAGTACAAACAGATTCTTTTTTCTTTTTTTTTAACTGGAGAATTCGTGCCTTAGTATATGAGCATAGAAAATGTTTCTGGCTGGAACTGGTACCTAAATCCAGGTCTAACTTCAATAGTGCTGATCTGCAGTCACTTCAGATGAGCTTACAGAACTGTTTGCTTTTAGAACCACTTATTTTCTAGCTTATCAAGACAGTTATTTCCCTATATTCAAAGCATATAAATGTATATCCTGAGTGTGATTTTACTCTCTATAAGTGTATGTGAATCTATTCAAACTCTGTCAGGTGGTGTAGAGAGAGGAAAAGGAGTAATGGTTTTAAGCCAAAAGAGTGTTGATTTGAATTAGGTGAAGAAATTCAAAAGTGAGTGTTGAGGCGCTAGAACAGGCTGCCCAGAGAAGCTGTGCATGTCTCATCCTTGAAAATGTTCAAGGTCTCTTGGGCAACCTGATCTAATGGTTGACAACCCTGCTCGTGGCAGGGTGGTTGAAACTGGGTGGACTTGAAGCTCCCTTCTAGTCAAGACAATTCTGTGATTCTATGATTTGTTCCTTTATGCCTTCAATTTGTATCTCTGTCCCAGCATGATATGACTTATTAATAATGCAGAACAGGTATGAATAGAGGAACAGAAAGGGATGATTCTGTTACTGGTTTTGATCCTTCTCAGTTTAATTAATCTGTTACTTCTTTTATAATCATTTTATATGGAAGAGTAGAAAAATGGGAAGTCTGTATGCCAAGAAGTATTAGGAACTTGAGAGAGTCCCAGACTCAGGTGTTTTGCTGATACAGCCTTCTTTTAGAGGATGCAGACATTTCCTACCAGATTCAGACTACAGCTGTAACATAGGAGTATCAGTTCTCTTAGTGCTGTAATTCAGGTTTTGGAGAGAAAATGTTTCTAGGACTGGAGTGGAAAAAAAGCATCACTGAAATGCATATATTATACAACCTTCATATTTGATGCAAAATTGAATGCAGTTTGAGAAAACATGTTTCTATTTGAACCTGAAGGACCTCCTGCAAAGAAAGTAAGGAGTTGAAATAGGCAACCTGAAGATAAAAATCCCTGGAGAGTGCTTGGTTTTCACAATTGACTGCTGAAAGAGCAAAAAAACCTTGTAATATGATATTATTAGGAAAGATATACCATAACAAAGTGTCAAGGCTGGGTAGTATAGTCAATGAAGTATGAAAGGAACAATAAAAATTGGGAGGGAGTAGAATTTTGCTCAAGGAAATTAGTTCTCCACTTTCTCGTCAACAATATGTTTCTGTCTATGAAAACAACCCACTGTTTTCTGTTCAGATAAGAGTATGACTTGAGTCACTTTTAATGTGATGCATTGTAGTAACAGTAACAATTTCTGCAGTAACAGTCAGTGATGGTCCTGCAGAACACATCACAAAGATGTTAACCCTAAAATCATCATCCACATTACTTTCAAAATTGCGTTTTATTGCAGATAGAAGTCAGTGGGGGGTTTAGTTATTAACTAGGAACAAATTTTCTATGTAGGAAAGTAAATGGATTTTTCCCCTATGAACTGATGACACAAAATTGGAACCTTCTTCTAAGCTTTAGGTGCCTTGAAGTGATCCGTATGAGGAAGCTCATGTCTGAGTTTATTAGGAGGAAAGCAAGGAAGACAAAATTGAAAGGATGAGCAATGAATAGCTAAGATGGAAATGAAGAGAACAAATGAGGGTGTATTTTTTAATATATAAATCTATTAATTATGTAGTGATATTTGTTTTTGTTATTATCATTTAAAAATGTGATGTGTCTAAAAACAGAGGCTTTTTTTCCTTGTGTGTACTCAGTGCTAAGCTAGAAATATCCAATATGTGACCAATATTAGAGGCTTACTTCAGCTTTCTATTTTGTTCATAAATTTTACTAGTTTAAGAAGGTGTTCTCCCTGTGCTGGCAACCAGATAATATAAGTGTTAGGTATTTCCATTTCCTCTTCTTCAGCAACTGTGAAGCAGATAAAAACAACTTTTTTCCCATTGCTTTGGTATCCTCATAGTTATGTATTTAATATAGGAAACATGGAGATAACTGTGTAAAGTATTTATATTTTGAGTAAATTGAATGTAAGTTAATTAATGTGAAAATTTAATCTGAGTCTGAACTCTTTAGTCAGTGTGCAGAATATCACGTTGGATGTGTTTGCCTAATTTTCCTGGGAACTAGGGGGTCTTCTAAAATAAACAGTGCTAGGTATGTATATTCTGTTAAGTGACAATTCAGCATTTTATCTTTAAGTGAGGTGATATTTCCTGCTGGCATTTCACAGCTCAGGTGGTTAGCTTTGCCAAGATGGTAAGCAAGACATTTTTGTTAAGTAGATGGTTGAACCACTAAAAGCTTGTTTGTCTATCTATGCTTCACTTACTGGTATGTATAAAAACAAGTTGAGTAAAGTGATATTGACCGTAATTTGTGGTTCTCCCTTGCAATGGGAACAAAGATAACACAGGACAGACACAAGACCTCACACAGCCTTCAAATCTATGGAAGCAGCCATCTACAGTGTTGGGCAACATGCCGGCTAAGTGTCTGAAAACAACAATCAAATATCTCAGTTGGTAACTGCAAGTATTAGTAATCAGTAAGAATTATTGACTATATCTACTAACAAAAGACAATTGAAATACAGTTGCAAGCAGCCACCCGGATAGTATTCAAATATGATAGCAACTAGACCTAACCATTTTTAAGCAAGCACTTTGATTCTTTGTCACTGAGTGAGATGGGAAGCGTGTGGGGAAAATTAATCTCCCACGGAGGGGGATGAAAGTTAAAAGTTCATTTCATGTGCCTGATGTTTTTTCTTACTGATACTGATTTTGATTTTGTTTGTAGTAATTTTATTTGCGTTAAGTGTATGTATCAGTAACATCTCTTAATGATGTTAAGTAACTTGGAATCTAGAGATATCACAGTAGTCTCAAAGCCTAGGGGGAAGTAGTGCATGCTCTGGATGAAGAACTACAGCACTCTGATTTGTAAGTCCCTGATTCCTACCTTAGTTTTTAACAGCCTTTCTAGCTCTAAGCAAATTGCTTCATGTTCTTTTTTCGCTGTTTTTGATGGAACAGGATAACAGTATTTAAGCACTGTATTTCATAAAGATATTGTACAGATCCATTAACGAATCAATGTATTGGCCTTTGATTACCTTCAGTATATCACTGTGTCATTGCTGAGCTTACTGATCGTACTTAGTCCTGTGTTGTACTCAGCTTCTAGGTTATAAAATTGTGGCATAATTCATGATACAACTTAAGCTATCACCCCGGAAGTAACATCACCATTCATCTACTACTCCTTAGTAAGAGTTATAAAGTACACAGGTTGTCTTTTCTGTTATTACAAGGATTTATTTGCTCTCCAGCTGTAATATCCACTGACAGTTTTCTTTTTTCTGTCAGTATTAACTTCTTAGATCAATACATTGTGATACTTATCTCCAGAGAAGTTAATGTCTACCAGCTATCACTGCAGTGTTTACCCTTGTTGAAAAGCAGTTGTAGCAAATTAAATTGGCTTCTGTCTGTGAGTGATATGCATAAATTTTATGATACAATTAACTAAGGTTGATACATAAGCTTCTTGCTAGAGAAGATCAGATTAAATACATGGCTGTGTAGTGGGAGAAGTCCCAGTTTATGAGATGAGGTGGATCTGTTTTCATTTAAAAAACAGTCAAGGCTCAAAGAAGACCACTGATTTTAGAGGACTATGGCTTTAACAGTGTGTGTTTTTATGTTCTTCTTCTACCATATTGCTTGAAAAAATTTGACTACATTCTCTAATTTGCCATTAGACAATTTATGTTGATATACAGGATTACGTTTTGAGACAGATGAGAACAAATGGAATAGAACTAAACAATGCCAAGCTTACCTCTACTTTAAAACAGATTCATAAAGACCCTCCTTCTTTTTCATCTAGCAGAAATGGTGAGATTGTGTCCACAAGAGGTTTCTGATCTTCAGTCACCAAGCGGAGCATACATATGGGAAACATTTGTTCTCAGAAACTTATTTTCTTCCTTTGTTTGCCTCATCACAGCCTAGAAGCAATTCTATTCTGTCTGTTCATTTGGCAGTGAGGATAATACATATTTAGACTGATCAGCTCTAGAAATCAAAGAAAAATCTGAGTGCTAATAATTGAAATTGTAGAAGAGTTATTGCCAAAATTTGGATGTCCATTTGCTGGATTTTAAGACCCTGCTCTAAATGAAAAAATAAAAAGTAAAACAACTCAGTCTTTTTTTGTTTGTTTGTTTGTTTTCGTTTTTAATGTGAGCAAGACAGCATCTTTTAAATGGTTGTACTGAGAAGAAGTTGAATTGCTTGATATGCAGACATTCAGTACAGGCTGGGGGATGAGCTGCTGGAGAGGCGCTCTGTAGAGAGGGACCTGGGTGTCCTGGTGGACAACAGGTTGACCATGAGGCAGCGATGTACCCTCACAGCCAAGAGGGCCAATGGCATTCTGGGGTGCATTAAAAAGAGCGTGGCCAGAAGGTTAAGGGAGGTGATCCTCCCCCTCTACTCTGCCCTGGTGAGGCCTCATCTGGAATACTGTGTCCAGTTCTGGGCTCCCCAGTACAAAAAAGACAGGGATCTCTTGGAAAGAGTCCAGCACAGGGCCACAAAGATGGTGAAGGGCCTGGAGGATCTCCCCTATGAAGAAAGGCTAAATGGACTGGGTCTGTTTAGCCTTGAGAAAGGAAGACTGGGAGGGGACTTGATCCAGGTTTACAAATATCTGAGGTGTGGGGGACAAAGTGGCGAGGCCAGACTCTTTTCAGCAGTGTGTGGAGACAGGACAAGGAGAGCCGGACAGAAACTGCAGCACAGGAGGTTCCGCACAAATGTGCGCAAGAACTTCTTTACAGTGAGGGTGACGGAGCACTGGCACAGGCTGCCCAGGGGGGTTGTGGAATCTTCTTTGGAGATATTCAAGACCCGCTTGGGTGCCTACCTATGTGACCTGGTGTAGGGAACCTGCTTTGGCGGGTGGTTTGGACTTAATGATCTCTTGAGGTCCCTTCCAACCCCTACAATTCTGTGATCTTTCATGCAGAAGATGGAGTTCAGATGTTAGAAGCTGTGTAACATTGTGCTCTTGAGGGTACATCAACACAGGGAAAAGGCTCGATCTGCAAAACTCACCCATGGAAGAACAATGCATTAAAAGTGTACGTGAAGAATGTTACTCTTGCCAAGTTCTGCAAAATTAGGAAATACCCTTATCGTCTGTATTCGGTCTTGTAAGTATGATTATTGTGCAGATAATGTTTAACATCTATGATGACTTAAAAGATGTGATTATGGCCTGATGCTATAACGTCTTCCTGATTTATAACTAAAATCTATCGAATTTAAGGCAGGCTGTCTACTTTAATGAGAACAGCATAGGCTTACGGATTGACAAATAAAAAGTGTCAGTTGAATGAATTCCTCACAATCGTATTTGCTTCTGTATGGGGAACTTTAGACTGCAAAATGTTGCTAAAACATGGCCAGTAAACTTAGGTGAGATGTGTTCTGTCTCTTTTAGTGGTTGAAGTGTGGTACTGTCTTTCTCAATTCTTTGCTATGACTAACTGTGTTAGTGACACTGAATTTAATTAATTTACACTGGCAGAGAATCTTTTCTTCTTTTTTTGTTCAAGAAAAATTGCTGGAGTTGCTAGAGGGGCTGCTGAGTATGTGTATGCATGAATAATTGCAGTCAGACCTAGTCTCTTGTGCCAGTGCTCCAGTCTGGCAAGATTCAAGCCAGTCCAGAAGCCGTTCTGTCATGATGCCCATAATAATGTCCCCTGCCTTGTGACAGCTGTATTAGTCCAGGCATGGCACTATGTTAGCATGATGTCCAGGCCTGGGTCTGGCTCATGCCCATTCTACAGAAGGATCTATGTTCTGCTGTGGGTCAATTTGGGGATGTTGTCAAAACAACCTCAACATCGTCAAGGTTGTGTGGTCTTTCTTCAGTTCCAACTACTGCAGAAGAATTTGCAGATCATGCAGGGCACAGGGGCCAATCTGCATTGCCAATTTTCATACTGAGACAGTTTCAGTGTCTAAAAAATTGGACTGTCTTCCCATTCACTTGTAATTGAAAATTAGGATGCATGATTTGGTTCTGAAAATAGCTACTTATTTTTTTTTTTCAGTTCTGTATAAATTACAAGTCAAACTGTCTACCTTTGAGACAGAACATTCTCAAAGAGGAAGTCTCTAGTGTTGTCTGCACTTTGGATTTAATCTAAAAGGGCTCTTCTTCCCTTCTCTTTTGCAAATAGTGTCAGTCATTTTCCTTGATGACTGATGACAGGGGTGTAAGTGTTAATATTTGTAACTTTACTGAAAACAAAGTGGTGGATTTGATAAAGATATTGGCTTTCTGACAAGATATAGTCTCTCTTATTCCCCAACAGCTTCTCTGTATTGCATGGGTTATAAACTGCCTGTTTCTATCTTTCTCCTTTATGAATAATTACCATGTCACCCTCTTTTCTCTGTAGCTGACATACCTTTTATGCAAGAAGCAGCTGTTGTCTTTTCTTTCAGATATGATACAACTGATAAATATCTGTTTCAACTCAATTACTTTCTTAATAGCTATCAATTTTGAATTCTGTCCAATATCAGTTATGAGCTAGGGACCTTGTAACAATGTTTTGTTTTTTTTTTTCTTTTCCCAGTTGGCTGAATAAAATATAGTATGTACATTAAAAAAAATATTCCTATGTTGGTGCAGCAGTATTCTTCACTTTCAGAGTTTGTGCCTATCAAATGGGTCACATCTCGGTGATGTGAAAACAGATGCCTGATTAGTTAATTGCATAAGCTTAATTTATTAAATCATGGCTCTTATGGACTTGTTTCCCTAAAAGTATTGTGTATTCTCAGATTTTTTTCAGAAAAATCTCCTGTAATTATTGCACTTTCTAAAATTTGGATGTTGTTCTTGCATCATTATTACCATTGCAAAGTAAAAAGGGTTTCCACGCTCCTCTTTTACATATCTTACCTGTTCAAGCGATGACTATTTCAGCCATCTAAAGAAGACTGGATTTTTGCATCAGTCAGTCATTTTACCTGGATACATTTCCTGACTACAAGATTAATCTTGCTATTTCCTCTTTATTTTCATCTGTTAGTGCTCAGTTGTAAGATATACTGACTCATGGGATAGGGACCTTTCTGACCTTAATCCTGTTGCTTTTCTGCAATATGTTTTCATATTAGTTTTGTCTTCTAACTTTATTATTTGACTATCAAATAAAGTAAATTATATATTATTATTTGTTGTGTGAGATTTTGTATTCTCATTTATTGTCTTTCATTATTCTTTGTAGATGCAGTATAGTTGCATATACTTGCATGTCTTCGAATGATTCTTTTCAAAATTAAAAACAAAAATTGGATACTTACTGTGAAATACTTTATCTTTTACTAGTTAATGATCAGTATTGTGTAGATGACAGTTGCTTTGCCTATTTTAGTGTGTTGAATTTTAAATATTACTTTTGAGCTCTTTTTTCCTCAAAAGTATAAAGACATCTGTAAAACTTGTTTGTTTTCTTTCAGAGTACGGACATGAGTCCAGCTAGCAGCACCGCCTCACTCCCTGTTAGCCCTCTTCCCGAAGAGCCATTATTTTTTAAGGTATAGTTAATTCATTTTTTTTAAATATTGTATGTGTATTTTGGCTTATTGTGCAATCTGATGTACAATGAAGTGCTGTTACTACTGCTTCCTTTTCTTTAAATTACTGTGATGTCAGCAGATGGTCTAATATATCACAGTACTGTGCAGATTTTAAGAAGTAACTAAAATAAGACATCGTAGGTTTTGAGAGAGCTATTATTTCAGTAACAGAAGAGACTGGAGCTATAAACTATTACTTAAGAAAAAGAGGACAATGTTTTTATGTATATCATCTGCTACTGTTTTTTTTTTTTTAAATATTTGCATGTGTGTAT
>VXAB01005790.1:125507-189139 GCA_013399175.1 Odontophorus gujanensis | reverse complement strand
AGTTGACTGAATTAAATTTAATAATCTTTGATTTCTATCTGTTCTGAACATGCCCCCAGTGCAGGAAATAGCAACCTCCCTCAACTTGCCCAACTCCATTAAAAAAAAAAAAAAGAGGTTTTGTGTTTTCTTGTGACTTGTCCCACCTTCACTGTCCCATTAAAATCTTACTTCTAGTTTCACTGCCAATTCAGCTTCCTATATNCAAATAAAGTAAATTATATATTATTATTTGTTGTGTGAGATTTTGTATTCTCATTTATTGTCTTTCATTATTCTTTGTAGATGCAGTATAGTTGCATATACTTGCATGTCTTCGAATGATTCTTTTCAAAATTAAAAACAAAAATTGGATACTTACTGTGAAATACTTTATCTTTTACTAGTTAATGATCAGTATTGTGTAGATGACAGTTGCTTTGCCTATTTTAGTGTGTTGAATTTTAAATATTACTTTTGAGCTCTTTTTTCCTCAAAAGTATAAAGACATCTCTAAAACTTGTTTGTTTTCTTTCAGAGTACGGACATGAGTCCAGCTAGCAGCACCGCCTCACTCCCTGTTAGCCCTCTTCCCGAAGAGCCATTATTTTTTAAGGTATAGTTAATTCATTTTTTTTAAATATTGTATGTGTATTTTGGCTTATTGTGCAATCTGATGTACAATGAAGTGCTGTTACTACTGCTTCCTTTTCTTTAAATTACTGTGATGTCAGCAGATGGTCTAATATATCACAGTACTGTGCAGATTTTAAGAAGTAACTAAAATAAGACATCGTAGGTTTTGAGAGAGCTATTATTTCAGTAACAGAAGAGACTGGAGCTATAAACTATTACTTAAGAAAAAGAGGACAATGTTTTTATGTATATCATCTGCTACTGTTTTTTTTTTTATAATATATGCATGTGTGTATGTCTTTTTTCTCTGTATGAGAACCTCTGAAGTTGTCCAGGTGTTCAGAGCAGTTCTGTTGCCGGAGGCTGAGAGGTACCATTGCCAATTGTTGGCTGAGTCAAGGAGGAGGGGAATATTTTTTATCATAGTCATTGTCTCAAATGTGTGGCACCAAAATAAGGTAGAGGAAGTTGACTGAATGAAGTTTAATAATCTTTGATTTCTATCTGTTCTGAACATGCCACCAGTGCAGGAAATAGCAACCTCCCTCAACTTGCCNGATTTGTATCCCTGTGTTTATAACAACTATTTAACCAGCAGATTCCTGTTGCTGGAATGGTGCAGCTTGCTCAGTGGTTTCACTGGTGGAAGTACATGTACATCTTCATGGTCAACTATCTACTGATTTACACTCCTTTTCTGGTATTTAATGTGAAAACAGACCCTCAGCTTTCAGTCAGATTTGGCTGAAATGGAGCAATATTGTGCCAAGAGAATGGAGTGCATAAATTTTCTTTCCCTTGAGAAATCACATGAAATGCACACTGAAATGTTCTGAAAATTGTGAGGCAAATCTTTTTCCCTCTGCCTGGGGAAACAGTAAGATATATCTTGGAGTGAGTATGGGGCTGCCCAGCTCAGGTAAAACTGTAATAGGTATGAAAATCTGGCATGAAGTAGTGATGTCTTCAGCTGAAGTAAGCGCACTGATCTGTTTGCATGAAGAAATCTCTGACAAACACACCACAGTGGGTTTTTTTAGTTTTAAAGGAAATCATGCTCGCACAGCTTAAAATGGTTTACAAATGGCTTAATTCAAGTGGAATAATTGTGTCAATAAAATTAAGGTATTTTTTCATATTAAAAGCCCTTTATATTTTACATTAAAAAATAGTAGAAAAAACTAATGAGGGTGGGGGGAAAAGAAAACACAGGAACCTTTATTTAATCTTATTTTCAATCTGTTTTCAAAATCGGATACGTTTTGCAGTGGAATTTAAATGAATTGAATTCAAATATGTCTTACAGCCAATTCTCTTAAGTATAATTAAAAATAGAATTAAATGTAACAGTTGGTTATTCATTTCTGACTTATTCCAAGAGAGAGCAAGATTGTTCCAGAAATGATGTGAATGATTGGTTTTACATGCCAACCTTTTCCAAAAACTGTCAGTCTGTAATATTGGCTTTTGGTGATGGAATGATGCGTTTCCCTTGGCATTATAATAACCCTTCCCACCTCCTTGCTGTATGAAATGAATAGTCTGAAAAATAATCTACTCTGTGATTCTGGAAACAGAGGTGTAACGAAGTAGGGTAATATAAACTTTGCTTATCTTTAGAGTAGTTGAAGATATCTAAACTAATGAGCTTCAGTACTAGACTGTAAAATGAAATCAAGCTCCAGTCTCAACGATTCCTGATTTAATACCAAGAAATTGAACATCCAACTTTACCAAAGCAGATATCCTTCAGGATATGTGCTCTATAAATGTGAGAACCTAGCTTCTTTGAAAACTGTTGTAATATTTTGAATAGAATTTAAGGTAAGTGGGAAGTGCAATTCCCATGGGAGTGCTTGCACGTTGTAACTCAGTTGTAGAGGCAGGGAACTCTGCTACCATTTTCACATTACGTTGTGTGTGCTATTACATGTAGCTCTGCCAGAAAGATCCAAATCAGGTGAACCCATACTCTGAATATGTGTAGGGAAGTTTTTTCCTGTATAGTATCAGATATTCCACCTGTATTCATTATATATACTGTTCTTAGAGAAGTATTATGTTCTATTTATTAAAATCCTCCTAAAGAGGAACAAAAGAAATAGAAAGCATTTGAGTGAGAATTAAGGGTAGCCAACCCCAGCACTACGTAAACCTAAACTGTTGAGAAGATGGAAACTATAAAACTCTCACTTTAATGCCTTTTAGCAACATTCACTTCTTAACACTTGCAGAGAGTGATACAGTAATGGAATATGGATTTGCTTGAGCAAAGATCAACTCTGCACAATAGCTAGAAGTACAACCAGTTCTTTATGTGGCTTCTGATTTTCTTCTCCCTGTTGAGTTAGGGACACTGCATTCAGAACAGCTTTCCATAGCTGTGCTCTTTAAAACCTTATAGAAAAATCTTGTTCAGACATGCATGAACACAGTGCACTTTTGAAAAGCTTTTCTAAACCAATTTTTGATGTAACACTTAAAGGTATGTCTTTTCAGACAGGGTTATTTTTATGTCAGATTTCATCTTATAGTTCTCTACTGTTTTTTGTGGTTGAAACTCTTCAAAAAATAATAATAATAAAAAAGAGCAAGATCTTTTAGTATATTGTGGAAGAAGTTTATCCTATCAAAAAAGAACATCTTTTTGTAGATGGTGATTTTGTACTTACCCTTTTTGGTAGGGAAATGTCTTCCTTTGAACAGAAATTTATCTTTTCTGTTTTTCTGTAATATCTGTTGAAGAACTGGAGTCTTATCTTGGAGAAAAAAAGTGATGTCACAGTTGAAACATTTCAGAATTGAGAATCTGCAGTGCAACACAGCAGAATGGCATTTGTCATACCTTAACTTGACGGCTATTCTACACTATAACAACAAAACTGCAGCTTGCTCAAATGTGAGAGGCTTTTGATTATGACTATGTATATCTGTACTCATAATCTATAATTAAAAATAATGTTTCTTTTCATTTTGAAAATCAGTGAAGGAGGGGGTGTTTCTGAAATGTCAACTTATAGAGCAATGCATTCCACTTTTTGCAACCTTTTCCTTTCTTCTACTCATTGTATCATGCTTTTTTGTAATAGCATTTCACTATTTTAAAAATTATTCTTAAGAATAGTGGTAGGCACTTTTATGAAGACAGCCATGTAGTCCATAGGATATCTTATATTACCTAATTAAATGTTATCTGTTATAATGAGTAATAGTCTCATTGGTTATTAACCACAACCACATCGTAAATACTAACTGTAGTAATTATTATAGTAATGCTTAATTGCATTTGAACTCCATATTTAATCTCAACTCTGCTTTACTAAGTGGAATTAAACAGAAGAAAAAAAAATTACTTAGTTTCCTTTCTGCTGTGAGGGAGTTGAGAATTTCCTTCTATGTTTACTGTCTTGCAGTGTTCTGATTTTTGTAGTTAAAACTAATGCTAATGTCTGAGTAAGAAATTGGAAGTGCTAACACAGGTAGTAAAAACTAAGAATACTTATCAGTGTTATCACTGCTATAGGTCTGGTGAGTGGTATAGGCTGATGCTAAATCAGGTCTTTTCTAATATTTTGTCCATTTATTTCACAGGTATTAAGGCTCTGTGACCCTGATCTTTGTAGTTACTACTGGTCATGCCTCTGGCAGCTCATGATATTTGTGCTCACAACTTTATTAAGACATGTACCATCTGGTCAGTTAGCAAAGTAAGAGTCTTAGTGCAGATGTTTGGAATAATCAATATGACAGTCACCATGATATTCCTACTTATTTAAAGCAATTTATCTTTCAGAGCATGACTTAACATGCCTGGCTGGAGTGTAAGGTCTTGTCAACTTCACTGATTAGGACAGTGAATTAGGTTTTTACTTCATGGGGCTGCTTATGCTAGTTAACACAGACCCTCTTAACCTTTCTTCTTTAAATGGAGATTTCAGTATTTTAAGTATTTACTTGCACTTCTTTTAATAGACCATATTTTAATGTATTGTTTCTTTTTGTTATCAAAACATGGAATTAGTCCCATAATCACTATGAACCAGTACAAGTTAGATTTTGGTGACTCTCAGTCATAGATTTGAGGCCTGAGCTTTTGTCCCTCTTTTTCCAACCCGTTCCTATCTTTCTGCCTTCAGTGAGCAGCAGTAGAAGATATAAAACACCTTGGTTCTTTTTTGCAGTTTTAGGTTTCGTTCTTACAGCTTTTGCATAAATAATGCCTCCTATTTTATTATGTTGGTCCATGATGTCAGAGGCAACTTGTGGTGCTGTGACAGTAGAGCTTGAACCTTCCTGCCAATCTTCCATTACATTTTGTTGCCATGTGACAGACAGGAGCAGTGAAGGCAGTCTGATAGAATGGCATCTGACATGGAAATGCATATGAAGCAAAGGTGTCATAGAATTTCACCATGCAGAAAGCATTGCACTCGTGGACATTCAGTCACACTTGCTGAACATTTATGGAGACCAAACAGTAGATGTGAGTGAGCACGGTGAGGCAGAAGATGGTGTGTTTCAACGACGGCCACAGGGACAGTGGGTCACCTCTGCTGATGCAGATGTTTCTGAGCATGGCCTGAAGGCTTTTGTGTTCTTGTGCTCTTTATTTACATGGAAACTACAACAGTTAGAAATAGGAGACATTACTTTTGAAACAAGACAAATAGTATTTTTGTTATTTATGTTACAGAAATGACTCTAACAGGAAGATAATTGTCGAAGTGTTACTAACTTGATGCCATCTAGTTTCTCATCTTTTCTTCATTGAAGGAATTGATCCTTCTCACTCTTTTCTTTCATATTCCCTTCCTCTAAGACTCCTTATGTGTTACTGGTGTAGTTTAGACTATCAAAGGCTTTGATAAAAGCCTTCAATGCTGATTTGGCCATGGGTGGTTGCCAGTTGCCCAGCCATTCCTTTCCATGTAACCCAACATAGTGTGGCAAGATTTACCCCTGTTTGGTTAGGGGCACCAATTAACAAAACAAATTGTAATAAATTGTTAAAAAGTACAGACTTCAGAAGTGAGCGGATGCCAAGATATTGACAGAAGGTACTCCTTTCTGAGTGGATGATTTAAAGTTACAGAAAAATATATCACGTAGACAGAAGTGGTCTTGAGTACCTGTGGGTGATGAACACTTGTCAGGTTTTGACAGAATTGGAAATGATTAGGAGTTAGACTTGTATTTACCTGATCTCTGTGTTTACCTTGTATACCTTGATACCTTGTTAGCTGTCTTTACCAGATTTTCTGAACGTACCTTCTTTTTTTTAGTGTTTTCCTTAAGTTATTGAAACTGTTCATGAAGTGAGGGTTAGTTCAGGATTTCATAAATTCAAAAATATAGGCTCAGTCAAAAATCATGTTCTTGACGCTCTAACATCAATTATTTTCTTAGCCAAATACGTCAAGTATGGGATAAATATATTACTAAAATCTCCAAAAGCTACCAGAAATGCAGAGGATGCTTTAAGCACAAGCATAATGCTTCAACCACAAGCATGAGGAAAGATCATTATTACTTTTCTTTTAGGCAAATGTGCTTCTGATATATTTACTACTACGAGGCTAAATATTAGGTTGATTCTGGTTCGTTCTCTTGGATAGACATGAAGTCATACAATGAATTTGGTTATACCTACATGGTTTTTCCAACTGAGTAAAAAAGATAAAAAAAAGTAAAGTCGTAAGATTTATACCATTACAGGTTACTGAGAACATATCACTGAGACTGTGTAAGTAGTTCTTTGAAGCTCCAAGGGAGAATTCTGCTGTCTCCAGTCAGAGCTCTTAAAGTTCTGCACACTAATCATCTCAGTACAGATAGTAAATCCACTTAATTTTGCCTCGCTAGGGACTGATAGGCATAGGTAAGTCTGGAGAACTGTGCTCATATTCAGAAGATATCAAAGAGCTTGGTATCTTGAGCTGGAAGAGACCCATAAGGATCCTGTGTCCACATAGGACCACACAAAATTCAAACTCTGTCTGAGAGCATTATCCAAACACTCCTTTAACTTCTGCAGCTTCGGGCTGTGACTGCTGCCATGGCTAGCCTTTTTTAGTGCTTCACCATATAGGATGAATTTCTTCAGTGATCAGGATTACTCCAAGCGGTTTGGAGTGAAACTCTGCTTAAATCAATGTCTTTGTCCTCATCGATTGCAATAATTTGTTTTTGGTCCATGGATGGATGAGTACTGACCACTCCAATCCATCCCATTGATCAGAGGTGAAAATGCAAGCCTATACTGACCATTCCAAGACGGAACCTTTTGGAGTTATACTTTCATCATTGAAATGAAGTTCAATTCATTAAAATTTAGGTCTACCATCAGTAGAGGAATATATTTAATAACTCAGTTGCCAGTGTGTGTTGGAATGACAGATATTTTTTTCTAAAATAAACAAACATGCAAACTTGAAAATGGAATTCCTACATGTCACATGAGTCTTTTCATGGTAGCAGATGGTCTCTGTCTTTTTTTCTTTCTGGTCAGTGATTGCATTTTCCATTCAGAAAACCACTGAAACATACTTAGACACAAACTAACGTGTCGAGTAAGTTTGGAATGAAAAACATCTGATAACGCCTTCTTTGACTGTTCTATTAAAACAGATATAAACAGCTTTCCCAGGGTTTTAATGTCCCAGTCACAAGTTTTCAAACACAATTATTTACCGGAGGAAATACAAGGTTGTCATGTAGAAAATCTTACCAAATTGGACTGATTTTTAACATGCTCTCTTAGAGTTCAAAANCAGACACAAACTAACGTGTCGAGTAAGTTTGGAATGAAAAACATCTGATAACGCCTTCTTTGACTGTTCTATTAAAACAGATATAAACAGCTTTCCCAGGGTTTTAGTTAGTAATGATAATGTCCCAGTCACAGGTTTTCAAACACAATTATTTACCGGAGGAAATACAAGGTTGTCATGTAGAAAATCTTACCAAATTGGACTGATTTTTAACATGCTCTCTTAGAGTTCAAAAAGAGAGATACTTTTATAATAACTACTGCCATTATGGACAGTGGGATAAATTTTGTTGGTTTTAATCAACTGAAATCAAAGGCAAGGTTAAATTGCTGAGAGAGAAACACCTTGTACTTCTTATGAAACAAGCTGTTTCCTGGTTTTCCTTCAGTTGCTTCCTGGTAGAGCAGGCAAGGTACTGAGATGTGGTGGATGACATGTTGTAGATTCAGTCAAGTTTGTTGTTATTTTTCTGATCAGATCACAAACCATATTGTTTGTCTACATCTAATGGTAAGTAGTACAACTTTTTAACTCTGTGCTGTAACTACAAATGACTGGGATTTTACTTGTGGTTTTCTTACTATCCTCATGCTTTTGAGTTGTGCTGTGTTGTGTTCTTGAGGACACTCTTACAACTACGAGTTTGTACATTGTATATTTATTACCATACTTATGAATGTTTTGAATTAGTAGCATATAACTTTAGAATGGTCAATATTGTTAGCTTTCATCTGATTTCCATAATTTTTCTCCGCGATGCATGAGGATGCGTGAAAATATGTTAGCAAAATGATAATTCCTTGTCATGACAAGAAAAAAAAAAGATGAGTTATCTTCCCATGAAGTAAAACATTATTATTTTTAACGTTTTTTAATGTTTCTTAGGAAGTTTTCAGAGAAATTATTGGAAAAAAAAACAAAAACAAATGTTATGAAGCTGTTGTTTTTTTTTTTATTTACCAGTACTACAGTTATATAAATGCTAATCACATAACATGTGAGTAACCTTGAGTCTAAATTTGAGGGGACCAATCATCATAAATATTAATTTCTTCTGAGGTGCTGAGGATCCTGAAAACACTAATCCTCAGAGCACTCTTATGCCATTCCTCTAGGTGTTGTTACCTGTCTTTCAGTGAAATATTTTCCATTGTATTTCTGCTGTTGTCTGCTGTCCTGGTCTCAGAGTGGTAAACTGATTCTGCAGTTCTTGCTTTCACGTTCCAGTTTTATTTATTCTCTATTGGCCTGTATCTTATTCTCTGCTCAAAACAAGGGTTCTGCAGTTCCTGTGCATGCCAAACTGGGGAGCCAAGCTGGATATGCAGATAGATCTCCATTCACAAACAAGTAGGAAATTATAATTTCCTTTCAAGTAGAAGAACAACATTTAAAGATTTACTATAATAAGACTTTTGATTCAATATGGCATTCAAGAGCCACATGATTAGTACTATGTGATGCGTCATTTCTCTGTCTAGTGCTACAAATTCTTTGTTTATAGGGAAGGAATAAATAACTTGAAAAAATGTTTTTCAAGATGACAACCCACTATCTGATGGGAAATACAGAGTGGTTAATATTTGTTTGAACCATTATATATTTTTTTTTTCTTCACACACTTCTTCCCATGTCATATGGAAATGAGTTTAACTTGCTTCCACTGTAGATGGTTTATTTTCTCAGAGTCTGTATGCAAAGGACTTAGAAAATTTGAGTGAGGGAACCTAACTAGCGGGCATTAGCTAAAATATTGTAGTCTCTTAAAAGTATATATTCGTTTAGAGGCATAACAGTCCAATTCTACTCAGTCCTTTCTGTAATGCTCCCATATATTTTTTTTTTATTTCTTAATGGAGATTATAATTGTTTATTTGCTTTCAACAGTGGTTAGAATACTTCCATAAATTGTTCAAGGCAACAACACAGGCAATCTTCATGATATGGTTAACATACAAGTATATTCCTTTATACTCCTCAGTTGGTAGAGCATGATTTCTATGATCCAAAAAGGCAAAACTAAGTCTAAGCAAGTGGCTTACCGTGGCTCACCAGGGAGCAGATTTAGTTAAACTGACTTGTGGTTATGATTTCAAATGCATCAAATGTTCTTTTGTGATGCGTCTGAAAAGGTTGCTGTTTGTCCAGTTGCAGTAGCTTCATTCCTTCAGGCTGTATTGACAGGGTGAACAAGTATTACTAAACATGATGTTGTGAACTAGAGAGCAGCTTATCGCTTCGTCAGGTGCTTATGGAGGGAAAAACTAAGAGAGAGATGAATGCAAACAAAGGTAGTATTTAATGTCAGTGCAAGCCTAATGGCAAAGAATCAAGTAGGCAAGGAAGAATGATATAATTCAAGTCAAACAGAAGATGAGAAGCAATTGAAGTGCCTGTTTTATGTGTTAGGAGAGCTTGGTACAGTGATTCTTCTCAGTGAAATAATTCCCAAACCTCTGGGTCTGTCATTTCACACAGCAAGAGCCAAAGTATGTCTAAGCCCCTGAGGTTTCAGTGTTTCTGGGCAGTCAGTAGTCTCAAAGGTTGTCTGCTGCAAGGTGGTTGGATGGAGGGAGGGATGAGAAGGTGGACAGAGGTGCAGGCAGAAGGATGGGTCAGATCAGATGGGCTAATCCATTCTGTCCTTTGTAATGAAGGAATGATGCTTCCCTTGATCCCTCTCAAAGCTTAAATGTGCACTTTGGGGCATCACTGACCTACAGTTTGAACCAGCCTCTGAAGTATTAATTAAAATGACATCCTAATCGGTGTGACCGATGTTCTGCTTTGTACCTGCGTTAAGTTATATTGAAAGTAGATTAATGTAGAAGAGATACTTTTAACCTGACTTTTCTACATGACAATGTGCTGCCAGGGAAATTCATCAAAGGGTTCAGCTGTAAAAAGTCTCTGCAGATATACAACTGCATAAGCTCCTCTGCATACTGCTCAACCATACAACCCTATTAACAGCACTGTTTTTATTTGTTTTATTTATATTTGCTTTATTTTCTGTTTAGATGTAGTTTTTGGAAGATCAACTTAGATAATTTAATGGAGCTTATGAATGGGAGGGAGACTTATTTCTTACGTGAGCAAATAATGATAGGACAATGAGGAACAGTCTTAAGCTATGAGAGGGAGATTTAGTTTGGATGCTAAGGAGGAAATTTTTCACTCAGAAGATGGTGAGTGACTGGCACAGGGCATCCACAGCTTCTATGGGCAGTCTGTCTCAGAACATGTTCAAGACCAGGTTGGGTAAGGCTCTGGGTTGCCTGATCTGGTGCTTGACAACCTTTCCCAAGGCAGAGTGGTTGGAACTGGGTGGGCTTTATGGTCCCTTCCAACCCTACCCATTCTGTGGTTCTGTGAACTTTGTTTAATCATTTTAAGTCTATGAATCCTTTGGGTTGGAAATGACTTTCTGTTGAAATGAATCAAGTAAAATATCCCTCCAGTCCCTGGTATAGAGGTTTTATGGTGGTAAAAAACCTGACTCTTACATACTGTGAAAAATGGGATATTATACTTTTCAATCCAACCTAGTGTTTGTCACCATAACCTAAATGTTTACAACCAAGGTGCTCAGTGTAACTTGCCAATTGTTGGGTTAAATCAACGGAAACCATCTTTTCTTTGCCCTGTATGAGTTGAGTTTATCAGGTGATCTTTCCATCTGTTTTTTTCCTATCTAGTCTTAAATAACAGCATGTTCATCATTTCACCCTCTTAACTGTTTTGTTGCTGTGATATCAACTTGTACAGATCAAAATTACTGCACATAGAAATATCTTAACTACTGACACCAGCAATTCTCATCTATAAATATTTTACCTAAAAAAGCATTCAGATACAGTCTGCAGTGACAGTTGATGTTAATCCTTTTTTTAAATAAAATCACACATACTGTATGAGATGTGAAATAAATAACTGATAATATGAACAGAGAAGAGAATTTGTTCTGTGCCTCTGCACAAATATGTCATAAAAATATGAATGACTTAGGTGATTTTTACTATGTCATACCGGAATCTCACTGAATGGCTATTATTCCTTTCCACTTCTTTTGGTAACTTGAGTTTTAAAATTAAGAGCTTGGGAGAATTGTGTTGCTTGTTTGCTGTTTTTTTGTTTCTTGTTTGTTCCTTTTTGTTCTTTTTTTTTAGTAGAGATGATTGTATTTGAGGATTTGGTTCTTTTGGCCACTGTGTAATCTTACTCCCAACACTGTCCTAGGAATCTCCTACAAGGGTGGTTTAACTCCACTTGTCTTACTGTTGTTCAGCAAAGAGGAACTTGCTGAATTCTGCTGATGAATTGTGATAGTTGTTTCTGTTATTAAACCACTCTAGGCGTGAAAATTAGTGTTTGCAGATACAATGGCAAATAAGGAACACATAAGTGACACAACGTGCTTCAGAGAAATGCTTTACAGAAGTTAATGACATTTAAGCTGCAGCTGTAATAGAACTCAAAAGCACCAAATAGAAATCTGAAGCCTAGTTAGTTGCTCAGGGGTACAACTATGATACAGCCCAAGTAAAATGTAAATATTTGTAAGAATGACGTACTTGAACAAATAATATATGGATTTATAACAACTATTGTCTCAATATGATGAGTAAGCTGAGTATGCCTACTGACATTTAAAAATTCAATTTAAAAGGATATATTGTAAATTATTTCATTCCACATCTTAATAGATATACATATATGTGTGTATATATATATATATATACAAACATAAATATAGAAAGCATGTTTGGTGTGTTTTTTATTTTTATTTTTTGCAAGTATCTGCTTTTATATGCCAGGTTGGATCATTGTAAGAGCAAGTATACAAGCCAAGCAAAGCATGGACAGATTATATAGTCGTTAGGAGAAATGTCATGGTCAAGTGATATTAGCTAGTGTGATACTCAACAGGCATTAGATAAAAGTTCATTTCTGATTTGTCTTTATATGCTGTGTAGTCCTTTTCAGTATAAGTCGCAAACTTACTTTCCTTGGTAGAAGTCTGGAAGAAGTCTATATTTAATGAATTGACTCTGGAGGAGAATTTTTAAGGGAAATTAAAAATACAGAATTTCAGGGCGACGTATTTCTTGCATACCTGACTCAAATGGAAAATATGTTCCTACCATATAGTTGGAGAACTTTTATTTCAATAATTGTTAGAACTTACTTAAATGTTATTAGCCTTGATTGAAGTCACTTATTTTTTTTTTTAAACTGTGCACTTAAGAGGTCTAAGAACATTTTGTGATGTTCCTTGCTGTAAGATTCTCTGAGCAATGTTCATCAGTGGATGCTTGGTACATGAGCAACGATCTCTGGTTTTGTAGACGACCTATGCTATTTTTACTTGGAAATGGATCTGGCATTTATCTATTTTGTATTTTTGAGTGGTGTAAAAAACACTGTGAAATGTTAAGTAAATCTGAAGATCATAGAATGATAAAATTTTCTTGGTACATATTATATTTAATGTTATAATCTAGAATAAGATTTGGTAATCCAAAATGAACCTGCTTCATTAAAAAAAATAATTATTGATTTATTTTGAGGGGAAAGTAGAACACATGTGGAGCAGATGACCTGCAGAATGAATCATATGCTTGTCAATCTTTATTGCATGTGTGAAGTTCTTAAGAGTATTTAAAAAGTCACTGTAACCGTGTGTATATATATATATAGAGTACAGATTGGCAGGGCTACGCGCTCTTACGTAGGCATGAAGTTACTGGGTGGATTTCTCAAGGTCATAAACAAACTAGTAAGTGTGCGCTGTCCTAATTTTGTTAACATCTAGACAATCATTCTTCAATTTATTTAAAAAAGAAGTTTCAGAAGTGAAGTAACAAAATGGAAATTGCAGTGGGGGCCTCTGAAGTAGAGACAGTTTGCTTAACTGTTAGAAACAGTGAGAAAAATGTACATCTCAGGGTCCCCCACTTTAGAAGTTAGTCCTTCTCTAGCTCTGGTTTAGTCTCTCCTTGAATTTGCTATAATCTCAGGGTACGGGAGAAGTTGTCACATTTCCAGTTTCACTTCTATTCTGTCTTCACACCTTTTTTTGATTTGACTCTATGTGCCTGCATACAGGTGGAGGGGAAAAAAAAAACTAGGGTACCGAAAAGGACAAGACCTTTTGGTGCAGGATCTACTCATTCTGATAAATTACTCATTGAACTGTAGTCTCAAGGAAACTTGTGTGTGATGTACAGTTACTGACAGTAACCTGTGTTTTTAGTGAAAACATTTTTCTTGTGTTAACAGGCTTGGGTGACAGTCTCTGAATGTAACAGCTTTCAGTAATTCTGTATGTGACAATGTTTTGGATTGGTCGAGAGCACGTAAATGTTCAGCTGAGGTAGAATTAGAACCAAAAGAGATCAAAGATGCCAGAAATGAGTATGCAGATTCTCAGGTAATGTGACTTTAGTAAATAAGAAAAAATCCTGGAAGATTTACTTGACAATGGATCATGGGAATCAGGTGTAAAATAGAGAGAGTCCAACTTTGTGCTGCTGTCACAAATAAATCAAATTTATTAGTACAGTATAAAAGAGAGTATTGTGTGAGATGACTGATCATTTTCTTAGTAAGCAAACAGAACAGTTTCTACTAACATTCTTATGAATAAGCTTTCTCCCTGTTGATTCTTCCTTGGCTCTTCAGTTTTGTGAACCAGCTGATGAATGGGAATCTGGGAGTCCCAGTTGGTGCAATTTTGCCACTGGTGCACTGCTCTGGCAGTGATCAGCACCTGCTGTTTTTCTACTCATAGCAATCCCACAACAGAAGCATCCTCTGAGAGATCAGGCAAGGTAGACAGCTGCTTAGTGTTCTCCATCTCTGAGGCAGCTATACTGAAAACCCATCAGTCCTTTTGGGTTCTCAAGGTATCCTCTCCTGAGATAATCTATACCAAGGATGGACAGAGGCTCTGGATCATTTGCAAAGCGCTGCTTTTGCTAGTCATTCCCAGTTAGGCTTGCTTCAGCCTCCAATAAAGTTAGCTCTTGGGATCACCCTGTCACTCCAGGAATACTGATAGCTTCTGCCCCTTTATAACTTGATGGAATTGGGAGTGCATCAGTGTCTACTAGAGCCTTAAACTCCTGTTGTTCTGCTGTGTCAGGCCATTGAATCCACACACCTCAATGAACCTGGCTGTCCCTTTCTTCCACATGGCTGGAGGCAGGGCACTTATTATTATTCTGTAATTATTCTGTTCTTCTGCTGAGAAAGGCCTATTCTGGAGATGGATCTTTCTGACTGCTGCCTTTGGGAGAGCCAGCAGGTCTGCACCAGGCAAGGAGGCTTCACTAGTTTTCTCTATTTAGAAAATTCCTAACAGACTTTTGGGATGTGTGAGTGAGTTTGAAGGCAGACTTTTTACAGAACTATTATAACTTTATTTTACTACCAAGTTTGCTAGCAAGCTCACTTTAGAGCTGATTTTGCCCTGATATAAATAGGTACCAGCAGATGATTCAGGTATATATTTCTCACAGAAATATGTACCGTAAATGTGCTGTCAGTTCCTAAATGTTTTTTTTTTTTCTTTTTTCTTAGTTACACTTGCTCTTATTCAGAGCTGCATCTCTGTACCCCCTGGTGGCAGCAGTCTTACTCATCCTTCCTTTTTCCTTTGTTCCTTAAGGGAAAAGGGTAATAAAGGAAAGGGAGGGGAAAGAAAATAAAGCAGATGTTGATCGAAGGTTCTTAACAGGTGACTCTAAAGTGAAGCACCGTTTTTACCTGTGATTATGTTTTTCAGAAGTAACCTTGAGTTTTTCTTTGTGAGTTAGTTTTTTTGGTGTATGAAAGGGAACAGATTGCAGAGGTGGGACTTTGCTATGAAGGTTAAAATGATGAGTTTAAATTGCAAATGTTTTTTACCTTGTGCTATTTCACTACTTCGTTTATAGGGAAAGATGGCATTGGATTTAAGGTAGGAAGGTGGATATTGGAGGATACAGACTCCTGTCTCAGACGCTGTATATTTTTCTTAGGGGAGATAATGTAGGTGTTTTGAATTCTATCTGCAGAACTTCTACAGTACACTTATTCTTTTTAGTGGCATAGCGAGACTAATTTTATTAATCTTTTGAAGTGCCTTTCACACTCTCAGCAGGCAGCCATGGTAGATGTGCAAAATATTAATACTTGCAAATGTTCTAGATGCTAACATACATAAGAATAGGGCTGTGAAAGTTATACTGCAGGCTGCTTACCAAAAAGCATCTGAGTGCTAATTGGGAATAACACTATTAATCCACATCTAGCAATCCATGCTACCATCTGACTCATTGTTGTGAATGTTATGATATAATTACTACTTTTTGGCAGGTCTGAGGGTGTTCCATCAAACTGGTAAGATTAGATCTGGTATGCCTAAAAGGGATGGGGATGTCTTGCTTAATACGGCTATGTCTTAATTAATCTTTCTCATGAATATAACAAAGCTTTGAAGGATTGACAACCTGCATGACAAGAAACACGTTAGGACTATCTTGCTCTAGTTCTTTTTTTAATCTCATATGTATGATGACATGCCTGTTTGACAGATTCAATGAAAATTAGGCTCCCCTGCGAGTAGCATTGTCCCCTAATGTTTGAATCAAGAGTGCTGCCGTAAATAACAGAGGATTTCGGAAAAGTTTTCCAATCTTTAAGTACAAGAAGTCTCTAAGTTTACAAGTAGTCTTTAATGACTACTGAAAGTTCTTTCACATGTTCTGTTCTAAAAACCATTTCATTATCAGTTTTCCTCTTTTCAAATCTCTTCAACTTACTCCATATCACACAGAGGAAACCAACACTTACTTCTTGAACAGATAATGAAATAAGAATAAAAATGTCATTAGGAAAATTGCTGTTTTCATTCTTCTGTTTTTGTTCAGTCTAAGTGGATGAGAGGTTAGAAACACTTGGCAGACTGATGCAGTGAGGTGAAGAAGTAAGAATGTGATGGTAAAGATGACATATGGTCTCATCTTTCCGATTACTTCATTTTGAAAACCCAAAGCCCTTATGAGGACGTTGTCTTATTTTGGATGTTTTCAATAGAGAAAAATCTTAAAGGTGATCATTCTCTTGAACATTAGAGGAAGATGAATTATGATTCTTACTTGGAAAACAAGAATCTTGCATGACTAGACAGTTAGATGAAAATTGCCTGTGAGTACAGCTAGATCCACATTCTAATTCTGTTACAACAATGGCAATTTCTTGCTCCTAAATATATCCATGAGATTTCTGTAGCTATTAGAGCATGATAACAGTGTTTCAGTTAATCAGACAAAATTAAATTTCAGTAAAGCAATGAGCAAGTTGAAGAAAAAAAAAAAAGAAACCTCAAATGTGTTGTAATGGGAAGCTTACAGTTATGATGTCATGATGCACTTCACAAGTCAAACATTTTCCTGAAAAAGGCAGGAAGATAATGAGTAGCTAGAAAGCCACATGGCCAAGAGTGTCGGAGTCTACCAAAATCAGTGACAAAACCTGATGAGTCATCCGGCACCTTCAAGAAAGTCTGAACAGTAATAGGGGAAGCAAAACTGATAGTTTGCTGCTTCTCTAACTTGTTGGTGGATCTTAATGGAGCTAGCAAGACCTGACTGCTTTACAGCTTTAGTTTAACGTGTATGTGGTTGACTCAGGAACAAGGTTACTTTTCTGATGCAAAATTGAGGCTACACTGGAAATCAACTGGCTTTCACTTGCCAAATTCCCTTTATCTGGCTCTGTTTTACAGTGATGGAAAGGGGGCAGTGCTGGGCTAAGAGCCTTTCGGGCAGCACAGACTAGATTTGGAGAAACTTGTTGCCCTTATATTGCAGTTGTACATGTTGCTGTTGTGTAGATAGGCAAGACTGGCTCTGCTGGCTGGGAACTGCTGGTTGACATTACTTTTTGCATGGTAGTAGAATGGGTTACTCTGGCTTGTGCTAGGATTGTGTTTTTAGCTAGCAGGAGGCTGCTGATGGGCTTGTTCCAGCTGGAGCCTGTGCTCTTGTCCTGAGGAAGGTCCTTCTAGGTGGAGTTTTGAGCAACTGCTCTGAGTTGCATGTTCTCATTGATGTGTCCTGTTGCTGTCTGTCTTTTCCCGATGTTGTGGTTTTGTGGTTTTGATGCCGGTATTCCACATCAGAACATCATGCAGGGAGTTAAGGAGTTAATGCCGTGTTGGGGAGTGGCAGAGGGTTGGAGCTCCAGACGGGATGCCAGCCTCTCTCTCTGGGCACGCTCACTCAGCTGCCGTGGAGATTCAGCACGTGTGCTTTCCCTGCAGGTTTTCTAACGTAAGCTCTCAGATTTGGTTTTGGAAACTTCTTCTCAATTGTTCGTTATTTATTAGATTGAGTAAAGTTACCGTTCCTCCTCAAATTGTGCCATTGTTTTTTTGTAGGTCCATCTATTATCATTATTGTCACAAGTATAATAAATGGCTTGGTTTTCTTTTTTTTTTTTTCCTCCAACCCATTACTGAGTATCTAACATGAAGGTATATAGTCTGCTGAATTTTGTGGAAAAAAAAATTTGTTTGTATTCAAGGATAGCTTTTCCAGATGTAGTGGATACATGTTGTTACATAAAAACCAATTGTTCTTAGCTAAAGTTCTCTAAAGTGCTTAGTGATCGAAGCATATCATTTATATATATATATTTACTAATTTGCACAGGGTAGCCACCACAGTATGTAAATCATATTCAGCATTTTACTGAAGAAATTTATGAACTGAAATAAAGGGGCTGCTAGAAATTGGCATAGAACCTTGATGTTTCCATCAGAATAGTGATTTTACTGTAGTTTTCCCTGATGTATTAATCAAGTACTCTTCAGTTTTCATGAAAGATGGTTTCTATGCTTCTGAAGTTTTTCTTGAAATAAGAAGTTTTCTGCATAAAGTCTTTGAAGAGTCTTTGGCATGCTACACTTTTTGAATTAATGCATAGTTGGAAACATGCAACTTGAACTTCCTTATATGATCTTACAATATAACTTCAATTTAAGTGTGTTCCTATTTTTGCATGTGTACTCGGGTTGATGATTGTTTTTCTGTGCTGGAGAAGTAGAATCCAAGCGTGTCCTTGAAAATGAAAACAACTGTACTGAACAATGGCCTCTTCTTTGGAAAGGTTCCTAATCTCTAGAGTATAATGCATAAAAATAGAATTTCTGTTACTCAAACAATTTTGTAACTAAAAATCATCTGCTTTTGTTACAAAAATATTCTGGTTGTGTTGTAGCAATAGTAATCACTTGGTAAAAAAATCAGTGATTATCTAGCATTCCTTCATCATACCATACTTCATGCCAAACTGAGAAGAAAATGTGGTTTATCTGCCATCTTTACTGTCAATGTTAGTAGCTAGATGAAAAAAATAAGAATGTGGATCTATGGTACAAACAGTGTATCTATGTGTGTGTATATATATATACATGAAAGAGCTGAAGTGCTTTCATGCCTTCAGATACATAAAGAAATTGTTTTGACCAACTTGATTTTTCAAAATGAATAGCAACTGCATGACAGCTAGGCTGTTCAGATATTGTGCTTCTGCCAAGTGAGTGTGCGATAGTGAATGGCTGCTAAAAGAAAGCACAGACCAATGATCCCCAAATAGATATTTGATAAATATCAAGAGCACCCTGTCTGTATGTGCTCGACAAATTTGTTTAACCTTTCTGATAGAAGTAGAGCTGCAACATAATATTTCAAATAAGATGCATGCTTTTTCCAAATTGTGAAAATTTACATGATTAATAGTTTTTTTAGGTAAGGTATTAATTTCTGTGATGCATAACATGTAGTTCATACCCTGGGTGCATACTTACACAGATAAAGGATCTGACAAATCATATTTAATTCCTAAAGGTTTCTCAAGTCAAAAATTAGATTCAGGAAGTGCTTGATTTGTCTTTCCAAATGAGCACAGGTTGTCTTCACTTGGTCCTAATTAGTTAGGTAACACTGAATAAGAAAACTTCAGATTTTTTTCCTAACTTTTTTGAGAACTATCTCTACAAATAATCTCCTGTGGCAATTTTTCACCTATGGTGTACTGGCATCTTCCTATTTCACTTGTTTTTATTATGACTTTGTTAGCTAATGTTGTATGCATTAATGCTTTTGGGAGTGTGGGAATTTATATATAATTTTAAAATGCTTTGTTGTGCAGGTGTATTAAATTGCTTTTTATCTTCTTTTTTCAAAGCATTTTTACCTGTAGCCCAAAAAAACGAAACCCACTTACAGCTTTTACTGATTAGTCCTCATATTTTCTTTCTGATCATAGTAGATGGTACTCCAGAGCTCTCTTCACCGTGACATGTCACTTGACTCAATCTGTAGATCTTCCCTCCAGGACTTTAAGAAACCCACTCTACCCCCAGTGTGTCCCTGAATCAGACTCACCCTATGGCAAAGGGTAGCTCAAGCTTTAGAATGTAAAAACTGCATTTTCTCTCCTATAACCCATGCTGAAACATCAGAAACATCATTGGTTTCCTCCTTTTGGAGTCAGTTCCAGACATTTGTGATCTCTTATCCTTTTTCACTACAGTAGAAGTCACTGCCTTTTTTGTTGGATGGGAACCAAAAAACTGTACGCACCTCCACTCTGCCATTTTAGCTTTTGAAACCCTCAATACAAAGTTAAGTATCTCCGATATACCATTATCTGGCCTGGATTGATATCACTTTTATTTCTGAAAAGCGCACTAATAATGTGTTCTGGTTTTTGTTTGTTTGTTTGTTTTTGTTTTTTCTTTTTAAGTATTAGCTACCTGGGTAGTCCTCTTTTGAAAGAGAAGGCCGCTCTTAGGGTTGTCTTCCTTCACCTCCCTCTCCTTTGCTCTTAATTGCTTGTAGGTTTGTCGTAGCTGTGCTCCTTTGAATTGCAATCCCTGGAGCTTCTGCTCTGGATGACAGTGTTATTTTTGTGGCTCTTTTCTCTCCACAGCAAACTCCTGCTGGACTTCGTATTTCCGTGATTCTCAGCTCTGGAATGTATTATTTGAGTTTGATGGCAGTTAATGGGGATCTCTTCAAGCCCCCAAATGCAGTGAGGATAATCACCATCCTCCCCTTAAGTCCCAGTAAGAAGTTCCCTAAAGACATAATGACCTCATCTTTGTTTCCTCTAAATGATGTATTTGCTTTGTAAAAGTTAAAAACATTAGTTTGCAGAATTAGTTTTTCTCTGACATTTTTCCATCAGTAAATTATAGATACAAGTTATTGATTGACCTAAATAGAAAATGTCTTTAATAGATATTTGAAGTTAAAAAATGTAGTCTGTCAATTGTCCCATGTTTTTTAAAGTACCTGGATGTTTAATCAAGATGCTTGTGAGCAATGGGTGGACAGAGAATGGAAAGCAACGCCTTGCAGTTTAACACATTGAATGATTTTGAGTGGTGGGAGAGGAACTATGATTTTTGTCTACTGACATAATGAGAGCTGAGTATGGGAGTGAGAGTAAGCCATACTATCCTGATTGTGGGTTGGCTTTGAGCAATGGAAAGCTTGAGAAGGCAATAAAGTGAGCTGTAATCTTTTTTCTTGGTTCCTTTGGTATCTATGTATTTTCTGGTTAACTCATGCCACTTCAGGCATTCTGTGTTAAAAAGAAACCAGACAGTTCTTGCAATAGCTTCACCTGCTTAAAAAGGAAGTAAAGATAGTGTCTTAATTTACTTTCAATCATGAAGATTATAGTGACATAAAGCATAGACTGTATGATTGTCAGTAAAAAAAAAAAAATAAAAAATACCATCTGGTATTTATTTCCAATTTTCATATGAAGCTTAAATTTTTATTATTTTCTGTCAAATCTGTCTCAAGATATACATATCTCTCCGTAAAATCACATTCATTATGTTTATCATTCTAATTATACTGAAATAGGTACAATATAAAGTTATAAAACATTTATGTAATCTTTACTAAGAGGCTGATATGAAATGATCCATCATTTCTATCTGAGAATGAGCGCAATGCATGGCTATTTTAAGGCATGAGCTGAACTGAAGAGGCATAGGTGAAGAAGTGCCCTGCCAACCATGTGTAGGCTTTTATCTGAGTCCAGGGACTGAGTATGATGCAGAAATGATGTACAGTGATCATAAGTATTGTCTGGGGAAAAGAAAAAAAAGAGTGAGGCGTTAGGCAAATCTGCCCTTCAGTCAAACGCCACACTTTTCATTCTGCATCCAGAGCTTTGACCTCCTCACCTTTTCATGTTTGCTTCATTTGCTCTGGCCTATTATTCTGTGTATCTGTAATTCTCAACTTCCCCCCAGGGGAAATGATCCTTAGCTTATGTGCCTGAGCAGACACACCATCTACTCAAGGCTCAAGGTCCAGTTCATCTTTTTTTTTTTCTTCCTGCCCCCCCCCCCCCTTTAAAGTCTCAGCTCAAATGGCCTGTAACATCCAACTTAGTTTTCCTTTGCTGACTTTTCACTGATTTGAATCTTTTTCCCGCTAGTACAGCAACTTTTTGCTGTGTTTGCCTCTTCAAAAATTATTGAACGCTCAGAATTTTTGAACCACAGTCACTTCAGGTGTAACCCTGACTTTATTCGTTAGGCCGTTATTATTTCTGCATGATTTCTACAGGATTGCCTCTTTCAAAGGCAAAAATAAAAGATTAATTCTGCACCCAGTCTTTCAGCAAATTGCTTTCTTGCTTGTTAAATGTTCAGATCTGCTGAACATTTAACTGCTAAAGCATAAAAATCTGCTAAAGCATTCATTTTAGGTTCTTGTATGAGAAAACTGTATTCTATTTATATGTAATATGACATTATTTACATTATCTTTTTGGTTTATTATGATTTGCTTGACCAAATTGAGTTGAGATTTTCTGAGACATTTAATCTCTTTTATTCCATGAGTTTTGTTTTCTATCAAAACCTGTTAATTTTTCTTCCAATTTTTTTGGATAGTTTACTCCAATTTAAGTTTTCTTTCACAGCTTTCCTTACGTACTTTGTCGCCTTCATTCCTGCCTTAATTCATTCTTTTATTGCTTTGTGAATTGATACTTCTTTCACATCATCTCCTCACTTTTTATGATTGCAGGGCATGGTGTTATGTGTTTCACTGCATATGGAAATCCAGGCACTTTATCAAGCTTTCTTGAAAACGAGGTCTGATAAGCAGGAAAGAAACTGCCACTTGAAATAAGCAGAGCCCTTTTTTTCTTAGCCTAGTTTTGGCACTGAGAACTAAGGTCCTTGTCTTTTTTTTTTTTTTTTAATTTTTTAATAAGCAAACATTTTGAGTTAAATACTATGTGGAAATTATTGGATAAAGAAGTTTGGTTCATTTGTGTGCAGAAAGACAAGCTCTGTGATTGGAAAGCTCTTATTTACCCTTTTCTGTTAGTCAGTTGTTTCTACTTCCTCTTTCCCCTGATGTTAACTATATTGATCTGTAGTATATTGACTTTTACTGGTGAGCTTTGGATATCTTTGGTTATGATACTGTCTAAACTGTGACTGAGGTTAATGCACAGGTAAAATTCAGCAACTATTCATGGAGCTGATTGAGGATTTATTCTCTAGTGCATAAAAGCAGTTGTGCTGAGAAAGGATTCACACGCTGCTCTCCTACATCAGGAAGCAACATCCCTTTGGAGACACCCACAGCGAAGTAATTGGACGTGGAGTTCCAAGTAATATAATGTTGGCCTCTGCACCTAACTTAATTGCCATTAGAATGGAATAAAATCAGATAGGAGAGGTAAGAGTCTGTAGATGAAATTGGGAGTACTTGTGAATCAAAAGGACAATCCTTACTTGATGCATCGTTTGTCAGCTGTATTCAGTAAAGAACTGCATAAGTACATTTTTTTTGGAGGAATTGTACAATTTCAGTAACAGCCACTGGAGAGAGTTTTATGCTTTGGGTCTGTCTTCAAATGCATAAATTTGTGTTGTAAATGAAAGGTAATGCTTCCTGCAAATTTTTTTATTTATATTTTCTTGTTCAGTTTTGGTTGTATTTTCTTAAAATGTACGTGAGCACCTTCTCAGCAGTGAGAGTATCAACTCAGTAGAAAAAACTCGTTTCTTTCTTATTCACAGCAGTAAATGGTCATTTTGTGGCTCTTCTGCTATTAAATTGGAATTTGGTTTGGATTTTGGTCATTAAGAGGTTGATGGTGTCTGCTCTCATTCATACTTAACATACATTGCTTTTATTGGATTGGACTGCAAAGGCTAATAGCATTTATAAAGCATTTTCCTGTGGCATATTTATATCATGATTTTCTTGGTTTTGTGCTGTTTGGAAGAAATTTGGGTTACACAGCAAGTAATTCATCTGGTGTTGTCTGAGGAATTAAATAAGTTCATCCTTTAGTGTACATATTTGTCTGCATTCCAGAAATTGTAAGAGTAAGAAAAAAACAAGTTCTAAAGCAACAGGGCTGTAAGGTGCCTAACAGAACACACATCCTTCTTTCAGAAGGCAAAAGGTGTGCCCAGATTGATCTTCATGATACCGTGTACGATTGTGTTTCTGTCTGAAGTTTCTTCTTTCTACTGATTTGAGAAAATCCATGCCTCTACTTGAGTGGAGTTCTGCTCTACAGTTTTCATTCTGTTTGACATCTCTGCAAATTCAGTTCGACTTTTTCTGTTCTCTGAAGTCTGTGCTTATCCTTCTGCAGGGTATAAAAAATTATTGCTCGCTCCCATAGGTGTTCAACATAGGCTTACTATTTTGCATAGTGCCATTAATTTTCATAACGCTGTAGTCAGTACAAAGCCTGTCTTTGCTAGTTCAGACTCCCAGTGACTCTGAAGTCACAAACAGCTCTTGGGAAAATATGTAGAGCAAATCTTCCAACACCATACAGCTGAGGGGATATATAGAAGATGAGAGTCTGGTTCTTGGAGTTTAGTGGCAACTGTCTTTAATGGCAGGAAAGATGAATTTCTGCTAGAGTAATTATTTTGCTTTATGATCGATTATACATACAGCAGTGTTCTCTTGGGCAGGACTTGCTTTAGCATAGATGGAAAGAGGACTGTACTGCTACGTAACTGATACTGTGTGTGTATCTGTTAACTTTACAGGCAAACTTGTCTAATCTTGAAAACCGTCATATTTACAATACAGTGAAGATGGAGTCTGTGACCTTTGCTTGGTTCTGTATTATGTAAGCTTAGCAAAATGACAAAGTTTTTTAGTGTTTTGCAGTTTGTTTCGAGGTATGAAGCTGTGTTGGGTATAATTGGCCTCTTTGTTGTGCGCTATAGATATGTTGCTAACGTTTTCATAGTCTGTTCTGTGAGTTCTTTCAATATGTATGGCAGACGAAAGGCACAAAGCAATGTCTTTAGCATACAGAAGTATTTATTGGAGGCATGTTTTAATATGATGGAAGCTTGCTGTGGAAATGAGTCATTCAGTGAACAATGACACTAAATGGTGAAGTTTGCTTTGAAGTTTTAACCCATGAAATGGAGTGCTTAATACCGTCTTTAAAGATCAGGACATCATTAAGGCAGGTTTTTAATCATGTGTATAGATATGGAAGTCATCTCTGTCCCCAGTTTATAGCCATAATTAAGCTCCTCATCTACAATTTGAAAGGCACTGAAGGACAGAATCTCTGGGACTATATCATTTTTTTTGTGTCATTCTGTACTCATACTTGTGAAAATCTTATTTCACATGCCTAAATTTCCCGAGGAGAGAATGGAGGGAATGAGATGAGAGACGATGTGCATTTCCATAGCAGTCTCACACTCAGATGACTTGTTCTACTAATTTTAATTCTGTTCATTTAATGCAAAAATCAGCTATTTTGTATTTTCAGGAAATAGCTTCTGACATTTATAGGGCATACTTAATGCCAATGGTCCATAAATATAGCAGCAGCTGACAAAGAATACTTAAGTCAAATTCACTTGGATCTTGGTATGACAAATGTTTGAAGCATTGACAACAGCAGATATACACTCGGAAAGTGCATCAGTACTTGATGTCAGTCAGCTGATGTTAGCCCTGGGAACTATCATATTCCTTTGGATTTTATTTTAGTCTCCAATTGAGAAACATAACCAAGAAGGAAGTAACTTGCTTTTCATTCTCCAAATGACCAACATAAGGTGGTCATTGTATGTAATTTGAATTGAGCAAGAAGACAAACTTTTAAGTTCAAAACCACATTACTAGAAGTACACATGTGAGTTTAATCACAGCTAAGAGTTGTTCGAGGTGTAAATGCCAGCAAAGTCAGGGTCCATAATATGTTTTTTATTCAAGGTATGTGAATAAGTGATCTTCAATATTTCAGGCTTATTTTGCTGATTTTTGTTGTTCATTTCCTTAGTTTAGGTCCTGTCTGGCTGCTCTTCATAGACTGAACTGTTGCTGGTTGTTCTCGTTCACCCTTTTAAAAAAATGTATGTAGAAAGAATATGAAGCAGTAAGAACATGTAAGAAGGAACACTTCCTTTAAACAAAACTAAATGAGTGATGTCATGCACATCTTTTGAAGTGTAAATCTCCAAGGCTGAATTTGATGCATATATTGATGTGGGTCAGAGGTGGTACGTGGGTAACTGAGCAATTTAACTTGTCACGAACAAGTTAAACTGATGGAAAATATATTTCAAGTTTTCATGAGAGGAGAACAGTATGGTAACCTGTTGTCTAATATAGTTTTCAAAGAACATTTTTGAGAAAATGTAATTAAATAGGCTACCATGAATGAAGTGCCAATAACATACTGAAAGACTCTGCATCTAGTGGACTGTGTTTATTCAAATGTTTTGTTTTTTTTTAAATTATGTTAGGTTTTATGAATGCAATTGGTCCAAACACAGTAAAAGCTGTCATACCTTTTGCTGACCCCAGATTACTCCCATTATGAGTGGTTTTTAAGTGTGTTTTCTGTGAACTGGAAACCCATTTGGATTTTCATGTCAGGTACTTCAAAACTGAAGGAACCAAAATTGTTTAGTTTCTAAGTGTAGCTTGTATGTTTCTGTATCTCTATAACAGTATAGCTCTGAATATCAGAAGTATTCTACTACTTTTATTTTAAGGAATAAAAAAACATTCTTGTGTATGTGGCCAAGTACTTCTGCAACAGCTTTTTTGTTAGTATTAGCTCACATTGAGTGGTAGAGGTACGACTGCATTCTTTCCACAGCCAAACCGTGGACATGTGATATATATATATATGGTGTGGTTTTGTGGTTTCGATGCCGGTATTCCACATCAGAACATGATGCAGGCAGCTAAGGAGTTAATGCTGTTGGGAGCAGCAGAGGGGCGGAGCTCCGCTCCGGACGCCAGGCCGCTCTCCGTCTGGGCGCGCTCTCTCGGCTGCTGTGGAAATTGGGCACGTGTGCCTCCCCTGCGGTTCCTCCCTAACGTGAGCTCCCAGTTTGGGAACTTTGTCTCTTTCTCAATTGTTCAATTTTATTAGATTTAGTCAAGTTACCGTTCCTTCTCAGATCGTGCCGTTGTTTTTGTAGACCCATCTATTCCCTCTGTTTCCCCCTCCCCCCGGAGCGCACGGCTCTGCTCGGGCGGCCGCGTGGCCACTGGCCGTGCAGTTTTTTTTTCTTTCCCTTTCTCTCTCCCCTCTCGGTTTCCCTTGGGTCACTGTCGCGGATAACACCGTGACAAATTATTGGTGGAGAATGCGGGCAACAATGCAGTACTTGTACTCTATTGTAAAACTGCTGATTAGTGGACTAAAGGTTTTCATGTACCTTAGAGCATGCTGGCGTCTTTTTAAGCTCCTCATGTTCAGCACCGGAGTCATATTTGCATCCAGCTACTTTAGTGTGCTGATGGGGTTACCTGCCTCCTGCATAAACACCCTGGCTAATGTGACAGATTATACGGCATTTGGATTGGTTTCCAGGTACTCTTTTCAGGTCTTTACCTATGTTCAGGATGCCAGCCTGGCAACTGTGTTATCCGTTTTCCTGAATCGTTTCCTTACAACAGGATTTTATATTGCATGGAGGAATCTTTCCCCAAAACCAGAAGTGTTGAATGGCAGGGAAGGTGGAAAAAATTAGGAAGAAATTAGAAGCGTGGGGTCCCCTGGAGTTACGCAGTTTTGATCTTGAGCACCTGTGGGATCCTGAGAAATTCAGTGAGTGTTTAGGTAAGGAGCCATGTGACTCAGGAAGATCTGAGAAGGAACAGATTGTTTGGGGTTTGGCTTGTGCTTATCGAGCTATAATTGATTTTTTGGAGAGAAAATGGTTTCCACACTGAGGCCCAAAGCCAAAATGGAAACCTCGAAGTTAGACCTGACCAATCACAGGAAGCACCGGCATCAATGTCGGTTGCCCCTGTGGAAGGCCAGAAATGGAAATGGCTGTCCTTGTGCCTAGAATGGAAGGAAGAAGAAGCAGAGAAAGAAGAGGAAGATCCAGGCGAAGGGCCCTCCTCAGCACCACCACCACCTAAAATGACCACTAAGAAAAGTGAGAGACAATATATTACATACCTACATAGATACTCAGTTATGACATGTAGTATTATTTCAAGATTTGGTAATTGGTTCAGCTTTTCAAATTATTCCCTTCACAAGTGAACAAATTTTCCTACTATGTTAATATTGTGTATGTCATAATAATTTACTGAAATTCTAATCAAACCAGGTAAAGTAGTAGTAATCCTGTGTGAAAAGAAATGGAAAATTAGATGAGTATTGTTCAATCTGCAAGTCTCACCAAATAAAGGAATATTGTCTGGGGTCCACTTTTTTTTTTCTCCATTGGAACGTGTAGTACATACTTTATTACACATTTTTAAATTATTCATACTTATTTTAATTATACTGTTTTGCTCTAAACTTTCTTACAAGTTCAGTTTTGAATATATTGTTCAGTATTATCATGTCCTGTAGTTTTTGAGTAGTTAGATTTTTGTTTAAATACGAATCGTAAGGGAATAGCTATAAATGCACCTGTTCCATTGATATAACATGAAAGCAATCAGAGTGTAATCATTGGTTACAGATTGCTTTTTTTTCTAATGACACAAAATTGCTCATCTGTTTATTTCGTCTTGATTTTTGTGGGAAAATAGGGGTCACTGGTTCCTTACTCCTTTATAAGAGCTTTGCAGCCTTCCTTTCAGCTAGCAGACTTGTTGGTTTTAGGTTGAGTATGACACTGTTAAGCCTGGCTTGAGGCAGTGAAATCTGATTGATTTATTCATTGGTTCTTCCTATTTCTGTTGTAAATATCTTGCATGTAAGTTTTGCAGCTGGGGAGTTATCAAAAAGAAACAGAGCCAGCACATAGAGATTTCTGTGTTGTCTTGCATAGGTCTGTTTGCTGTTACTGTAAAGGTACTCCTTGCACTGTGACTTACGGTACTGAAATAATCCTTACAGTATCTGTCTTAGGTTGTTACGGTCTTACAGAATAGATACTTTGATGTAAGAGACTATGAAAAATCTCAGAATAAAAAATGGAAGTTCTTATTTTCCATTTGTTACCAAAAAGAGCAAAATAACCCAAACACTTTTGCTTGTTACTGCATCACTCTCACAACCCATGATACCCCTTATGCTCACGTTCCTCCTGAATGAGGCATAACTAGGAACTGCAAGTATTTCCAAAACTGTGCTGATCCTGAGCCTAGGACTTCACATCCCTAAAAGGTTTCAAATTCTGTAAGTGTGAGGCAATATTGCCTAAACAGAAAGTACTTACCAATAAGATTCTTGGGTGTGTTTTCAGTTAGTAAAACGGATTGAAGAATTATTAGGGGCGTTTTTGCAGATGTTATTAATAACAACATTTCCCAGTAAGTATTTGCACAGTATTTACACATTTTTTTCCATTTTACAATATTACCTATTGGAGGAAAAGGAAAATCCTTAGCAATAGAACTGGAATACCTAGAAAAATAGAAAATTTTCATTTTACGTAAGGAGTGTTTTTTGCAGCTTAATCTGTGAAACAGTGAAAAGAGTGGGAAGAACAAAGCATACTCTCTTCCAATGTAGATGGGAAGGTTTGAGCAGATATGGGCGTAGTCATCTGATGATTGTTCATTTTGGATTTATTGGAGCTGCAGAAATAGTCATTTCATCGTTACAAGGTACACAAAATTCATTTGTTTGTGTAAAATTTGCTGAGCATCGAATTGTTTAATCATATAGGATAAAGCTAGATGCAGCTTAGCTAATTCATGCAGACTGATCATTCTGTACATTTTGGAGAGTGCCAAATTACTGTCATCTCACCTTGTTCTCACTTGTATTTCAGACTTATTTGCAGTTTTCTGGGAACTGTGGAGTGGAACTGGAGTTAAGAATCAAATCGTAAATGGGGCAGTAGTGTAAAAAAGACATGTCAGAGCAGCTCTGTTTTGCTATTTTGAATTGATTTTTTTCTGAACATGGGGTATAATTACCCTTGATAACATAAAATTAATGTAGAAGCTAGCTTGTTTGTTTGTTTGAAGAGCCATTCAATATATTAAAAAGTTATGGTCGCCCTGGAGTAAGAGGTATTCGATTTGATTTTATTGTTATGTTATGGCGAGAGTATAATCTTGCCTTTTAACTCAGAGCCTTTTCAGCTATCAGAATAAGTCTCTGGGTTTGATGGGGTGAGGAGCAAAGAGGATTCTTGTGTTTTAGATTTTTTTTTTTTTAAGGGAGATAAGAGTTTGGGTAATGCTGAAGAGCTTCATTCTTTTTGCTTAGTGTTTTATTATTGACATTTGTTACATAATGCTGTTGTAGCATCTTTTAAAAAATTATTCCCTGAGACATATTGCAAAATTGATATGTTCCCTTTTTTTTTTTATTAAGGATGTACAACACATGCCACGTAAACTGCTAGATTTTTACATCTTCAGTTATCAAGCAGTGTGTGAAAACACATTTGCTAATTTTGGGAATGACTGGGAAGAGTGGCCTGTGTATTTCTGTAGAAATTCCAGTTACCAATTAACATTTTCATTAGAATATTTGAGTCATAGTTAATTTTCATTAGAATTAATTATCTGAGTAAACCTGACCTATTTAATCCTTCTAAATCTATTACTGTCAGATTATGTCATGATTACAGGGACAGTACACAATGTGCCATAGCAACACAGCTAGTCTGTTAATTTTTTTTAACTGAAGATTGCTATTGTGCTGTTTATCACTGAATTATCAGGCATGATAAATTATTTTATCCTAGCCCCTTTCACGTCCATCCTTTTAATACCTCACTTGTCATCATAAGAGTCTTCAGCCTTCTAGAGTAATGAAAGGTTCTTGTCTCAAGCCTGATTACTACTATAATGTTTTCCAGGCATGCTTGGTGATGAGTTTGGCATGTGAAACAATTTCCTACAGTAATAAAACTAATTAAAGTGGGCAGTCATCCCCACATCACTCTTTAATGAATTATAATGAGCTCATTAATCTGCCCATTTTCACTAACCACATCTATTGGCTAGGCTTCTCCGTGAATATGTTGGGAAAGAAATTTTCCCCAGAAGAAATGGACTCTGAGAAAGCACTTAGTTTTCTTTGTTTGACAAAAACCAGAAGAAGGAAGTCAACTCTAAGTGGAATATGCTTTTCAATAATCGGAATTGTGAAAAGTAAATAGAATAGACCTTGTAATGATGACAAAGGAAGAGTCATTTGGGAACTTGAAAAAGTGTAGTATTGGGCTGTAAATGACAGGATAATTAATGCCTCTGTGACTCACACAATTCACTTGAAAATGTGCCTTAGAAATTATGTTATAGCAACTGGATCTCAGGGAAACTGCCTAAAGAAAATAGCATCAAGTTAATTTTGGTTGAGTTTCTTGACATTTTTCTTAATTCAAAATGTGTGGAAATGAAGTGGCAAGGTTACACTTCCCAATTCTATAATGATGAATGTTAGACAATTAAATGGTAAGTTCTGTGAGTGGAAAAATGAGATGATTCATGTGAGTACCCATGTCAAAGAACCACCTGATTTTCATAGGTTTTCTCGTGCAGTTTTTCTCATCTATGAAATATCATGTCTAGTAATAGGTAATCGTAGCACATTTCTTGGAGTATTGCTTTTAGGAGTCAGATCCTTTTAATTTTCAACTTTCAGAGGGTTGAATTACAATGTTATTAACATGCACATTAATCTTTAGTTTACTTGCATTGTGCATATTTTAATGAAAGAAGTTTGCAAAGTGTCCGTTTTCAGAGTGAATAAAGGAAGCAGTGCAAATATGCTGTTCTGAAGCACAAGCAGCAGTGATACTCAACTGTAAATTTCCTCTGATGACCAGATTCATCGCTGTTTTCTTGTTTCTAATGAAGAAACTGGAATAATTCCTATGCAAACTGAGGCTTTGCCTGTCTTTTCTGTAGAAAGAAAAAGCACAGACTGTTTGAGAATCTCAATGAGGCTGTGGTCAGGACATCCACCTTAAATCCAGGTGATCTTGGTTCATGTCCCTGGCGTTGAGTGTGAGCAAGCACACATTTTAAAGTATCTACTTCCTTAGATGTGACCTCAGCCACTCTAGCAGTGCTACTGGCTGTTCTTCTTTTAGCTGCAGTGTATGAAAAAATTTTGCTGATCTTAGAATATTCAAAACGGATTAATTTTTCTTCAGAGACTATTTAAAATGAAATAAACACTGTAAAATGAGCAACTATATTGTTATAAAACCTGGATTTTATTTCATTTTAACAAGTAAACTAATATACCACTCATTTAAAAGAAACAGACAGGATTTTTTTTGCTTCTTGACCATTACTCTTTTTTGTGTTATCTTGACATTACTGGAGTTCTTGTTCGTTTGTTTTATATGTAGGAAAATTTTATGGACTTCCTTCACCAAATATACAGAGTGATCCTAAATGCATTTTCAGTTCATTTTTAGGAAACTAACGATGTTAGGTTGATTTTATGCGTCTTGTATTCAAGTGTTCTTGAAATATTCAGATTTAAAATGCATTATGTAAAGGCAGCTAAACGTTAGGAGAAATGAAACTTTCTCTACATTTTTTAATTTATCCGTAGTAGTTTATTTCTAATGGTTTAGGATAGTGATTTATATCCATATGTAGTATCAAAAAGAAGCAGTAGAACTGTATTAGTGAGTTAACTATGTCAACCAATGTTATGACTATTAACATTACTGTTGTCTGTATTAGCCAAACTCAGTAGGTATTTCTAGTTAGCACTGCATTGTCTCAGTACTTCTTATTTATGTAGTTATCCTATGGCAGTAAAGCAATCCTCTGATAGCTGGATTTTGTTTTTACTTAAACTTTTATTCTGCATATATGCAGAGGTGATGCCATAGCTACAGAGAAACTCCCAGAACATGTCGCCGTAACTGAGCAAGTGTTTACTCTCAAGAGAAAAATAGTTTTTCATTAGAGGTTGATAAGTTATTGACGGTGTGTTTTGTGAAACAGTTGCACTGAGTGTTAAAATTAGTTAATTGTTTTTTCCCCTGTGACCTCCTGCCTTGAACATCAGCATGGAACATTGTGTTCTCTTTTAGAAATGCAGTTATTCGTAGCATTTCTCATAATTGTATGAAAGTTCTCTTTAAGAAAATAAAAGAAGCTGGTGGAGATGCAACTGCATGAAGAGGAAAATAAAAGCAAGATATTTCATTGAGAATATCAAAATAATTAGTAGCATAAATGGCTTTAATAACTATTTTGATAGTTTATTAAGTAATTAAGACATCCAATTATCCTTATGATAAGGGCACAAAAATTGAAAATTACTTATTTTCATTACTTTGAGTATATATATATGTGTTTAGGGCTCATGGAAACGAAAAGTATATACAGTTGAGGATTTAGTCTTAATGGTACTTGCAGAGAATTTGGTGAATTAAAGACAAAGGCATTGTTTCCAAACTGTTTATTTTAAAGTTTATTTTGAGGTTGAATAATTTCTGTTTATAACTTTTATTCTAGATGCATGAAGAAATGCATGATTGATTTTTTTTCCCTTTTCTGTCGAAATAGTGAAACTCAGTATTATGTATAACCTTAAGAGTTACTCAGAATTACTATTTTAGAGGAAATACAAAACACAGTAAAAAATGAAGCTGTGGGAGTGGATCATCAACCTGTTGCTTGATTGCAACGTGACATTTGGTTTACCTAGGTCTAATGAATCATATAGTACAACTAGAAAAAATAGATCACTGATGATCACTGATCACTGCACAGTGACCCATGTAAGAAGAGTGATTATATAGACAGATTTCTGAGCTTAAGAAAGATGGCAGAAGTTATGCAGTTAGTGTAAAGACATATAGAAATGGGGGGAACCTGAATAGAAAGTACTCGCATCTCTGTTTAGGGAAAAAGAACAAAACCATTCTTAAGCATCAAGTTTGGGGAATTGGAGTTTTTTTATTTGTCTGTTTTCTTTTCACGTATATGCTTAGAAAATATCATCACAGGAAGCATGAGACTGCGTATGTAAATTCAGGCTTATGAAGAACCACATAGTTGTATAAGGAAAATATAAGAAAAAAGGAGTGGTTGTATAAGGAAAAATATAATTACATGCTGTTAGATATTTCCACTCCTGGCCGCTGTTTTTGATTCCTGCTGGTTAGATGCATTTTCGGCTTGACCTGGTATCTTTATTTGATTTCAGGTCTTGCAGTTTATTAATCAAGCAGCATTCCTTTAAACACCTTACTGCCTACTTTTCACTGATGCAGATAGCAAAATTGAAATGAAAGAAAAAAACGAAACATAAAACCCCAGCATGACTAAACACACTAATTTGCTCGGTGTGTAATTCACTATTCACTGACAATTGGATCACTGTGAGGGAAACATTGTTTATTTACTCTGTATTCGTAAGCATCTGAAGTTAGTAGCATTGCCTGTGTAGTCTTTCTGAGTGTTACCTTCGTAGTAAAATACCATTTGAATTCTGGTATTCAAATAAGTTCCCAAAATTGTTTCCTTGAAATATTTTTGACATATTATCTGTAATGGAATGGAAGTAGAGCATGGTGTAGAATCACAGACAGCTTTCTTGAGTGTTCAGTCTCTGTTATTTATCAAATTGTAGTCAGATCCTATGAATCTCAGACTCCATTTGATTTCTTGATGAAGAAATAAGGAACCTGCTTTAGCAGGGGGTTGGACTAGATGACATCCACAGGTGCCTTCCAACCCCTCCACTTCTGTGCTTCTCCTAAATGAAATGTATAGCTGTTCCTATTGAAATGTCATTTAAAAATGCTGCACTTGCATTAAAAGATGATGTACACCGTGACAGCTGTTTTTGACATGACCTTCCAAATGTTCTTGGTTTTGTTCTTCCTGGATGAGAGAAAGACACTTCATAGTCCGACCGATGGTGTTGTGCCTGTGCGGCTTCTGGGGACCTCTCTGAGTTGTTGTGTTCTGCTTTGAAGTGAATTTACCCTTATCTTTACGCTGTCTTCGAGCATCTGTTGATGGAGCCATGTGAAGGGTGAAGCAGGAGATGGCCATGGCCTGTTGTAAGTTATCAAGACTCTATCCAAGGCTAACTGCTCTGACGCAGGGTGCTAAAATACAAAATGAGCTAAAGAAATGAAGTCAGTATGCTTTACACATGTGAAGGATTACAGCCTGCCCATTTCCTTGTCTCTCTTAGTGGGATAGAAAGGCATTGATATGACAGATGTAAATTAATACAGTGCATAGAACTAGAGTGAATATAGGGAAAATAATGTTGAAAACTGATACTGTTGTATGTATATAAATATCGCAGCTAAGCACAGTGTGGTGTAAATAGATGAGGGGGGTCACCTCAAAGATGGACCTGTGACTTCATTTTGAAATACATCTGCAGCAAAAAAAAGTGCAGTCTCGTTGTCTGAGCAATGCCAGTCTTAATAAATATGACCAATACAAAGCAGTTATAAAAGTGAAGAAAATTATTAGAGGGCAAAAGAACTTCTGAAAAGTGCCATATCCAGAAACCAACTTAAATGGGTAATCTCAAATGAGTAGATGTTCTTCCTATTGATTAAAATGATGTGTGTTGACTTGCTGTATGTTTACACAACTGGGATCTCAGTCTGGAAACAAAGCATGGTGCCTGCCTGCAAATATTGGGTAAGATGTTAAAAAATATTTGGTGTTATTGGGAATTACTGAAGATACGCTGAATCCTGTGTATAGTCTAGACCTCCACACTGCTGTCATAAAAATCCTGTACGTGTTCAAGTAACCAGAATTTTCTTTGAATGTTCTCCATACTTACTCAGAAATGCATTTAATTTATTTTATGAATCTACTACTAAAATTAAACAAAACTTCAACTGTTATGGAATTTATGTATCTTTCGGGACCAGCAATTCAATTTTAAAGTTTTTAGTGTGGAGTTATACTTCAGGATTATATTCTTAAGAACTACACCCTAAATAATTGCTGATCTCTGCATTACTGAAAGCTGGAAACAATCTGCTTAGCATCTGAAATTCAGCACATTTTTCAGATGAGTTCTATAATATTCTAATTTTATGGTGCTATTTTGGCAGCATGTTCATTTTGGTGTAAAGTGAAATTGCAGTAAATTTATCTTCCAGTATACTTGGTTAGTTTTGTTTATAGCTCTTTGTAATTACACCAAGCACAATAGGGCTGTTTGTTCCTAAGTATGAAGAGGTATAAAGTAACTTTTCAAAATGTAAATGATTATGTTTTTGGCACTTACGTGTAACAAGCTGCAGCTGTCTTCACACATGCAGTACAGTTTGTCATCTTGTGACCTGATCTGATGATGAACAGTTTTGCTATTATGTTTAGCGGTTTCCCAGACGGACAGAATTAAACTAAAATAGGAAAATACTAGCACTGAAGATATACCACTTTCTATCATGAACTATGATTGAAAATAAATGCAAGGCTGTTACTTTGAAGAGACAAAAATATGATAATTTGAAGATCATAATTAGGTACAATAACAACAGTAAATCCATAGTGAGTATTAGCTAAATCCTGGATAAATTTTTTTAAAACCATAGAAGAGAGTGTAACTGAAGAAAATACAACCAGCACTTTCCACAAATGCTTTTATTTTCTTTTCTTTTTTTTTTGAATGAAATATTCCTGGAAGCTTAATATATACTACGAAATTTACTAAACTGGATAAAATATCTTTGTAACTTTAGTGTATCTAACTTGTGAACACATGCATAGAATATAGGATTCAGTTATTTGGAATGATAACTAATGTTTTCATAGCATCCATTTTCTTATTGGACTGGAGTTCTTGATTAAAATACACAGGTATAAACTCTTTTCATGAGAATATAAGGATGCTGATATAATAAATAGAAATGGTATATGTTATCTACCTGGTTTTAAAATCTGTGGTCAATTGATTCTGGTTAGTACTAGAACTCAATTATACTTACATGCAAATCCATTATTCTCTTTGGCTATGTGGTTATATTCAGGCTACCCCAAGAGTGATTGAAAGGAAACTCGAGGGATAGTCCAACCCCACGCTGTTAAGGCAGGTACTCTACAGCAGGTCACACAGGTAGTCATCCAGATGGGTCTTGAACATCTCTGTGGAAGGAGACTCCACAACCTCTCTGGTCTGCCTATTCCAATGCTCTGTCCCCTTTACTGTGAAGGAGTTCTTCCACATAGTTGTATGGAACTTTGTATGTTTGTGGTTTAGGCCATTGTTCCTTGTCTTATCACTATACGCTACCAAGAGCCTGGCCTTATACATTTGTCTCCTACCTCCCTTTAGATATGTATAAATATTCATCGGTTCCCCCCTTAGTCTTCTTTTCTCCCTGCTGTAGTGACCCAGGTTATTCAGCCGTTCCTCATATGAGAGATGCTTGAATACCCCTTACTCTGGAAATATCAGTAGTTCCTGCTACCGGAACATTAACTCCCTGTGCACTGCATCATATTATGATCTGGAATACCAATAACAAAAAATCATAAAACCATGACACCAGTATTATAAACAACCTTGTTTTTCTAAACATTAAGAGTATATGATCCACATTGTACGTGAAAAACCTGCGTAGTATAGCCCCAGAATATTCAAAGTATATTTATAAACTACATTATGTTTTGTGGTAGTTGGAGTTGTTGGTTTTTTTTTTTTTTTTCCCAACTCTTTAATTACAGTGTAGACTGAGAATACATTAATGGCAGTTTTCTGCTGCTAGCACACTGTCCTTTCCTGGTCCATCCTTTCTGCTGTTGTGATAACTCCTTAGGTTAGTCTGGTTCTCATGTATTTTAATTTTTACTACAAATAATGAAAAATTTCAGGTCTTCCAAGGACTAAGAGATCTGTTTATGTGCTCACACTCATAACATTATTGTTTGCCTTCTAGACGAATAAATAATGCAGCATCCTGCTACCTTTTGTGGACCCCATTACTTAGAACTGCATATTTTTTCTGTAGTATCTCCCATTCCATCCTTCATTGAACAGTGCTGGCCTGTACACAGGATGTGATTTCGAAATGCTTTCCTTTCCTAGCTCTCAACAGTTAATTTCTGCAATAACTGTATTTATTGCTTTGATAACGGACGCTTGATTTCATTGCATTTTGTTTGTGTAACTAATACATTCAGGCAAGTGTGTGAGCTATTGCAAGTACCCAAGCCTTTCTGCAGGCTGTTCTACATTTCCCTCTTTTATTCTTGGATGATGTTGTCTGTCTTCTTTCTATTTTCAATTTGTGATATAGCAGAAATGTCCTTAAAGTATAGAGAGATGTAGAAATACCAAGCATGATTTTTTCATTATTTTTTTGTCTTATATTTTTAGAGCAAGTGATGCCTACGGAAATACCGTGCAACAAATTAGTATTACCAAATCCTAATTCTAGACTGTGTTCAACAAGAAAGAGCTCTCAGCTACTTGTAAGCCCCATGTGGTGAAGAGTTTTTGTTAGTCATTCTTTTAGTAAGCAATGACATAAAAATCTGGGAATTCCTAGTGCTTCTCTTTAACTATGTGCTTTTGGATAACATTTGTGTATGTATTGTTGTGCATGTACATATAGCAAATTGCAGGCAATACTGTATGTACAGACTGTCCTTCTTGAAATGCTTGAGTGGCAGATGGAGTGTCCTTTTTGGTAGCAATGATTCCACAGTTAAGCTATTTGTGATTGGGAAACTGAGTACATAGCAGAATTAAGTGGTGTTTTCTAGATCAGTGGATGTCTTCCCTTCAGTTTTCAAGAAGCCATGTATGTTAGTTTACCTAACCCCACTAAATATTGGGATCACTAGCCAGATGTCATATTTTTTTTTACTGTTGAGCTTGTTCCATATTGATAGCTAATATTGATACAACTCCTTTGTTACCATTTCTGCATTTGTTGTGTGTTCTTGACAACATAATGTTCTTAAACTCAAGTATATTTTAAGCCAGTTTTTCAGAAATAGTTTATTTTCATATTGCCAACAGCTGTTCTCTATAAATCCATGTGATGTTGGGACTAATAATATCCAGATAGCCATGTGAGGTGCTTTAATCTTCTCAAATGGGCTAGAATTTGTATTGTACAGTGGAGCAGCAGCAGGGGCTGAAGGTGTTGAAACATACTCTATGGCCATATAGTTAACCTGTGGTCCCTGTGAATAAATAAGTAAGAGAGGAATTGCATAAAAGTTTCCTGAAACTGTTCTTAACACTACTGTCTATTAACTGAAAAGTACCTAGGACCAAGATTTAAGTCATTAGTAGTTTTCAAACACACACACGCACAGAATTGCAGGGGTTGGAAGGGACCTCAAGAGATCATTGTGTCCAGCTCCCTTGATAAAGCAGGTTCCCTACCATAGGTGATGTAGGTACGCATCTATATGGGTCTGGAATATCTCCATGTATTGTGTCCCATAGTCTCCTTCTCTCTGGTCAGCCTGTTTTGGTGCTTTGTCACTCTTACCATAAATAAGTTCTTCTACATGTTTGGAACTTCCCGTGTTCAAGTTTTAGGCCGTTGCTCCTTGTCATATCACTACACGCTATCAAGAAGAGCCTGGCCTCATCCACTTGCCTCCCACCTCCCTTTAGTTTTTTATAAACATTAATCAGATCTCCTCTCTACTCTTATTCTATTTCCTGCAACTGTGTCCTCAAATATGCCAGGCATTAAAATGGAATCAAATGCATCTCTTTTTACCTGTTAGTTTAACGATGAAAATTATTTAAGCAAGGGGTAGAAAAAATAGATCATCTTTTCTCTATAGCTGGCAAGTGCATGAAGGGCATGGGAGTTAGCATCTTAGTCTCAAGTATCCCAGCACAGTGAGTCCCTCAGAAAGGGATTACATTATAAATTATGTAAATAATATAATTATATAATAACAGGATGTATTTATACTAGACTGCAGAGTCTCCCTAGAAGCTGATAAAATGTGCAGTATTGATTTATAAGAATTGTGTCCCATTGGCCAGTATAATCAGTTCTACTGTTACGCAGTAAGAAAAGGGGAAAATTACTTGAACTCTAGCTATTTTTCTGCAAGTTTTATCAACAATTACAGTCTATATTGTATGAGCAAGTTATGATGAGGAATATGGATATTAGATGCTTAGTGATAGGACAAGAAGAAACAGTTTTAAACAAAAGAAGGGAGATATAGATTAATTGTTGGGAGGAAATTCTTTATTCAGGGGTTGGTGAGGCAGTGGCACAGGCTGCCCTAGATGTGGATTCTAGGCCACTATAGATGGGACCATGAGCAGCCTGATCTGGTGGGAGGCAACCTTTCCCATGGCATGGGGTTTAGAACTGGATGGTCTTTCAGATCCTTTCCAGCCCAAGCCATTCTGTGATTTCTATGGATGCCGTCATCACACAGTAATTCTTACAGAAGGGTCACTCCCCTGTGTGGGTAAGGAGTGTCCAACTGGGTGCGTGACTGAAATTTTGCCAGAAGAGATGCACTAGGATTTTCGAAAGCTGTGGGAGGCAAATGATTATTCACGTTTTCACTGGTCCTACAGAGGCCTGAATTGCCTTCAATACTGTGTTCTGTGATAAAGGTAATCTCAAAAATCTTTCTTACTCGCCATACACTAGTACATGCTTTATTACTCTTTCCTTGTGCATGCTTCATAAAGGCTTTTTTTGAAATAGACTTTCCTTGCTTGGTTGTGTGACCTCATTTCTCTTCCTCTAAGTGTATAACCTGTCAACCCATTTTTTCAAGTTAAAAAGGGAATAATCAGGAGATAACAATAAGTAATGTGGAAGTCTGCTGAAAAAAAACCTCAGAATAGTGCAACTGGACGTAGAGGTGCTATAGCTAATGTGACACTATTTTAAAGCTTTTGTTTTTTTCCCTAAGTACTTATTTTTGATAAATTTACAGTGAAGTTCTCAATATATTACTTTTGATAAGCAAACTTTTCTGCTAACTAAGTACATGCTGATTACCTATCTTGTGCTGTGGGCACAAGATTATGGGATTTAATAGTATTTTATTTTCTGCTAGCATTCCTTGACATTGTATCAGTAGACTGTGCAAAATGCTGCAATAACTGTATCACAAGGAAAATTACCACTGAATTTTTTTCTTAAGCGATGGTAGTGTGAATCCTAAATTTGAATATTTCAGCAGATCTGTATATAGTACTGAAATAATATTTAAGTAGGATCATTATCTGTCAGCCAGAAATAGGGTGTTATAAAGGGCCAATGTAGTTGTAAATATCTTGAGTTTTATATGTGAATATTTTGTTTCTTCTTCCAATTAGTCTATCACAGAAGATAAGCAATGTAATTACTTTGAAAGGTCGTTATTATAACTGAACACTTAACTGAGGAAAATGGACTTCAGTCTCTACGTTTGTCTCATTTGTGTATTTATTTAATTTTGAACGCACATTAGTACTGCCAGAGTTCAAGCATATCTTGCTGGTTATGTGCTTTTGAGAACCCCCCGAGTTCTTTATGGCCTAAGCAAATCCCATGCATTATATTTGTTGTCATCCATTAGCTAGTGATTCACTGTCCACTTTTTTAAACTAAGGGCTAAACTGTTGTGCACATGTATAACTATATTCTCATAAATATTCTTTATTTCACGGTTTGCTTTATTTTTGTTTTTGAAAATAGCAGTGCTCCAGATCATCATGTCTCTAGCTTTGTAAATATATTTCTGTCCTAGAAGAATGTAAAGATTCTGTTCTTCATTTATAGTTGTAAGACCAATTTTTACTTTGTGTGGTTAGTTTGTTGGGTTTTTAGTCTTCAGTACCTCAGTACTTCAGTTTTTGTTTTCCCCTTGATTGTTCTTTGGCACAACAAACAACATACTAGTTGGAATTTCTTCTCCTAAGATGTTTAGAATTCGCAGAACTGTCTGGATCTGCATTTACATGGATCGGTGTTTGGCAACAGCTTAGCTACTAGGTTTGTTTTTATGCACAGCATACTGAGATACAATCTATGTTATATCACTAAATGATAACCAGTACCTGTTTTGTTTATTCATTTAATATCAGAATTGCTGCTGTTGTGATCAATGTGGGAATAAAAAAAAAAAAAAAAGTATGCATGAGATGAGTGCTTTATTTTCCACTAGGTATATGTTCTTTTTTTTTATTTGCAGTATCAAGATCAAGAGCTCTACAGTAATGATTTTTAGTTGCTGTTTTTCTAATGTTCTTTTGTATGAGAAAAAGTATGACATTTCATAGACATAACTGAAAAAAAGTGACTTGTTAGGATTTCCTATTAAAAAAAAATGCTTAGAAGAATGGGAAAATAATGAAATGGACTTATTTGCTGGAAGTTTTTGACATTTCTACGTAATATCTTTGGATGCGTTAATTTGTATATGCTGCAACTTTAGAATGTGTTATTGTAACTATAACACTTTACAAAGGAGAACTGAGTTTCATTACTTTAACACAATAATTTCACACTACGTGAAACAGCTTTTTCAAGTCAAGACCCAAGTGAAGGCACAAAACGTGTTGTAACATCTATTTTGATGTTTTTGTAGGATGGAATAAAAGACGAATGCTCACTGCTGAAGCTGCAGCTGAAGGAGAGAGATGAACTCATTGCCCAACTTCGTGAGGAGCTGGTAAGCAAGAGAAAACTACTTTAAAAAATAAAAGTTTACTTGCCTGATAACATCATTCACCAATACAAAAACACAAGAAGTGTAGTTTCACTCCCACTACAGAGTGATTAGCCTCAGGCTGTGTTAACTGGGAAACACTGCCTGCATTTCTAGAGACTTGTCAGCCTCTGAACTGGCTACTATCTAGAGGCACTGCTAGTAGAAATTTCCTTCAAAAGACTGTGTTGACAGTTGTCTTACACTATCAAAGAGACGTTAATCTGTATGCATATGCTAGAAGTCTTGAAAGACTGTACATTTCCTGGTGAACTGTAAATACTTGTCCTTGAACTGTTTTTCATGTCTACGAGATTGTCCAATGAAAAATGAAATATTTTTTCCCCTCTTAAATAGAAGACGATTTTAATTTAAATGAGTTAGTAAATATTCCCATGCTTACTGAATTATTCCTTGCCTGAGCTGACGAGTCTTGAGTACTACCTCTTCAATAAAAGATAGAATACTCTCAAGCAGCTGAGTGAGGTAAAGTGATATAGCAATTGAAAACGCTAAACATATATAAATGCATTTTATTGTGCATTTGAGACTGAGCTAAATTAATCTTAAAAAACTGTTTTTAACAGAATGTGATTAATTCTTAACTAAAGGATGGGGAAGTTTTCCTTCTTATATCTCAGAACCAAGGAGCTCACTCCAAAGAAAAAGCATATAGGCTCACGATATTCAAGAAGGCGTTCAACACGTACATCGCCACCAAGGAACTAGGAAATGTGCTCCAGGAATTTTGTGTAAACACCCTGCAGGAGGCGGTGTAATTTTTGTAATTTTCAGAATTAAATTTTCTCATCTAGCCCAAGGGCTTTTGTACCTTTCTGTCTCACACCTCGTTGCTAGTGCAAAACTTGGGCAGAATGAATTCAGGTCCAGCTGTAGTCTGAAGGGCAGTCTGCAAAACTGAATGGATCATGTCTGGCTTAGATGAGTAATCAGAAGCACTAAGCCAGTGACCATGGCGAAGTTGCACTGCATCTTTCATATATTAAGAAATAATAATGATGTTTTTCTATTTGTGGAAGCAACTAAGTCTGAAGTTGTGTGGAGAAATGTAATGCTGCACAGGGATGAAAGATTCCTTTGTTATATTAACATCTGCGAAATAAGTACAGGTCATCAATATTCTTTGTTTCGTATTTGGCTACATTAAAAAATGATATATTATCTAATTATTATCTAAAATTAAATGACAAAATGGGACACTGGGAACATCAAGCTTCTGCACAGTCTCAGAGCATTAATTTTATATCAGCCTTTCTTGAAACATATGTTATTAACTGGCTGACAACTTTGTCAGTGTAAAATTATCATGTATTGATACAGTGAGCTGTAGCTCATTTGCTGTTAGTTGCTGTCAGAGTTGGTTTGTGTGTAAGTCAATTGCCCTAAAAAGACCCGAAGAGACTTTAGTTCTTCTATTACATAATAGGCAGAAAAGTACATCTTCCTGGGTCGTGGAATAAGAATTTCCGTGATTAAAATTGAGTATCATGTATTTAATCCATGATTAACTGACTTCAGTTTTGATATTTTAGAATTACCTATAAAATAAAACAGAGGGAGGGAATAGGGATGGAAGCTTTGAGACCACATTCAGTCATTTACAATTGAATTTTGGGAGGACTCAGTATACCTCATTACTGTTACTGAACTAAAGCATGATGATTCACTGAAATGAAATCCAAGTCTGTTTTTTCATTGGGCATGGGAAGATGTATGAAACTTCAAATGATCAATTGTCTGCTACTTAGCTCTACTCATCTATGTGTATATATTTTTAAAATGACTCTTTTATCCAGTGTGATTTGAGCACTTAGAACTACTGTAAGTAGAAAATATTTCCATGGTATAGTGGCAAAAATAACTGAGTGCTGCTTACAGTAACATTTTTTCTGATGCTGTCATTGATATGGAAGCATTAACACTGAAAAATGACTGTGAACATCATTATCCTTTCAACTTTGATGTCCTTGTGTAGCTTGAGTTGTACATGTTGTCCCATTGAAATAAAAAATGTAGTGTGGCAGCTTGGCTGAATTCTGAATAGATCTGGAGGCAAAGTTAAGTAAGGTGATGAATGCCCCTGATGGCTCAGCTCATGGAGGGTATTTTTCTGCAGTGGAGTTGCCTCTATTAATTTTCTGTGTTTGTTACTTCTTTATCTTTTTTTAATGTTACTTCTATCTTTTTTTAAATGTAAAAAACAAAAACCCCATCTCTTTTTTCAGTTGACCAGGTCTAGCTAACTGAGCTTTATCCTAAGCTGTAGAAGTTAATACTTTATTTCTAGATACCTCAGAATCAACTTATCAAAAAATAAATGACATTTTTTGTTCTATTTTTGCAAATTGTTCTATTTTCTTCAAAACTTGTTAAATAATGTTGGGGTTTTTTTTTGTTGTTTTTGGGTTTTGGTTTTATGTGTGTAGTTGTTTTATTTTTTTGTTTTTCTTTAAGTATACAAAATCTATTCCTGGAGTTCAAATTGATGGCGAGCTTGGTCCTTTTTTTTAAATCTGATTTCAGTCATGGGCAATAGTTAGTTGTCTGTAGTTTTGAAGGATGATTATTTTGAGTTATCAAGATTTGAAGTGTAACAAAGCCTGAGATGCACTTGAGTCCTGTTTATGAAGAGTTTATGCAAGGTACTTCACCTAAGTGTAAAAATCACCTTGAAATATACTTGAGCCATTATAGGTGAGTTGGAAGGTACAGTCCTGGAATTACAAGTTGTTTTGAAATGCCAAGAGTGAGATTTGGGAAAAGTAATTAATAAATTCATGAAGAAAACAGTTTTTGGAATTGTTAGCAAAAAGAGATTTTTAGGCTTACCTATTTTCAAAACTTCAAAATACAGTTGACAAATTTTAATGGGATTAGGAGGTTCTTATTTGGAAAGATTTGCCTTTATTCTTACGAGTAATAATAATAATAATAATTATAAAACATTCTAGATTAATCTTTACACTGATTACCCACTTGCTCTGTGTTCTATGGGTTTATAGCTTTATTTCACATTGGTTGTTTTATGATGGGCTATTACATACTTGTGGCTAATTTACATAAGAGTAGACAGTTATAAGTACTTAGAGATCTTTTCTTCAACATATTTAGGAAATATTAGGAGCAGAAAATGAATAGATTAGGTGTATTTAAACTTTATTAAAGTGTCAGGTTTCTTTCCTGCATTTTACAGAAGAATTAATTGTGTATGTTTCAGAAAAGGCTTATCTGTGCTGTAATTACTCTCTGAATCAGACCCACAAGACAGACATAGAGTGTGAAAGTGGTAATATCCTATAGCACACAATGGGGATTAGCCTCTGGTTCCTCCTCTGTGTCAGTCCCTTCATGAGAAGCTGCCAGTAAGATAGGATCTTTAATATTCCTTGGCACTTGAAAAGATGGTTCTGCATATTAGTTTAAGTCCTTATCAGAAAACCATTGTCATATTGTGGTGCTTGGCATAGATAAATGATTATGTCATCAGTGTAGAATAGCATCTTCCCAGTCTGGCTGAAGTGCTGTTCTCCCAGTGTTTCATAAAAATGACGCTGCAGAAAGCAGTAAATCTGAAATGCAGGAATTTTTCAAGTCTCCAACACACAATGCTGAAGAAGCTTATGTTTCTTTAGTAATAATGCACCATGTGCGCTTGTCTTCAGCAGAAGTGTCATTCACAGAATGACGACTTTGAGACATGTAGCATTTTACTGGCAGGTCTTTAAGTAAAAGGAGGCAAATATGAACTGACTCGACTCCGGTATTTCTGCAAACTTCAGCCTTGGATTTGTGTAGGTCTTAGTTTCACTCTTCCACTTTATTTTTTTAACCAATTTTCATTAATCAGCTTTTAACTCCAAGGAAAATACCAAGGTATACCAAGACATATAGCTGCAGATGAAATTTAGGACAAATAGAAATGGCAGCATTTTCAAAACACGGTGGAAAGGAAAACTTTGTGTTGCACTTCATCACTGTTGCATGACCTGAAAGGACAATGTTACATGCTTTTGACTTTTTGTCTTTTGATTTTTACAGATTCAAATTTCACTTTAAATGGATGGTGACTATTAGGTTATGTATCTTACGTAGCATTTATCTTATGCCATGGTTGTTTCACAGTCCAGTACTCTTTAAACTCTGTGGAACCGAGCAGCTGTACCTTACCTGAGGAGCCAAATGGGGCAGTCCTCACCAGAGTAGCTGTGGTGGTGCAAGACTAGATTTGTACACAGGCAGTTGAGGTGAAGGAAAATCTACACTGTTACAAATGCAGGAATAAAGGACATGAAGGCAGCAAAAGCTCAAGTGTGATTTTTGTATAGTTCTGATTACTTAACTGCCTTGACTTCTTTGGTTTTGTTTTTCTTAATCAATGTGAAAGACAGACAACAAGCACCATGTAGTGCCACACATGTGTGCTGTCTCTACTATTCATTATGCTTCTTGGAAGTTTCTTTCCACTATGTAATAACTAACATTTTGTTTCCTGAACTGCCAAATGTGGATATTTGCTTAAAATATTTTTGCTGATACATTCTCAGAACATTACTTAGTTTGGTTTACATTAATGTAACCACAAGATATAACTTTCTGTTGGTATCATGTAGTGATGTACTATTCAGTTGTATATATTTATAAAGAGTGAAAATAGAAGTAATGTTGCTTAAAAACAAATACACATAAGCTGGAAAGCTTGTTTTGCTTCTTAAGATCACCAGATTAATTTGTATATTAACAGTTTCTGTATGTTGCTAAAGGCATCTGTGTGACTCATTTTTACTGCAGTTGTCTGATATGGATGAGTTTCAGATTAATAAATGCTTTATCTTCAGTGCTGCACAGCACTGCTTAATGAATCAATTGCTACTGCTTCCGATAATTAATTTTCTGTTTGAGGAAATATTTTTGCTTTTGAAGATGTAAGGGTGGCTGTCTGTGCAAATTCACTAGAGACAATATAAAAAAAAATGTTTTGCTTCTCTTTCAATTATAAATTGTCTTCTAAAATTTATAGGTAGTACTTCACAGAGTTCTTTGCTTGTATTCATAGAAATGTCTAAACGTACGTATTGGCATAGATAACATCAGAAATGAAGAATCCTTGGTGCTTTAATAGCAAAAAATTCATTTTTGTCTATGTTCTAGGGAAGTCCCATAAGGGAGCTATACTGTTTTTGTCCACGTGTTTTGTAAAATTCAGCTGAATATTTTTTCTTTCATTCATGATGTATTCCAGCATTTTAAAATTTGACATCTTTTTATGTCTCTAAATGAGGCGTCTTGTCTGTAATGAGAATTTTTCAGGAAGAAGAACAAGTTTTCTGTTTTCCAGTCTCATTTCACTTTTAACAGAAAGAAAATGTTTTTCTGTGTTATTTCAGATGCAGGAAGTTTAAGAGGTCTCATTTAACCTTTGTTTCAAAGAGTGGCAACTTTCTCACTGTGAAAATACTTCTCATGACATCATGCTTCCAAAGAAAGAAACCTTTCTTGATGTGTTGTTCTGTGTTCTTTGCAGCACATTCCGCAGCACTTCTAAGTATAGTTAGAGCAGTAACGCTGTGTGTGATCTTTTACTGTAACCTTCACAGAGAATGTTACTACTGTGTATATGTAATTGAATCTGTGTGAAGTATTAGCTATAAAATTGGTCGTTTATTTCTGTTCTGTTTTTCAGTGTTTGGGTAGGAAACATGTCTTTTTCCTAACCGCTTTGGGTTGTTTTGGTCCAGAGACTAGGAAGGATAGGTAGGGGGATGAGATTAAACTTCACCATGCAGTTTTTCTATCCTTGGGATGAATGAATTTCTGGAATGAAGTGTCACTGATTCAGATTTGAGCAGCTAATCAATTCCTGGGATGTTCTGTGTTATTTTTTTTTTTTATCGAAGAGAGGGATGTGGTGCTATTTCACATATTTCAGATAAAATCCTATTTTTTTGTTAATAGTAGAGATTTGGCAGTAAGTAGCAGCCTTTGGTCAGTACAAAGTATCTTTCTTCCATCCATCTGTTGAACTGCTCCATCTTTGCTATTTTGGGTCTTGCTTTTGCCATTCTGATTTTCTTCCTTTGCCTTTTGAAATGTTGTCCCCACTTCCTTTCTACAGTAAGCTATGCACAGTCTGCATTTCTTTTGGTGTCCTTAGTATGTTTTATCCAGTGTTGGAGAAGATGGACTTGATGTCTGTTCCTTGTTTTTGTGTGGAGACTGCTATTATTGTCAAGCTCAGTATTCTCACCACTGTTCACCTGTAACGCCTTTGACTTTCAAGAGGTTCCACCACTGTCCCAATACAACAAGAAGTGGATGTATTCTTTGGAAAGCTTTCATAAATTATCTGCTTATTAAACTATATTTAAGCTGAGGATGTCGTTGAGATAGTGGTACAAACACTTAGTGATCCTTCAGGAAGAAAGCATGTTAAAAGATTTGATGAGTTGTTGTATTCCTCTCTACTTAGATTTAAAAGAAACGAGGGTAATACGTGGTCCATCTTCAGAAAATCGAAGAACAATTACTGACTTTTAGTCACATACTGCATTTAAATTTAAAGGAGAAGTTACTAGTTAATAATAATTTGCTGTTAAATGTTAAGGTATTAACATTTTGAAAGTCTTCTCATTAGGTTGCTCTGTAGGGCTGATAAAGTAAAAAGCAATATACTGTTGCCTACTCGTCTTTGTTCAGCTCAGAATTTAGTGTGAATATATATATTTTACTCAGAGCTATTGTTTATGAATTATTCAATGTGTTTGAAATGTACTTAACATATTTTGGAGTTTTCTGGCAATAATGCAAGACATTTATCTTACATTTCTTAATTTGACTTACAGATATTGTTTTTCTCGAAGGGAGCTCTCATGATTTACCAGAAGAGTAATAGAGTTTGCAGGCTATATTATTTATCAGAATTCACTGATTATCAGCACTGGGCTTTATAAAACCAGACTTTCTCAGTTTCATATTTGTGCTGCAGCTTGCAGATGAGTGTCTCACCAAACAATTGGGCAATAGGGTGCTGTATTACAATTTTGGAAAGAGCAAGTGTATCCGTTGTGCTAATTATGATGTAGAGAAGAGTAAAAAAAAAAAAAAAAAGATGCATTTTTGTGAACTTGTTTCATCATGTTTGGTGTGCTTGTGGAGGAGTTGAGGATAATAGGCTGGAAAAATAAAAATTGATGCAATTAAAGGATGATCTAAAGCAGCAGGAGAGCTCATTGTTCAGCCAAACTGCATATTAATCAGATTACTTGCAAAAAGCTGGATGATAGATTCTGAAGGAAGGGCTATTTAAAGAGGACCGAGGGTTTTTTAGATTGTCTTTAGATCTGCCTTCTAAGATCAGTACACACAGATGTACTCAACTTATACAACTTGCTGTTCAAGATCTTCCTCACTAGTCAGTGTGAGTGAGTCAGATCGGTTCAGTTTCTGGCATTCTGTGCAATTTATTTTCTTACATCTTGTTTAATTTATGGAAATGGCATTCACTTCCTAAGGGACAAATATGCTTGCTTTTTATCTCCTTTTGGATCAGAATCCCTGGGATGATGTGGTTCATCCGATGCTTTTTCTCTCCTACAGTAGCTTGTTATTTTCTCCAGTGCTGTTTGATCCTTATTTGTCAAATCAGTGTCGGTAACTTGTCTATTTCTTTTGATTTTTTGAATCTTAAAATGGACCATTCTGCTTAGCGTGTAAGATTTAAGTAGTAACAACACAGAGGTCTTTTTTTCATTTGCGTTTTTATTAGCAAAACCTGTCTGTTTTTTTTTTTCCTGCAAAATCACAAAACCAAGGAGAGCAAGCTGCAGGCAATCCTAATGAGTAAGGTCATGAAGCGAGGAGTGCAAAATATGCACAACTTGTAGGGAATCAGGAACCTGCATGTTTATGCACATTATATTTCTATCTGCTCAGAAAGGAAGGAACCTGTAGAATGGCAGTGTCAAGGTTATGTCTTCAAAATTTCTAGACTCAGTGGCAAAACATCTGCAGAACTGACTATCTTAAGACTGTTTGTTTGTTTGTTTGTTTCAATTCCACTTGAGCTTTGTTTTTTCTTTTTAGATTTTTTTGTTATTTTCATTGTTCATGAGTTATTAAAATGAGTCACATGTGTGAGGTCCCTTGAATTGAGTTTGGTGAAGCAAAGAGAATGGTCTGATGAAGAACACACAAAATTCAGCAAGGGAAGAGGAGACAGACTGAAATCTAGCAGTGAAGTCATTGCCTGAGAGCTATTGGTACAAGCTGCCAGTGCAATTCTGCCAGTGTGGCCAGGTGAAATCTCAGCATTTTAAGTTTTGGCTATTTTTCCTCTTCCCATGCACTATTTGTGTGCTCACTGTGTTCATATAAATGTCAATCCCTATCCAAAGCCTACTGAGATTAAAATAAATAAAAAGATTTATATTAACCAACAGTTGCCCAGTAATAGAACATAGTAATGAAAAACTCAATGTAACTTACTAGTTCTTTTATTCTAGCAGACTCTAATCAGTTTTAAAGACTAAGTGATTTGCTGTTTTCTCATGTGACACCCCACAAGCTACTGGAACACTGTGCTATACTATTTCTAATATTCTGTATGATTTAGCATAGGTGCTGGCAATAGCATTTCAAAAATATACCAAAAGACATATGCAAATAAACATGTGACCAATCAGGCAGATTTCCTAATATATCAGTGTTTGCATTTGATTAGAAGAAGGAACTATTAAGTGACACGACTAAGGATCAAGTAGCATTTCCTTAATCAGTAACTGTATATTTAAAAAATAATTATAATAATTGTATTTCTGTTTAGGTGATATGTATCAGTTCTATAAGACAACGGTAAATTATGGACTTTCCTGCTGGCACATGTCCTCAAAATTCTTATCTGTGTATTTGTCATGTTGCTACTTTGCTTATATGCAACTTGTACTGCTTCAGAGACTCACTGAGACATTCTGTCTTTATATTCTTCCATTGTCTTTTTTTTTTTTTGTGTGTGTATATGTGTTCCCTACCTATTCCTGATTAGAAGATAACTTTTATTTATTTTAGCAGCCTTTTTTTGCACTGATGCAATCCTGTTTCATTATACTCTTTGCGTTTGGGAGGAACTGTGTAAGGAAGTTTGTGGTCTGATAAACTAAAATAATAGCTTAGCATGCAGATGGGTATTGGTTCATTTCTTGACATTTACAGATGGGAAAAGACTATCATATTAGAGACTTCTAAAACAAGAAAGAAACTTAAAATAAGGGGTATTTGTGTTCAGTAGGACATTGGATTAACTTCAAAGGTAGACTAGGTTGGTCAAGGACTTTTCTAGCCACACGCTGATATTCTCCAAGGGGAGAAACTGCAGTCAAATATAATGTCACATCCAAAATGGTTTAGGATGCGTTCTGTCTATTCATTCAGGTCACTGAAGAACATAACAGTTACTGTTCCTTTGTTCTGACTTCATTATATTGCTTTGCATATATTACAGGCTGTCAGAGTAGGAACTGTTCTTTCTTTGTTCAATTTCTGATTTGAGATTCTGAACACTAATCATAGGATTTTATTATTTGTTATGATATTTTCAGAAGTGCTGTGCTTATTGTGATCCTTCATATGGATGTTACCCAAATATCCAACTGGTTATCAGTTTCCTAGCATGCGTTCTAATTTTATCTGATCTCAAACTATTATTTAAGAATCTATTATTGAAGATGTTTTAAAATTTAAACTCAGGCCATGATAAGGATAAGAACCATGTGGGATGCATTACTGAATAATATTTTTGTATTAGTAGCTGCTTAGTCACTTAGGATACCAATGCTCCAGGTTAATGTTTATCTCTTAAGACTGTGATACTGACATCTCTTTAGCATTCCATAGCCATTTGTGCTTCAGGGAGTCTAGTAGTTCCTGTGTTGTGCTATACATAGAGCTATGATTTTCAGAAGATATGGAAAGAGAGTTTTATTTTTATGACTAGTTAATGCAATTGCAAATGATCAAGGAGACATCTTTCTCAGCTCATCTATTTTTATGCTGAAATAAATGAAAATAAGCATCCTTCCTTCTTGTGAAATGTTGACTGCTTTGGATTTTCATGTATATTTATTATGACAGAATTGCACTGACAGTCTTATGCAGATTTCTTTGCAGTTCCAGAAAACTAACATTTAATAATTTCTCTTGTAAGCGGTGTATCACGTTGGACTTGATTCTCCATTTTGGATGCCTTTGAATTAATTGTGATATAGAAAACAAGTTGACAGCATCCCATTTGTGTCTTATTGCCAGTGCCTCATACTCACTCATTCAAATGTCGAACTTCAAGTAATGATGCAGTATTTTTCTCATGCAATTGTGCTTGCCTCAGAGTAGCTGTCTTTTGAATTTCACACAGGGTAGGGAAGTACCTTCAGTGTGCAGCAAACATTTTCACTTCATGGTAGGCTTTCTTAATGCCCATATGTTTTTTAGCTCAGATAAGAAGTCTATTAAAAAACAAGCAATTAAAACAAAATCCACTTGAGAACTTTTGTATCGCAATTAATCCCTTTTGTAACGAAAAAATCTAAGTGTCTCACTGTCAAAGAACAAATGCTGCGTGCTTACTTTCTTGTTGTTCATTAGTTTGTTTATCTTCACTCCTTGGANTTTTCACTTCATGGTAGGCTTTCTTAATGCCCATATGTTTTTTAGCTCAGATAAGAAGTCTATTAAAAAACAAGCAATTAAAACAAAATCCACTTGAGAACTTTTGTATCGCAATTAATCCCTTTTGTAACGAAAAAATCTAAGTGTCTCACTGTCAAAGAACAAATGCTGCGTGCTTACTTTCTTGTTGTTCATTAGTTTGTTTATCTTCACTTCTTAATTCTTTTCAAATCACTGTTAAGGAATATCCACTGCGTGGCAAAGCAGAAACCTATAAATTGTTTAGGGCGAGTCTGTAGATATTTGAAACTGAAATCAGAGCTGACTTTACCCATGATAAGAGGAAGGAAAGCTCTCATTTCTTCTCTTTGTGATTTATCTGTCACTAAGTGCTAGGTCTTTAGCTGGCAGACGTAAGTGTGACTATTTGATGCGCTGATGAACTGTGCTGATTTACAGCAAGTCTTGTCATGAAATGCCTAGAGGGGAAGAGTGTAAGTATCCATTTTGTAGAATAATAGATTGCTTCATATTCTTAATAACATGCTTTTGATGGACAGATATATTCGTGTATTACCTGTCGTGTAAAGATTGTTGGCAGCTTACTTTGTCATTTGTTAGATCAGATTGTGCCTTTTGGTTTAAAGAGGATTTGTGTACTGCATTGGAAATAGAAGAGTGCGACAAAGGTCAGTGTTACCTGAGTTGCATGTGTCCCTTTGATTAATGGTGTGACTTACTTCCACAAATAAGCAAAAGAGCAAGTGAAGAAAACAAAAGGTTAACAATGGGGTGGGCCATCACACATTCACAGCTCCCCCTGCCTTTGAGTCGAAATTTGAAAAATCAAACCGAGCAACAATGTTAATGGTGTATAAATGAAATAAAGAACAGGATTATTTTGAATATTTAGTTATTCTTTTTTGGTTTGTGTTAGCTGAAGAACATGAGAGCAGCTATGAAAGGGCAGTCACAAAATCACAATGGTAGATGTCCCTTAGGGAAGAAAAAAAAAAAGTTCTTGAATCCTACGGAAAATTTCTATTCATAAAGTCATCTGTTGGAGGTCATTATTACTGTCCTTTTCACTGCAACTGCTGTGAATCCTTTAATATTTTTGTCACCTAGAGGAATCAGAAATGCATTAAAATACATTTGAGCTTTGGTGAAACATAGGTAGGAAATGACTTTGAATGAATTTTACGCACTTGCATCAGCTTAAAGGTATGTTTAAGTTGTCCCGAAAGAAAGGTTTTATCTGGTCAGAGTATGTGACAGGATAGTGATAGGACAAGGGGGAATCGTTTTAAACTATGACAATGGAGATTTAGGTTAGATGTTAGGAGAAATGTTTTCACTCAGAGGGTGGTGATGCATTGGAATGGGTTGTCCAGAGAGGTTGTGAATGCCCCATCCCTGAAGGCATTCAAGGCAAGGCTGGATGTGGCTCTGGGCAGCCTGCTCTAGTGATTGGCGACCCTGCCCATGGCAGGGGGATTGAAGCTAGTTGATCTTTGAGGTCCTTTTCAACCCAGGCCATTCTATGCTTCTGTGTTTTCACAGAGAAGTTTGTAAAGGCCTAAATACAGTGAGAGATTTGTTTCTGAAAAGATTAATTGAATGCTCTTTTTTGCAGACTCTCCTGATGATGTGATAATACGTACCTGTATATTATATATCCACATAGGCACTGGGAGAGATGAACAGGAATGAAAGGAGTTTATGCTTTTTTCTATCTCTCATTTTCTGTGATCATTCAAAGCAGGCTCAGTCTGTCAAAGCTGTGTTATTTATGAATTTGATAGACCGCAATTTTTCTGTCAAAAAAAGAAGGTTAAATATTTTCTCATTTTATTTTCTTCATCGTTAGGACTGAAAACTCAGCAGTCCCAGGCTTTTTGTTTGCAATCCTATAAGGGATTGATACTTTTCTACAGATGACTTCTAGAAGTGAAAGTTGAAAGTTTTACTTTTCTATTGCCAGGATACTTAGATTCTAAAAAATTCAACGCTACTCTCCATGTAGTAGATAATGCTTGGAACAAATGATTTTTGTTGTTGCTGCAAGGGTTTTTCAAAGAGCATATTTTTACTCAAACAGGACTAGAGTATACACATCAGTACACTGATGGTGTACTGAGCTGCTTCTGTAAGGCTATCTCCACTATACAATAGGCAATTTTTTTTTCTTAAATGAGCTTTTAGAACATGTCTAGGTTTTGAATCTGAGCTGATGAAAATTCATAAGAGTTCCTTCAGGTCAGCAATTCAGGTCTAGTGGTTCGAAGCACTTTTGATTTCACTTTTATGACTAAATTAACACACTGTTAATTTCATGTTACGATTACCCTGAAGGTCTCAAAGTCGAAAAATACCTAGATTCAGACTTGCCTTGTTTCAGGAATGAAATGGTGTTAAATTAAAAATCAAAGCCAAGGAAATACGTTAGTTGTTTAAAGCTGTTTGAAAATTTCGGAGGTAACTTCAGTATGACTGTATTTTTGTCTTCTTCCAAACTTATAATTTTTCTTTTGTCAGTCTTTAAAATTAACATTAAGATACCAAGATTTGTTACGATGGACAAGGTTCTAATCAGCATATATTAGAACAGTGATTTGTAGCTGGATAAGTTGTCTGTATTGCTTTTATCTTGAGTACTATGCAGTACAGATTCGTCAGCATCAGTAGGAAAAGATCTGAAGTTTATGGCAGTTGGTTCTACTGATCCAGTATGTGCCCTGTGCGTTGTCGTGGGACTTTACTCCAAAGTCTCTTCCTCTGGATTAGACCCTCTTAAGAAGTATATTCCTCAAAAGCTAATTTTCATTCACTTAGATCTGAAAGGAGCTGAGTTCATAGAGACTGTTAACTGGTATGAACCAAAATGGAAATTTTCACTTAATTGTCAATTTTATTTAATTGGTAATTTTCATTTCTGAAACCACTCTGAACTTAAACATCAATGTGAATGCATTTCTAGACTGGTTGAGGTTTTGATGACTTGTTCAGTGGGCTAAATGGCTTGCATACAGGTCATGGAATGAAATGGAAATGAGCTTCTCTTTACGCTTAAACATGAAGGTGCTATGGTTCCTGTCAATAGATTAAAAGATGATGTATTCCCCTCAACTTGGAGCTGTAGTATGCATTGGATGTAGTCAGATGCTTCTTAGAAAAGCAGATATGTAGTCTTGTAATGGTTGTATTTCTTAAGGTGAAGTTGTTTGTTTGCTTAACTTTAACACATGATTTATGATTTTACTAAGCACTGAAATATTCTTTAGATATTGAAGAAATAAAGGCTATCAAGTGGTCTGTTGTCATTTTGAAGTTTTCTTTCCTGAATGGATGACTGAAATGAATTCCATGTTTTGCTGTTTTTCACTGGCTGTAAATGTCAGGTAGATGAAATCCTTTCTTGCAGTATCTATTCAGTTTATAAAAATCCTTCCAGTCGTATCATTCTAGCATTTATGCTATTGTGATTTCATTGGTGTAGATCTAAAGACAGATTGAGACCTTAAGGGCAGGGTGATAACGTAAAATTTCGCTAATCAATGAACTAGCAAGGAATTTATGCAATTCTCTTTGATTATCTCTGAATGATTCATCATATTAAAAACCTCTGTAGTTCTGCAATTTCAAGCAAGTAGATAGCAGTTACTTCTAGAAATGGATGACAATCTCTGTTTGATTAGGTCAGCTTTGTCCCGTGTAATTACAGGTACAAAGGGGACAAATTTGCTGTCAAAAAGGTTTATGCTGTATTTTGGGATGATGATTGGACTCTACCATTTAATCTCCATTGCCTTCAGATATCCTTTTATCTCTATTAATGTTGTTTCTCATTTCACATTTCCTCTGTATACATGAATTAAATAAATCTTCTGTGTCTTTATACATCTCTCAAAAGTTCAGAGTCAAAATCTGATTTCTTATACTGAATAATGCCTAATTCCAAAAGTGATGCTGTGTGTAGAATGAGTTGCTCATCAGCATAAATTTGGGAGTATGTGTGCTTTAAAATATTAAGCAGAAATAAGTAAAACAAATAGCAGCTTGAATAACTTTTAACAGGCTTTGTGTTTACTAAGAGCTGGTGGAAATAAGGCATCATGTGGCTCAGTTTGTTCCATTTGGGTATCTTGTACTGAATTTGCAGACAGCTAAAGAGCTGTGTGGAGAATATTTCTCTTAATGTGTTATTCACAGCTCTGAAATGAGAAGTTGTGCTCAAGGATGTAGCTGAACATTTCGCAAACATTAGAAATCTTCAGTTACGAAGTGAAATCACTCGTGTCTTTGAAGACAGTTGTTCTGTTCATTACTAAACACTGTGCATACCACTGAAAGAGCTGGATATGTTTTTCCATGTAGTCCTTACTGATTGTCCTAGGAAGACGTTGTGTTTTAGAAGAAGCTTTACAGCACAGTTGTTTCCATTTTGCATGTGCTTTAGAAGCACTGAAGTAATTATGATGTTCTTTTCTTTGGAGTACTATTATAAAAATTCATATTAGCCTTTATAAAATCAAATCTAGTAGTTCCAATCCTCAGACCATTCTGTTGCTAAGAAATTTCTATTTTTCACATTGAAAATGTGCTGCTGGGTTTGTGTAGTTGTGAATTCTTTCTTTTAGAAAAGACTTAGGAAAACGGAAACTGTTTCCTTTATGTCCTGTGTGTTGCTTACCTTTTCCTTAATGGTGTGTTTTCTCAATATTTCATTTTTTTGTTTAAACTGTTTACGTTGAAAATAGATAAATGAGGTTGACTATGCTTAAAATACAGTATTTTGAAAGAAATACAAATTTTTCCAGCTTTATTCTTACGTATGATGGGGGTTTTTAGCACAAGTTGACTCTGCATCTGTAACATTAGAAAGTGAGAAGGTCTTCTTTTACAAACGGAGAAGGGAAATTAAAGAAATTAAAGTGCTTTTATATGGCAGACCAGGGATGAATGAGTAGCTGAAGACTGTAGTACTGTCTTGGAATTTGCTTAAGGCTGGCAAGCGTAACAGATAAAATCTTAAATGGATTCTGGATTGTTAAAGGATTTTTAAGTTTTTAATGCTATACAGGATTATTAATTGTTTGCTCACAGACTAGAAATATGGTTACAGAAGCATTATTACCAGATAGTGCTTTTCTCAATACTGTCCTTTAATTTTTTTTTTTTTTTTCAAACAGCCCTTTACTGAAATGAAACAACTAGGATAAAACTGTGAATAGACTATATTTTATGGAAAGGTTGAAAAAAACTGTGTGGTATGTAGTAACTGACTAAGTACTATCACAAGCAGGAAATACATGATTTTTCAACTAGCATTATGTAGGAAATTTTTGAAGATAATTGTTGTTAAATGTGTACAGTAAGACTGCATTACTACAAAATCTGTTAGTAATTTTGAAAGTTGTTTTCCCATTAAGGGAGGTTTTCCATTTAGCCACTTGTTACTATCCTCACGCTGTTCCAGTGTTTGAATTAATGTGTAAAACATTAGTCTTATTTTTAAGATAATTCCACAAATAGTTGTTTTAAGATTACAAACCCGTTTCTTTTTCTTGATTAGAGTACAAAGCAGAATATTTTGAAATCTTTGAATGGAACATTTCCTTATTGAGAAACATAATCAGAATGTATTCACATCTGTAGATTACTAACATGTTTTTGACGAAGCACCAGAAGTTGAAATGTAGATCTAAAGAATAACAAGCACATGAGACTACCTTTGTTATCATGCATTGTGCAGATCTGCTCCTGTAGTTCTGTGAATAAGTCCTGTGAAATTCAAACTTGTGTACCTTATACCCTTTGAGGTAATTTGTTATAGAGTATTGTTCCTTTGAAACTTGGTTGTGTTCCTGTAGTTAGTTTTCTCTATAAAATCACTAAACTTACTTTTATGTACTAGAATTCCTAATACAGATCCATGTACTGGCATTCAGACGTTCTTATGCCAACAGAGTTTGCTTTTAGAGCAGAATGGTGTTTGCAGCAGAGCTTTGTTGCACTGTACATGTGCAGAGATCTCTAAAGGGTAACTCTAAAAGGTGGATCTTGCTGATTGCAGCTGACATACTTACAGAAGGAAACTTTTTACACAGACGTGAAAGTAACCGTTGTTGCTTCATGTTTTGTGTAAATATAACGTGCAAAAGTGCCAATTCTGTCAGCAGGGGCAGGCTGTGCTCTTGATGGTGTGAGTTATACCAACACTAACGACTAACTAACCGGTGAGCTTATTTTTAATCAGTGTAAATCCAGTCATAGCAAAGGCCATGAAGGACAACCTTGTGTGTCTGTCTACTTCAGTAAGAATATGCTTTCCTAACTTAAACACCAAGTAGATGAGGAACAGGTAGCTTAGTTTCTACTTGAAATGCTGCTGAGGTCTTAGTCTCGAAGGTCTTTTATCTCCTATGTTCCTGAGTCCTTAGACTGCAAATGGGATTTTAGAGGGAGCTGTTAACTAGTACGAAAGAAGTACAGTGATTTTAGATTTATTCTTTGCTTAATAATTTTACTTTGTGTGTTAATAGAAATTTCCTTGTTGCAAGGAATGAGTCTGAAAATAGCAGACAATACAGGCTGTTTATAGGACTTAAATTCTGTCAGTGGCTATTTTCTTCTAATTCAAAGAGGGGCGATGTATTTGTAGCACTGGAAAAAAATATTTTTAAGGACAGTTTTGTGGTAAAGAATCATAATGGTTTGTTGGACTGGATTTTCACAGGCATTCAGTCTAATTCACTGTTGCTAGAGTAACATTAAATCCTGACTTCAGTATTTGGCAGGCAAAGAAGGAATTCTGTCAAGTATTTTTTGTCTAAGTGTAATTGCCATAGATCTATATTTTGTAATTTGTTGTGGTTTTTTTTTTCCTTTTTCTTTTTCCTTTGGGTTTTAACTAGCGTCTGGACGTATGAAAGACTGTAATCAGTTGCAAATGCTCTAGAGCTGTGCCTGAAAACGTCTTCTCTTCACATAGTACTTTACTTTTTCGCAATTCCTACTGCTTAATGTGAAATTATACTGTGTGCTTGAAATTACACAGATTTGTTTATGTAAACATATGGTTTACATAAACTTTTATTCAAGGTGTTTAAAAGAATTTCACTTTGTTATTTTGTTATTGAAAATCAAACCAAGTACTCAGAATGAGGATTTCACCTTAGAGATCATTTAAACAATTATTTAGAATACTAGAAACTCTCTTAGGCTGAGATTTAGTGTTTTTGATTGGTTTTTTTTTCTGGTTGCTTTTTTTTTCCCCCCCCTAAGTCTGAAAAAAAAATTAGAGTTGTTGTAGAAACCATACATTTGTTTTATCAAGTGATCTCCTGTTTTTAAACATCAGTACATCTCCTTAGATTACATAGAAGGGTATCGAAGACAATGCAGTTAAAAGCAACAGATTCTGTACTTGCTTTCATCCTTGACTAGATTTGTGTTTTTAATCACAAAGATATTAGTAACCAGCTTTCAAACAGAATAGCTTTCTCAATTCCGTGAACCTTTGATGAAACTGCCAACAGCAATAATGAGGGATTGAAACAAGATAGGAAAGGAGGGTGGAGATGAAATGATGTTAGTGAAATAAAAATGAGAATCTATTTTATTTATCTATTTCAAGTTTGTGGGAGTTTCAGATTGTTAAAGTTGGAGAGCTTTTCAATATTTGTCAAAATAAGGAGAAATTTGTTGGTCAAAAGAAATCCAACATCAAAAGTAGTAGAAGCATAATCTTGCTTTTACAAGCAAGATCTGTTAGGGATTTTTTATTTTTATTTTTATTTTTTTTTTGAGGTAGGATTTATTCTGCTTTTCAGTAAGAGAGGCTGCACTAACAGAAATAGCATAAGTCTACCAAATCCTTATTTTAATAAAATTATATTTTCTATAGCTTCCTGCCTTCGTCTAGGTTCTGTGCTAAGAAAGTGGATGAGGGGCTCCAGTGTAGCTCTGTATTGAAGCTTTGCTGTTTAAGGCACAGCCTTTTATTGCAATCTCCCAGCCTGTGATATCACTTGTGACCAGAAGATTGCAGTAAACGGAAAGATCTTATCTTCTGTTTTGCTGATGTTGTCTGTGTGTTTTGGCTCTTACAGAAGTTTGCTAAATTGAGTTGTAACAAAGAAAATTGAAAGAGCTATCCTAGCATATCGGAGCGTCTCGTTGTCAGTGAAAATCAGCTTTCTAATTTACTGGAGGCACATAAATAGGAGTCATTGATGGATCTTTCTAGCTGGAATATTTGTTTTATGGATCCTTTGTTTCTCAAACAATTGGATCTATAACTTACTCTTTTTAAAAACAGCAGACTGCTGATAAGTAAATATTCAGCCAGTTAATATATCAAACTTGATATCAGTATCACTACTCTGACTTCTTTACAGGTTGTTCCTTTCTAGACCTGTTACCTTAAATTTCAAGTTCATTACATTAATCATCTTCTATGTTAAATCTGATTTATAACCCATATTGTAGTATTTTTTCTTCTTTATTAATCTCCCATAACATTCCAACATTTCTTTACCAATTGTATATTGTTATTTCTTTCTGTTATTATACACTGCCCTCGTCAGTAGTGGTTTAATCACTGCTGGAGGGAAATTTCTTATAAGATTTTTTGGTAACTTTAAAGGACTTTTTTTGTTTGCTTTTTCTTCCAGTTATTATTCAACTCTATGTACCGTATCTGTTTGGACAAAACATCTGCTAAAAATGCTGCATAGTGACAAAGAACAAAATACTACTTCTAATTCTGGCTTTCTCAGAAATGGAGAAACTTCATTGCACATAATGAAGGATAATATATAGGAGTAATCTAACAACACATTAGACCATACGGCTTCAGATATATGTATTCACTGAAGGGGAGAACTAGTTCTTTTATTCTCTGTAATATACATTTTGTCTGAATGCTTGGGCTCTTTAAAGACCCAGAGTTTAAATGAATAAATATGTACCAAGTAAAATGTGGGGAAGTTTGAACCATTTTCTTACATGTTTTCTAACTGCATTTCGTTTAGTAACATGAAATATCATTTAGTCCCTAAAGTATTATGTATTTGTAGATCATAAACTTTTAGCTTAAATTAAACATCACAGCTGGTTGCTTTAATTTAATGCATTATAGCACAAATGTTTCAACAGCTTGGCTAAAATGAACCATATTGCTAATTCAAAGGAATTGTGGTTTGCTAACTTGTTTTTTTTTAATNATATATATATATTTATTTTATTTTGTAGAACTTAGTTTAGTGGAGCAGAATTTGACAGAATAGTACACGTTAGCAGAATATCTTGGACCATTTTTATTTAAAACAATATGGTACACTGCAGAAGTTCAAAATAGTATAGCTGTCTCAAATTTTCAGAAGGAAATTAAAACCTGACGACTTTGTGGATGAGCAAGTCTTTCAGATTCTTTTGAATGTATAAATTGCATGAACTACTTACCTTTATATAATCTATATCTGTAATTGACCTCCTGTTAAACATTCTTGCTTTTTAAGAATGTTTTAGTCAGTATGGCTACTAGCTCATTTATATCTGGGGGCTCCTTAGTCAAACAAATGAAATCCAGGCATCTAGTTTTCATCTGTTTCTAGTTGTCTGGGGTAAGGGATCATTTTGTATTCGAGAAGACTTGAAATTCAAAGCAGCTACCATTTATACCTACCTATTCAGGTATAGTGTTGTACATTAAGTTTGAAAATGGGTTTTAGAATTCTGTGTAGACTTCTTTTCCCAAATTCTTGTAGATTATCACTTATTTGTAACTGTGCTTGGTATTCAGACCTAAATATGGAACTGAAATATGTGGTCCAGTGAGTTTAACTCAGTTGAGCAGCAGGTAATTCTAATTTATATGTGCTTTATGAGTTTTATCTGATTTATACCTATGACAGTGTGGAGGAATAAACTTTGCGGAGTCTTTAAAATGAAGACACACTGGCCAAAATCTGTTGGTTCAGTTTGCTTTTCTGTATTGTTTTGTTTTGTTTGATTATTACGTTGCTTGCCAGAGACATACGTGGGAGCTGGCACTGGTGTATCAGAATTACTGATTCTTACGCATGTATATGAAGTCAGAACACCAAATCAGGATGAAAAAGTAGATGAAATACTGTATAAGCAGCTGAGTGAAATTTCACAATTGCTACCCCTTGTTCTTGTGAGGGGCTTCAACTTACTGGATGTCTGCTGGAAATGTAGTACAGCAGAGAGGAAATAGTCCAGGTGGTTTCTAGTGTGTGTGGAAGAAAACTTACACACATCTGGTGAGTGAGCCAACTAGGGAAGGCACCCAGCAGGGAAGAACGTGCAGGTGACGTAAAGATTGGAGATCATTTTGGCTAAAAACCTGAATGAGTGGCTGGACCCTGTAGTAGTTTTGTAGTTTTGATGCCTGCATTCTCCACCA
>VXAB01005790.1:62633-123278 GCA_013399175.1 Odontophorus gujanensis | reverse complement strand
CCTCTTTTTTTTTTTTTTTTAAGATATATAGACAGTGAATAGGGATATGAGATACTGATAGGTTTGATAGCACTGGGTCTTGATCTTAACTCTTTTCTGATCTAAACGATTCTAAGATTTTATGATTGTATGTTCAGTTATTAAGCAACTTTATCTGCTCTTTTACACTCTTCTATGGTTTGTGATTTTTATACAGATACTTATTTTAGTAGCTCATTTTAGTTTTTATTGTAACTTGGAAACTGCTTTTTCCTTTGCTAATCCTTCCCTCTATTTCCATTAGCCTGTTTCTTTGCCCTTGCAAAACTATGTGATTTTTATTTTTTTAAATTTTTATTTTTTAATAAATGCTTCTATAATAATCTGAAGAAAATTTTGAAATCATGTGATTAACAATGAGTACTCCTTTGTAGTAGGAATAATTATTGAGAAACTAAGATCCATGACCGAAGGAAGGCCTTTCTTTACTGCAAGTACGTGCAAATTTTTCCTTTCATAATAATACTGGTGTGGCGTTTGTAAAATGATCTTTGAATTACTTGGTCACCTGTGTGAAAATAAGTATTGTTTTCTTCTGTCTTACACCTGAAAATCCAGTGACGTTATAATTATTTCGTTTGGTAATTTCTAGATTCACATTCTGGTGCTGAAGATTAAGTGTGGTGCTAATTCATTATTTAACCTATTTTTTATTATTTTTTATTTCTATTTTTTAGTTTCTATAGAGACTGTACATTGTCATAATAGGAATTACAAATCTAAGCCAGTACTGCATTAAAACGTTTTCTACCATTTTAATTATGGAGAACTTAGTTGAAAGTAGCTGCATTAATGAGAAATAAAAGCTCTGTTCATTAAGTAATCGCTTAATTCTATTTAGTCTGTAGAAGAAGCATTAGGTATTTGTAAAAATACATGGTAAATATTCACATAAATTTAAACAGGCTTACGTTCATTGGAATTAACCTTCTTCCACAAGGTGCCTGTTCTTACATCTCAATGATACAGATTTCATGGTATTTCCAAAAGCATTCTTCATTTCTTTCAAGTAAATTTCTTGTACACATGTTGAGTTTTGAATTCTTCTACTTCCGTGCTAGTGCTTCAGGTTTTCATTTAATTTGATTTTACTTGACAAGCTGACGACAATGATTGTTTCTCATTCAGATTTAAAGCTTAATTCAGTTGCTGATGATACGTGCTGCTGCAAATATGTAAATGTTATTGTAATCTGATGGTATAGAAAGTAAATCACTTAACTCCCATTTCTCCTCTGTTTTGGTTTAAGGGCATTAATTTATCATGCAGCTACATTTCGGAGACCAAGTGCCAGGCTAGATTCTTCTCCCCTCCAGCTGAAGTTAAGATTTCTGACTCCTTACAAAGAAAAAAATGTGACTTTAAAAGTACAGTCAGAATTTGATAAGTCTTTATTACAAATCATTGGTTATAGCATTTTAAATGTGTTGTTCATAAACTTCTATCTATATTCTATTAAATAAAATTTTACTAATATTTCATCTGGTAAATGAAGTGCTTTAGAAATACTGGTGTAGATGTGTGCTGTCTTATTTTCAGACTAGAATTTCTGAAAGTTAAAACATTCAAGTTATCATGTTTTTAAGAAGCAAATTTTTACATTAAGAAGTGGAAACTTAGATCTGCTTTTGTTGTGGGATAGAATTAGGAAGTATTATCTAACTTACAGTGTTACGTGTGTAAAATAAGGAAATGCAGTTTCAAAACCTTCCAGGAAAATGAAGGTTAAAAAATGAAGCACTCCTTTGGGGATTGCTGTCATGGAGATGCCTGTGTTCCTGTTGACAGTGGTAGTACTTGCACAGTCAAGCTCCTATTTCCTGCCTCCTCCCTCCCCATCCCCATCAATAACAGAGGGAGTAATTAATCTGCCAATGACAGTTCATTGCTTTTAGTTCAGTCACTGTTCGTTACACAGTTCGCGTTTTGTTTCTTCTTTTCAGACAAGATTTATTTCTTTGTGAGCTGAATGTGTTGAGATATCCTTGGAAGAGCGTGTTTAATCTATAGAAATTTTCACCTTCCTGCCAGACATTGGTACTGGAGGAATGAAGGCCCTGGAAATCAACAAGAAAGTTATATTTTACCTTGATAACTCAGTGGATAACACATTAAACACTTTTCTAAAAAAGTCCTAGGAAAAAATGTCTGGTAAGAATAGTCTAACTGAATTTTGCCCATTGCCAAGGGGAAGCACAACTTAGGAAAATAATTACAACATAGTTTCAGATTAAAAGGCAAACAGGATTTAAGAACAGTTATCTTTAATAATAAAAAAATTCTATAATACACAAGACCAATCTTCTGACAGTATTAATGAAATTCATTTAATTATGTCTTATCTGAGACATTTTCTGGGACATTGATATCTGCTACTTAATTGATTTTCCACAGGTGCCTGGATATTTTGAAGAATATGTTTCTGTTACCACATCAGTAACGAAGTGTTTTGGAATAAATTAGGAAGTCTAGGCAGATAATTTCATCGTGTTTTGAGTTGCTTAAGTAATATTATTTGTTCATGCGCATAAGGGAACGTTAATATTTCTTTTGCAGATTCTCTATACATTATTTGGCATTGCAGTAAAGCACTCTGTCCTTTGTGTTTATGACTGAAGTACAGTGAGATTTCTGCTCATAGTTCACACCTGCAAAAAGAAGTCTTAAAGGTGATACTGAATCTTCCATTCTGGACAAGGAGTGAAGTAATAATCTGGGTAACCTAGAAGGCTGTGATAATACAGTACAGTTGGGGTAATCAGAATTACCTGCCTTTGCAAAGTAGTATCCTGATAACTGTTGGGAACAGGTAGTAACCACCTGTGTAACACAGTCAGTTGAAACACAAGAGCAGAGGTAACAGACAGCAGAATATAAGCTGTGTCCTCTGCTAAGAGGAAATTTGCTAAGAAGCAGTAGTAGAGAACACTGGATTTCTGATGAATGTATTTTTGATCAGCAAAATTAATGAAAAAAACAAGGAAAGGATGGGAGGGGGAGATGCACTACAGCATGAGTCCCCCTCTCCCTTTCGAGCTTGAATCTCTTACATCAAATTAAAGATTTGACTGGAAAGAAAGCATCAAATCACTGACTGTGATACAGAACATGTTCTTTCCCCTATTGTTTAGTACGAAAATGTCTGGAATCATGGGGTGCAAAAGTTGTAATTAAGCTACAATAGATAACTTCCATAGTTGAAACAATTGTGATATTCATTTGTACATAAACTTCAATGTTTTTTTGAGCTCAGCAGCTAATTCATCCAAATTTCTCACATCTATTAATAAGACATAGTGCAGCAAAGCAAGAACTTGGGTTTTATTTGTATACTCAATTTCACTCCACTTGCCTAGGAGCACTTGAACTGTGGAGTGCAGCTCTTGCTGGCTCACAGTAGCTGAGTAACTAGTGACCAAAAAAAATGAGAAAAAAACATCCTGTGATCAGGTTGCAAATCTGTTGCAAATTACAGTCATCTTGCAGAGTACAGCAATGAACATGCAACTGCATTCTCCAGTGGTACTTTTGCAACTAAAACCATTTTGATCTGGAAGTTTTCTCTTTAAATGGGATTATAGCAAGAGCAACAGGAAGAAATAGTGGTGCATAACTTCCTTCACTGCAAGGCTCCACCTGTAGCCCACCATCAGAGATGATATTTTTCTCACTCATATAAACATGTTTATGTAAAACTAGTAAGTTTTAAGAAATTAGTCTGAATTTCCGTTCTGTATTAAGCAAGATCAGCATGCAAACTAAAGCTGCATTTTTTGCACTTTGATAAGTTTTATCTCTAGGAATCAGTTCTGACTAGGATATGGCTCATAGAGAATGCTACTTAAGAAATAAGCATTCTTTTTGTATCAAGTAACATAAAAGCATTAATTATAGTTACCTGTCCTAGCTTTCGTGTAGTCTGTGCTGTCTAGATGACTTTGCTGTGTGCAGAGGTGTTTGAGGGATGTAAGAAAACATGAAGACAATTGAAAATCATTACTTTGAATCTGTAATATTCTGATGGTAATGTGATGGGGGTGTTCTGTGTTTTTGGTGGTTGTAATGCTGTAATGTAATGGAAAGTACAGTAACAGTAGTGGAGTGCTACAAGCGTAGTCTACAGCATATGAGAATAAACCTAAAACAGCAGTTACAAACATAGAAACAGGGAATACAGAGAACTAGGAGGAAAAAATGCTGTTTACCTTTGCAAGGCTTCATGTAGGTGAAGATTTACAGTGAGAAACTGTTGTTTCCCCCTGCCAACCCTTAAATGAGGTCTGGGAAAGGGTAGATCCTGGCTCCACCTCTTTCAGTCACTCAGGTTCACTGCGTGCACCTGAGCTCCCCTGGGTAGGCCCTGCTTTCCCACCAGGTGCTCCTTCACTGTTTCAGGCTGTGACTCAGCGTTTCTGCTGCAGTGGTTTTGTGGAGTCCTTCATACTGGAAGATCTAGCTGTGGTTTGGCTGTTAGTTGAAATGCAGCTGTCTGTATTTCTGCCACGTGGAAAAACTGAAGTTTTCTCCATTGAACAGCAGTTGGAAGATCAAGCAGCAAATGAGGTAGATCACCCTACGCTCTGGAGAACTAATGATCTTGACTTAAAAATGTAGATGTGCATTAAGATGATGATGTAGAGGAAATTTTTGCAGTCACCTTATGTTTCTGCAATGGAGAAAACAACTTTTCCCAACCAGCAAACACTGTAAAGAGGATAACCAAGGTGCTGTATGTTTGCATTCTTATGTGTTACGATGTTCTAAGTTACAGAAGTTTCAGTTTAGGGATAGTTCTTACAGTCAACTGAGTTCCATTTTTGCAACCTGTTGTACCAGCCACTGAAGTGCAAATTAAAAAAGGGATCTCAGCTATACTGAGAATTTTAATTCAGAAGTTTAACTTTGCCATATCTGCATATGATTGTTATCTGTCCCCATCTGTACAAATTTGTGTGGGCACCTTTTTCTTCCCAACAAAATTAAATATGTTGTGTAAGTTGTGCAGTACCTATAGCTAAGCAAGAGCTACCACTACACCAGCTGAAGCAAGCCATGCTTCTTCAGTAGCACCACTTGTACCTCTGTGTGATGAGCTGCTGGGAAAAAGGCATTTTTCAAGTGGCTAAGATCTGCCTTTACCTCTTTTTCAGTTCTTGTTTTATAAGAGAAAATTACAGATTATTTCACTTTCACATGAAAAAGCAACATAAGTGCTGTAAGTGTCAGGATGTCTCTTCAGAATTACATAATGTAATTACTGTGTATTTTAAAAATAGATCATATTTTGAGTTGTTATTTCCCCTCTTTGAGCAGTAATTGTATGTTACAGCTGCTTGTGGTCATGATTATTAGTTGTCTGTGTTGTCCCATTGCAGCAGGAGTCTGGGGACCAGTGCAGTGTATCTTACTGGTAATACACACTGGTGTGAAATAGAAATCTAGTCACTATTGGCTTAAATGGTGTGAAATTCTCTTTTTAAAAAGAATTAAAAATGGGAAATCTTGTCTCAGTGCTCCTTCCTCCAAATCATACGATACTTAGAAAATAGTAAGGAAAATGTTGTTTTATACTCCTGGTGCTGTTGTTTCTTTGTGCATATGCATCATAACAAAAACAAGATTGTAATGGCTAGTTTCTCTGTACAGTTTAAACAACCTTAGTATCTTCTTTTGTAGAGGTTTAAAGAAGAAAATTTTTATATGTTGATGAAAGTATTTTTAATCAACTGAAATCAAAACTTCCATGCTATGAATGGACAACTAAGTTCCACCAAGCCAGTAATTTGTTGTAGAATTCATACACACTTTATGATTAATTAAAGAAATGATTGGAGGAAAAAAGAAATAGAAGCAGATTCAATAAGCTTCTCTTTCATCTGGTTCTGTCATATTACTGTGTCAAAATCTGATAGACACTATTGAACATACAGGCTGCTTTGAATTATTTTCTTATTTTGAAAAGAAAACCTGAAATCTTGTTGCCTGATCTAAACTATTCTGCTTTGACATGCGTAGTGGAAGTGGTTGAGACAGTGATTGAGCACCTGGTAGGAAGGCAGGGCCAACCCAGGGGAGCTCAGGTGTGTGCCACGTACCTAAGTGATCAGAAGGGGTGGAGTCAGGATCCACCCCTTCCCAGACCTCATTTAATTGTTGACAGATGGAGACTGAAGTATTTGTTTGGAGGTCTTTTCCTCTCTGAGGTCTTTTGAAGGTAAGTGGACTTTTTATTTTTGTGCCTGTTGCTGTTGTATTTAAGCATGTTCTTATTTGCTCTAGCCTAGAATCTTGCTACTTTACTGTCATTGCTGTATTTTCTATCATTTTACAGTATGGTAGCACGAAGATACAGGGCACTGTAAGTTGTAAATATATATTTATGAGTAGAAGTGTACTCAAAGAGTTGTGTTTGGCAGCACAGTCTAGTTGGAGGCCTGTAGTGTATGGTATTTCCCAGAGGTTGAGAATTAGTACTGAGTATAATATTGTTGAATTAATTTATCAGTCATCTGGTTAAAAAGATAGTGTGTCATGATAGCAGCCTAAGAGGAGCACCTTGTATTTCAGAGTGTTGTACTGTGTTTCAGAAAGATCTTAATGAGAGAGTTGGGCAGAGAGAAACTTGCAGATCAATGAAGACAAGGGCAGAGTACTGCATTTGGGGAGGAATAGCATCTCTGTTGCTTTGATAAGTTGTTACTACTAATAGTAAATAAAAAAAGAAAATACTAACAAGAGGAGTGTGATCACTTTCAGAACATGCATAGAAACATGCACAGTTAATGGTTTACATATGAGTGCAGGATAAAATCCAGTTATGTAGCAGTGGTAAAGCCAGGTTTTGTGCCCAGGAAGTTCTGTGCAAGGTAGTTGCTGAAATGCACAAATAGAGTATTGAGTTTGTGTAGAAGTAGAAAGCAAGCTACTCAAAAACTAAGAACTGAGGTTTGTTTTCGGTATTATTGGATATGTTTATGGTGATGTATGAATCATATGTTTTTCATATCAGTTAATGAAACTGGGGCTTTATTTATCCCTGTGAGTAGTACATATTTTTGCTGATTTCTGTGGTGTTGGGAAGAATGTTATTTGTGTTTTTTTATTCATTTGACCAACATTTGTTGATTTTTTTTTTTCCTGTGCTCTGCTCACTGGAATTGATTGAAAATTATGCTTTGATACGTTTATAGAGTACATTTTAACACTGTAGTCCTGAATCTCTTTACTCAGGGCAGCAATCTGTTAGATCTGTAAACACTTAGCTGTGTGAGGATTAATTAATGCCAGGAGCCTTCAATATACATCAGTTGCAGTTTGTAATGTGCTGAGTTAATGATTCCTGCACTCTGACTAATGCATGTGCCATTAAACTTATGTGTGGAGTGAGTGGCGCTGACATTAATCACATCACACTGGTATCTCTACATGCATGGAGGGGAAGGAGGCAGGAGAGTGCCAGAGATCTTTGATGAAGCACGGTGCTTAAAAATCTCTGCTTAGAGGTTTGAAGGACGAAGTACATAATAGTTTCAGTGGCAGTAGCTGTCATGGTATGATTTCTGTTTCATTTTGTAGTTTATAAATAAGTTAGAATAGATGTTGTGGAGGACTTCTTTGTGCTGCATGTTATCACTTTGCTCTCACTGCCTTCCTGCTGCTGTTGATTAAGTTTTATCTCATAGCACATCAGAATTAAAAAGCTTTGCGTTTTTGGAGTCGTTGGAAGAAAGCTGTTCTCCCCAGGTTCTGTGACAAAAACAAGTTGCTATTCACAGTGGGGTAAAGCCTAAAGCAAGGGAATAAATAGCATGTAAATTGTAAATCGGACTGCACTCCTAATGCTTACAATAGTAGGCTGATTAGCCGTGTACTGGGAGTAAACACAAATGGAGTCAAGCAGTAAAATCATCTGTACAAACTATAAGAGGGAGGTTGAGTGAGTATGAAGGGATTTGAATGCAGCTGTTTTAACTGTGAAGATGTGTATTTTTTTACTCATAATTTTAAGCAGATTTGTTGAGAGTGCAGCACAAAAATAAACCTGGGTAGTTTTTGTGGTCACGTAAGATTTGAAGTATGGTTGGGTACTGATAATCTTCTATTATGGAACAATGACAAGAAAGCATCATCAATGAGGAGCTTCTCTCTTCAACTAATGCATTGTATGTAGCACACAACTAAAAAGGAGAACTAAGTTGAAAGTGTAATAATGGAAATATAGCTTTTTTCCTGTCAAAGGTAATTTTATGTACAAGTAATTTGTCTGCTTCTTCCAAGGCATTTTTGTTTCCTATGGCCCCTGTTATGTCATGCTAAAAGGAGGTACTTGGTGAGTTGATAGCAGTTATCAATCATCAAGATACCTAAGATGGCCAGTGATGCATTACTCATTAATTCTTCTAATTTATGAGACTTCCTCGGGATATGAAACTTGATGTTTTGCGGTTCCAGCTGTTCCTCTGGATTCTGCAAGAGCAGCAGAGGCAGGGAATTGCTATGTTCAGGAATGAATTTGTGTTACAGGGGAACGTCCCTTAACCATGTGAGTCTTTTGGCCCCCTGTGACTGCTTTGCTCTACGTGTCTGTTGATGGCATGTGAGCATCTGGGTAAATGGGGAGTCATAAGATAGATGACCTGTGTACAAAATAATTTTCTCCTTTCAGACCTGTTCTATGTAGATGTTTCTTGCTGGTTTGCGTAGCCAGTCATTAAGTTTTGGGTTTGTAAGGTATGTTTGGGGGAGGTAGAGAGGGCGTGTTTTTGAAAAGCAGGTAATGATTCCCAAACAGCTGAAGCAGTTTCTCTGGAACTTCTGTCCTTTTGATGTGCTGTTTTACCTAAAGTGTTATGTCATTGTGAAACAAAAGAAATTTGTCAGCCCAGGAGTTCCCCTTTAATGTGAAAAGCTTCATGGGTAGCATAGTAAGAAGTAAGGTAATTGGTTGATAAAATGCCTTGGCAGGGACAGGATGTGGGCAGGTTAAAGGTGGAATGCTTGTTTTGTGGGATGTGTGTGCCTGCCAGGAGGCTAGCCATTGCAGCTCTCTTCTAGAGAGGGCAAGTAGTATAAATTGTTTGCAAATTGTAATGCAAGTGCTGGGGTCTGTTTTTTTTTCTTTTGATGTTGTTAGTGCATCAACATTATGAGTCCAGAAGTTCTCAAAGTAGCTTTTGCTAATGCTTTTTAAATCGTGTGTTTAGAGAACATATCTTTAGAAAAACATGTTGGTTTTCTTGTCTGCATACACATTACACTCTTCACCATCGCTCTGGCTGTGGTAGTCTTCCTCATTTCTTGCCTTTCAGAAAGTAAATTTGGTTTGGTCAGCATCTTGGTATTCTTTTGTGATTCAAACAGTGCTTTTGTTTTGTTTTATATCCTTTTGTTGTTCATTTTTTTGTATGTAATGCACTTGCGATCAGCTCATGCCTGCTATTTTCCTATTACAGCACCTCTCAGTAGCTTATGGCAAATAAATACAATAATAGAATAAGTATATACAAGCACATGGTCATGAGAGTGTGATTTTGTGATGAATGTTGCTGGCAGTGTTGCTGTGAGGTGCTGTGTGCCTTCCGAAGTGCCAGCAGCTGCTCTTGTGTTGGTTTGTTTTTTTACTAATGAGGGTCAATCTAGTGTACGAGAGTTTTTTTCTGCTTTTAGTTCTGTTGCTGTATAAGTGTATTCTTCAGGCTATTGTAAAAAGAAAGAGTAACAATGAATAGGAAGGGGGGAAAAAATGTTAATGCTCTATTTGAAAAATTGATCTAGAAGGAGTTTGTTAACCTGATCCAGTGGGTTATTCAAAATGAATGATTGGATCCCTTTTAGTCTTCAGAGAGGTTCCTTCCTTTGGACCATCATGGAGCACAGGGGACTAGAGCGTACAACATATGAGAGTCGAAGAGATATCTTCTGTTCCTTCTTTAAGAGAAGAAGGATGAGCAGGGACCAATCTGCAATCCTCCGCTGTCTGAAGTCCCATAGGGAAGGTGGAGCTTCTGGGTAGGTGCAGTGGAAGGACAGAAAGCAAGAGTTCAGGGCTACTTAATGTTCTGAAGTTCTGTGAAATATTGCGTATAGAAAAAGGAGACAAGAAGTACTGTGATTTGGCTTCCTCAGAATGACTGCTTTTTAACACAGGCTTGTGAAGCAACTTTGGTAAGTGTTTTGATAACTAGAAAGGAGGTTACAGAGTGCAGTATGTGTAGTTAGTGGATATGGAAAAAGTTGCTGATGATTCAGCTTTACTTGGAAGCTGCTTTTGAAGAAGGACCACATTGTTTCAAAGTGGCTAGAAGATCTCGGGGAATATTCATGAAAGTTGTTAAAAATGTGCATAGTAGTAAACATCTCTGAGTAATGCAAGTTTAAGGCTACTGTAAAGTAATATTTCTAGGTAAGTTATTTATTTGTTGTCATTTAACACTAAAGCAAGCTGTCTGGCTTGTGAAGATGATCTTTTGTTCTGAATCACAGCAAATCAGTCAAATAGGACAAGTTTTTAGTTCCAAAAGCACTCTTCTAGCACCTGAGCATTCAGATGTCTGTCTTTCCTGTTTGTATTGGTGCCTTTAACAGAAAGCAATGCCTTTTGTGTAGTGTCATAGGCCATTCCCCTCACAGCACTGCTCTTGTGATGTCCATTGTAACAGCGAAGACTGAAGTAACTGTGGGGACTTCACCGTGTCATACTGATTGCTAGAAAACACATTTACAAATTGCAAATTGAAAATGATTTCATGTCTGAATGGCACATTACTGTTTTTAGTAAGGTTTTGAATAGAAAGTTTTTGGGCAAAGATGAGAATGCTCTCCTGCAATGTTTATTCTCTGTAGAATGTGACCTGTTTACTGATGATCTTTGTGATCTGTACCTGAAATACTGTGCTTTGCATATGTTTGAATGGCAAATCTGTGGCCTGAAGAAGCCAGTGCTGTGCATATCCAGCAAGTATTGCAGAACATTTCTGCTTATTACGTAGCCAAATAAAGCCTGTGAATACTTTGTAGAGGCAGAGTTAGGATTACTGTGTATGTACTGCGTGAAGATTTGCTATCCTTCTATAGAAATAGTTATATTTTGTGATTTGCTTTGTCAATTATTCTATATACTGTAGCTTCACACTGCAGTGTAGCAAGCTTTTTTTCCAGCATTTCATCAAATTAGCTCGTTCTAAGGTCTGTGTATTGATACAGTCAGTATGGCATGAAATTATATTTAAATTACCAGCTCATCATTTTAAGAAGTGCTTTAATATCATAAATAACATCTTACTGTATATTTATCTGATACCTTTGGTATTACTATCTCTGTATTTCATAAACAAAGGCATGCGTATTGGAGCAACTATTTTACGTCGACAGTAGGAATTCTGGGGAGTGTACTAAAAGTTAGTGAAGAATAACTAAAGTCAAGTTCAATGACTATTAAATATACACTGTCTTTTCTGTTAGGATCCTATTTTTCGACAGGCTGGAGGTTTTCTATATTACTGCATGGAAGTATACTTTTAAACTATTTGTAGGTGTTCGTCGCATCACTAGAAATAAGATGGCATGCACTATATTCTTTGTTTTAATACTTCTAAAAATGATTCCTATCAGCATGAATGAAAGGTTTGTTTTTTTGTGTAATAAAGAGTAGATATTGGTTCTTGTCAGTGTTAGAGCCTTTTACTTTGTTCCTCGTTAAGAAGATAATGTGCAGTCAGAACTTGGATTATTAAGTTGAAAATAATGTAGGTGTTCACAGACAGTTAAATGAGCACTCACTGAAGAACTGGATTTGCTTATTCCAACTACTCTAGCTCTCCAGTTAATGGATTACCTTATTGAAAGTTCTGTTCATGGGTAGTTTTGTTTTCCTAGTTATTTGAAGCTGTCTTTGTCTCTGCTCAGAATGCAAATGTTGAATTTGATCATGTGCACAGTTTTGTACTGGATTTCATCTGATCGTGTTGCTGGAGTATTCCACCTTTGTCTGTGTTGGTAACTGAAAATTCAGAGCTTCTTAACAGTAAAGCTTTATTGTCTAAATGAGAAACTACTTATCTAACATTGTCAGTTTTCTAAAAATGCTGTTGACAATGAACTATTGAAGTCAGACCTCAAGAAGGTGGACTTTCTCTGTTGGAAATGGGGAAATTAGCAGCAAATTTGGAAGCACTGCATTGCTAGTTTGCTTGCTTGCTTTTTCTTAGTTAAAAAGCTGAAATGCTGGAAAAAGGGCCGTGTCGGTGTCATGGTTCTGCTGTTTAAGAAATTTTGGTGAAAATTCACTCAATTTAGTGGTGTGCATATTGCCTTAAAGTTAATAACATTTCTTTAAAAACATGCAGGATAGATACTTTTGGAAGAAAACAATCCAAATAGTGGTTGGAATTTCTGAAGTTTGGTTTTACTGCAATAAATATAAATAGTGTTTCATTCAGGTTAAGATTCAATTAGCCTAAAGTTCAGTTTATGTAAATTATGTTTTGCTGTAATACATATCTGTCAGCAATATGAGAACGTATTTGTTTTATTTTTTTGAGAAATTTTCATCTGAGATGATTTAAGAATTTTGTGTGTATGTAGCTGAAAAATAAAACTGAATTGGTAGAAAAGAAGACATAAATCTGTGTACCAAAGGAGCCCCTGTATGAGCCTCACCCGCCTATGTACCTTCTACTGCCTTATCCTATGTATTTGCAATTGAATGATCTCATTATTTTCTATCAAGGAAAAAAGTACGTATATGTTTATGTAAGGACGTGATGAGGATTGTTTCAAAGTAGTGAACAGTTTCAAATTAAGTCCCAAGATGCTTTATTGTAAAGTGTGTTTTTCTCAAACTGGCCTGATATATTCTCTTAAGTCTGTCCCAGGGTTCCTATGCAAGACTTGCAAAATAACTGAGATAGGAAGTGTGAGAAGCAGAAACGGGCGACAAGAGCTGTTTAGTCTAAGAGTGTGTATTGAGCAAGAGGGGTATTGTACCGTCTTTTTTAGTGGAGTTTGCATCTTTGTATATCAAGGATTATATCTGCTGTGGAAAAGATTCTTTCCTATCACTGCAGTAACAATTGTTTTTGTGGGACCGAATCTCCCGCATAGTATACTTTCCTGTCTTTTTAAGATCAAGTTGATACATGGAAAAAATAGGAAGTAAACCCTTCAGGGGGAGTAGTGTCATAGTAAAATTCATTTCTGAGCCGCTAGCTGTGCATGAGTTTTGTACTTACTTGGTTATTTGTAGCTGTAAAGCCCAGTGAGATGACTGACCTATGCTATGTGCTTTTGTTTTACAGGAAAAGACTCAGTGTTTGCAGAGGGCTCTTGTTTCCCAGGCAGATAAATCCACACAGACAGAACTTTTTGGCCATGATGTAAGTAGCTGTATTGAGCAGTACTTTTTTTTAAACATCTTTTTGGATGTTCCAAGTTCTATCAGCATGTTTGCTTCTGCTACTGCTGTGTCTATGCATTGATTTAATGGAATTTACTGCAACACCGTTCACCCTTTGCAGTTAATTGATTCTCAGATGGTTTCTGCAGCATGAGAATGTAATTGCAACTACCTACTAGCGTACCAATACTCCATTAATTTTATGCTGTGCAAAGAGCTCATAATTAGCATAAATGAATGTGTTGAGCATTCAGATGTCTGTCTTTCCTTTCTTCAGTATTGATGGTTATTTACAAGTTTATTAACAAATTAATGACGTTATTTCTTTTATAATCACTATATGCTGTCTGAACAATATTTGCATTTTGGAAGATAATGGAGTAAGTACACTTAAACCAAGTATTGCTAAAGCTCCTGAAGAGCATCAGTCAAAATTTCTCTTGGGAAGTGGAGCTGAGTTGAATTGAAGAGATAGGTTTGCTTCCTTATGTGAGCCTTCTTAAATAATCTGAGAGTAAGTATGCCACAATATTTAATGCTTTGGACACTTTTTTCCGTTCTCTCATTTGTAAGAGAAACACGATAATCCAAGCAGGTTTTGAAACCTTGGTTTCAGCACGTGTTATTGCAGTAGAGCATTCAAGTTTTGGTTTTCTGGTATTTCAAATAGTCTTGTGAACATAGAAATATAAAGTGTTTCAAGTAAACTACTTAATTTTTAGGACTTCGATTTTTTAATTCAAACCAGGAGTACTATTTTTATTATAATCTTCAGCAAGATACTTTGGGGGAAAAAATAATTTTTGTGTATGCCTTTTAACTCTTACAGTTTTTTGTTTTCCTTCAGTTATTTTTATGTAAGTCAAATATATCAATATTTTAGTTGATGTACCTATCTCCATTGAGTTCTTGTGCATCGTTTGCGAAATGTAAGCTTGTGTATTCTACAATGCGTGTAAGTTATTAACAGTGCTTTTCAACATGCTGAAACTCTAAGGTGTATTTACTGATAATGAGAATCCTATAATATTCGAAAATACTTAAACTTTTTTATTTAACAGTACTATGCTATTTTTCTTTCTGATGAGACTGATTATTCGTAATAAGTATGTTATTACCTAGAGCGTAGATGTTAAGTCTTCTACAAAAAATGAGAGAAACTTTGTACTTGTGTAGACAACTGTGTTGTACACATTTGGTTGTGTTTCTTACCCTGACCCAAACCAATTATGTGATGTTTTATGCTGCTGTTATCCGTGCTTTTAACTGTGTTCTTTCAGCCTTCTTCATAAAATGCCTCTACCATATAATGATTGAGATCATATGTTTACATACATAGGGTACAACAGTGCAAGAGCAAAAGGAAGTTTTAAATATTTTTTTAAGAAGCAGCACATTCAGCTACACTTCTAACTTGCAAAAATTTTGTTACAAGGAATAGATTACAGAGAAAGTTGAGCTGATCTGAAGGAATAAGATGTTACTTTGATAATCACGAAGGGAATTCAAGCTGTGCAAGAGTTAAGAATGTGCAAGTAAATAGTGTTTACACTTTTCCTACTGTTAATGTTAAAGATCTTTGCTCATTCCTTTTTTTCATGTAGCTTCTCTTCAAAGGATGGCTATTACAGGTAACAACTAGTTCAGCTGTGTTTCTGTTTTAGCCCCATAGCAATTAAATTGATAATCTTTACTTTTATGAGATTTTTCATGAGTGAAATGTAACCATGGCGAGTGATATCAGTACATCATTTTATCCAGGATTTGTGTAAGTATATGTAACTGCAATAATGTGTATGTGCTAATGTGAAGTTAGTTAAATAGTCCATCTCAAAGCAAACCAGAGAATGCAAGATGGAATTTTCACCCCTTTGGTCACTTTCTGTTAATGACATATGTTAATTAATTAATGTATCTACTTGAATGGTTAAGCAGAAAATGTAATTCCCTCATACTTGCTGCTGTCAAGCAAAAAAAAAAAAAAAAAAAAAAAAAAAAAGACACCTACTTTAATCCTTCATATACCTTTACAAGCTAGGAATAGGTGGGTAAATGCTTCATCAGAAACTTGCATAGAATTATTTATCTGAAATTTCAACTGAAAAATACTCTTTGGACTGTAGTTTTTTCTGCAGTCCTTAAGTTAGTATCTGTAGGAGGAGTTGGTTTTGCTGTCTTTTGTATAATTTGTGTTCCTGTATAAACTTAATTTTTCTCTTAATTCATATTTTTTTTCCTGTGGTATATGATTCTGAGTAGTCTTACTTATATCCTTTCAACAGAAGAATGTTTACTTACTACCTTTCTTTCTAGTGTTTTGTGATGCCTGATAAAATTATTTCATTTTACTTTTTCACAGTCTGCAACATTTATAATTGTCTTTGACCTTTCCATCTGATGCAGTTATGTTTAATTAATGTCAATAATATACTTTGTTGTCAGATATTTTGTAGAGAAAAATAAGTATACTTAAACAAAATGAAGATATATTGTTGTTCGTCTGTTGTTTGTGTTGCCATTTTCGGTGGCTTCTTGGACAAAATGCCCTATAATGAAAAGAGAGGCTGACAGAGTTGATAACTGTTAAGCTGCAAATGAAAACAATGCATTGTTTCACTTGACTTCTGGGTTATGTATTCTGTAGTTAAAAGAGACAATTTAACTGTGGAGTTTATATATCTTTTGTCATTAAAAGTGTAAGTTCTTCCTTAGAGCTAAAGGAAGAGTGAATCCTTAGGGTGTACAGTAACCAAAATGCAGAAAGAGAGAAACTAGTCTATCTCTAGGAAGGGATGGGTAAAGAATGAAGGAATGCCTTGTTTAAAGGGGGGAAATGTTATTCTGTCTGTCAGGCTACTCTGAGAAAGTCAAGACCGTGTTCCCTTTGATTGTTTTTGGTAAGTATTTGAGAGGTTACCAGAGTGGAAATGAATAGACTGATTTTTTAGCTTAGTGGATATATACCTTAATTAGAGCCAGAGTCTGACTATCAAGTTGATCAGCAGAGTTTGACTTGTTAATAATCTTCTGCAATCCCTGTAAGTGTTTGGATGATACTTCTGATAGATTTGTTTTCATCCAAGCACTGTACTGAGATTTTTCTCATTTAAATTGTTTGTGTGCTACTAGCAAGCATGTAGAAGTCCGGGTAGGTAGCAATGATGTTACACATTAAGGTTTCTTATTCAGATGAATCTTTACGCTTAGTCTGTTTTCTTTACAAAGACTATCTAATAGAATCTACAACTTGAAAGTTGAAATGTCAAAACTTTAAACTTTATGAGGGAGCCAAAAGCCTTCAAAGATGTCAAGTGTTGGTTTTCCAGGTGTAATTAACATGCTGACTTTACTACTTGACTTCTCTGAAGGTCAGTTGGCAGGCCAACTGCCATGCGTACTGAGAGAAGACATTGGAAAGTAATGCAGGTTTCTTAGAAAGCTGCTTGTTTTCTTCTGCTCAAAGTCAAGGTATCTCCACCTAAAATTACAGTCTTCAGTTACGCCTACTAAGAATGGTTTAAAACATGTTTGGGGTCTTGCAGAATGAGCTGTGTGCACATGAGGCTGATAAGCGATGAATGTGTCTTAAATAACCACTGCCTGCTTTTATCTCCTTCACCTTCCTGCTTCTCCACAGCCTTATTATATTGAGGTACAAAGAATTCATGTGTCAATCAAGTTCCTAGAGTAGGAAATAACTAGATAGAACTCGCGTTGCTTCTGATCATAAGGTTAAGTGATACAACTCTAGCTAAGGTAGATTGTCTGCTGATTCACGCTGGAAACATGGAAGTGCATCAGCATGTGCCATTGCAACTGAGCTTTTGTTAGAATATGTCTTGAAAGCAGAATCTAACAGTCACAGTATAACTCTCGTACTGAAAGACTTTGAATTCAGTGTTGCTTAGTCTTTGGATGAGAAGTTTGTCCAAAATTTTCTTCTACCTGGTCTGAAAGGTAGCATGATTTCTACAGTGTCCTCTCTATGTTTTCTTTGTTGCTGATAAGGTAGATTTCAGAACTCTGAATTGCTGTTCTGTGTTTTTGCTCTTGTACTTTACTCGTTCTTTGTTTAATGACTGCCCTCTCCTTTTTACTGATCACTTCGTTTTGTTAGAACTTCTAAAGACTGAGACTTGTGTTATTGCTTGTGATCAGCTTACTGTTTGATTTACATAGCTGCATACCATAATTATCTTTCCTTGTTGGCTACCAGCGTTGTGTTTACAACAGTGTTGGGTGATTCTTAACTAGGGACAGGCTCCGAACACCTGTACTACCATGCAGAGTTAAAATTAATGCATCCATGCTAATATATTTACAAGATGCGCTTGTATGTTGTTCTACGTAACCTTGCGCTTTTCCCTCTCGAGTCTTTGCCACTGCTCTCTGTGGAACCTCTGTGTTTACATAGAAGGGAATAACAGACATAGAACAGGATGCTCTGTTTCTACTTCCTCCCAGTCCTTCTCCTTCCCCCTGACGCCCTGGGCTCATGGTTACTGTGGGGGACTGCAGTACTTTATGTCCTCTGCTTTAGGAAGGTGGGGGAAGGAAATGCTAACAAACGTAAGCTTTCTAGTTTAATGAAATACATTTAAGTCTGCAGTATGATTCAGTTTGTTAGAATGCCTTTTGCCACCAGAAACGTCCTGCTTTCTTTTACCAACCATTTCCTAACCATTAAAACACTAGGTTTTTGCTGTTTGAATTTTGATAAAGTTTGCCACGTAAATGAGCTTAGAAAGTAAACTGGGTTCTGGGAAATAAACTGGGAGTTGCAATGGGGATATGAGGCAGGCTTCCATTAATCAGTTTATTTTGTGTTCTGTAGTGGTGCTCAATTAGCATGAATAGTCTTCAGTTTTGATTTGTAGAGTGCTACTTGGCTAATAGCTGCCAGTATAAATAAAGTTCGGTTTAAATAATTGTAGTAAAATAGAGCTTTAATACAACAGTGGAGTTTCTTTGTAGACCACAATCAGTCTAATACTACAGTGTCCATATCTTTAAAATCTTTCTGTAAGACAATCTCTAATTGCAGTGTGTTTTTCTTTCCTTTCTACTTGTTCATTTTCCTAGTCACTCTGTATTTGTATGTCGTGTCATAGGCTTATTCTGTCTTCGTGTCAGCAGTTACGCTGTTATCTTGCTTCCAAATTCCAGTCAAATGTAAGGCATTAGTGACAGTAAGTCTGTTCAGTATTCATTCTATTCTTATTTTGTTTAGTTATCTCAGGGTATGGAAGAAAGAGCGTAAGGTGGAGATATAGTTATTACAGTTCATTCATGCTAATTATTAAATTTGCATCTTTGTCTGCTTTAGTATGGTCACTACCTTCTGTGTGGAGTACTCCACAAGTTAACTTCTTCACTTCAGTGTATGATTCTGTCTTTCTGGACATTTTGTCTTTTTTTTTTTCCTTCGTGTAATGCTTTTTAGTGAGCATGACTGAACAGAATTGTATTGTAACTATATTTTAGTAATACCACAGTTGCATTGATTCTACTGCGAAGGTGCCACGAGGCAGTTTATCACACTTGTAACTATTAAATAAATAAGCAGTTGTCCCTAGAAGTAATAGCATACTTCTAGTACACGTCTGCTTTTACATGTGATAGTAACAGACAGTACATTTCATTAGCTTTTGCTTGAGTTTTTAAAAGATATTTTTGTCTTGGAATTACACTTTACTGATTCTGTTCATGCATGCCGCTAAGTGCCTGTAGTATTTTGTCTGTAACGCAACAGATGGGTTTGGGAATCTTACCAGCACTGAAATCTTTCTAGTTTGGTTCCTTTATAAATAATGAGTTATCAAAATGGAAGGTAATTTACTAACAGAAAGTAGATTTCAAAATTCAGTGTATTATGAAAAAATAAATGAATTGACTACTCAGTAAATAAGATTCAACTTAATAGAAGTTCTCCAACATAGATTTTGTAATTTGGAGCGTATTTCTGTAATACAGATAAACATATACATGCACACTCTCACACACGTGTATTATTTATATAAATAAATGAATATAGACTCAGTCTGAAGAAAGGACCGATAAGCAAAGTTGAAGAATTAGCTGTTGGTCACTACTGTATTATAAAGCAAGGTAGTTTTAAACAACTTGTATTTTTCATATGCAAGTGTGTCTAGTTGGAGTGTTTCTCAATGCAGCTTGATCTACTTAGTTTCCTCACAGTGAGGAAATATTTTCTTGTTATGTGCATTCTGTATGTAGGTTCCCTCTATTAGCGTGATCTGTCTCATTGTGGTGACTTTTTTTCCTGTACAAAGGTGGTACCTGTAATAAATTACTACAACTGTCACGCACAAGCTGAGGAGTTGTATTTCCATTTTTGTCTTTAGTCACTTAATTCCATGTTATGTCATTGATTAGTGTGAAAGAAGCTTTATTATTAGATACTGCCTGCATATCTGCCTAAGTGAACATTTTTTATGTGACTTTGTATTACCATCAAACCATGTATCTCTTAAGATTTCGTTCAATTTTTTTCATTTTTTTCTTCTTTTTCTTTTTTCTCTTTTAAAGGCCCTGTGGAATTCTCCATGTTCAGAAGGCTTAGTTTACAAACCTATCAGCCTCTCATTGGTTCCATCATTATTAAATTAAAAAACATTTGGACACTCTTCATATATGGATTTAATTAAATGCTGATGTATATTAAATGAGTTACGAGCTACCATTATTGGTAAAATCTACTGCTTAGTATTTGCATCATCAGCAGTCAAACATGACTGTTTTGGCTGCAATATTTTCATTAATATATAAGTAAATAAATAGTAAGTTATCATGAAGTTATTATCTGAAATAAAATTCAGTTGTTCTTATTGTGTGCATTTTAATGATCTATTGGTAGCTCACAACAAGTAAGGAAATACTTCAGTGGTGATTGTCTCTGAGATTGGAAAATGCATCTTCGAGATCTGGAAACCTAAAGAAACTATTAATTTTGAAGCCTTTTATTTTCTGTCTTCCACTAATAAAAAGTTTGCACCATTTGTGAATACAACATTGATGCCTTTCAGAGTATGTTCTACTTGATGAATATTTATTTTTGTAATTTTTATGTGAGATCCAAAAGACATTTCTGCAGGCGTTTCATTGTCTTTTGCGATGTCACAATTTTCCTGATATTGTGCTGGGGATTGGGATAGCTGATCCTAAAAACACGCAGTGTCATTTTTGAATACATTAGGATCCTACCTTCACTTTTTATGTACTTCGACTTCCAAGAGGTGTTGCTAAGACTGCTGATGCTTGTGAGCCAAGTAAATATATCATGTTTGATGAATGTGACTGTGCCAAGCTGTCATAAAAAAAATCACTGGATCATGTCTTGATTAAGCAAGAAATCCAAAGCAAAATGGAAGGTTGACCACAAACCCTGCCACCATTCTTAGTTGCTTCAGCATTCCTTTTCCTCTTATTGACTTCACTCACCTGAGGATATACTCTACACCCACCTTTATGAGGTAAGATGAGGAAGTGATTGTGGCAGCAACATGCTTGCAAGTTTCCTACTAATACATTCTTCTGCCAAGATGCTACTTGGAGTCTTGGTACTGTGCCATTTTGATGGAGTCGCATAGCTTATAGTAGGATCATTTAACCTGAGCAACTGTTTACTGTTCAGGGATTTAATTTCAAGCAGAAGCCATATTATTCTAATTTAAAGTGAATGTTTCACAGGATATTCCGAAATGGATCCAAACGGAGAATAAAAGCAGTCACCTAACAATTCTCGTAGCTGCTCAAAGTGAGTGGATTTTTTCACAGTTGGTGTTGCATTGTTGTGGCTGATTATGGTACCACTTAAAGTGGTGCTACTATTTACTGGTCTTCTTTCCTATCTTTTTCTTCGTAACAACCAACTTCAGCATTCCCTCATTCTTTCAGTTGAGCTTCCTGAGACTTATTTGTGTGTGAAATTCTGTAGTTGTCATTATATTTTTCAAAGGTAATTGAGAACACAGTGAAGTAGCAAGTAAGTAATTTAGTTTTGTTTTTTTCTTACATAAGTGACCAGTGTGCTTTATCCTTTTTGAATTTGACTTTCCTTAGTGACTGTCATCTGCTGCCTTTCTTCTTTCTGGGTACTTGAGAATCCTTTTTAAAGCCTTTCGGCATAGAATTGGCTGGCTTGTGCTGTCTGTCGTGCTTTCTTTTTGTCATCATTTTTACTATGCTAATATTTTCAGTCTGTGTAGGATAATGCTGTTTGGAAGAGGATAGGGAGAGCATTTTTCATTGTGATGCGTTGGCACAGAGATCTGTATGCTGCTTAAAGAAATAGGTTTTGAGAATTAAGAGAGCTGTGAAAAAAACTTACTGTGCAAGTCAGGCAAAGAAGAAAAGTTGAAGAAAAATAAGACAATTCTAGAGTTCAGATGAGAAGAAAAAGTGGTTTCACTTCTTAAATAAACAGTGTACTGGTTTCTCCTAAATCTTCATGAAACAGTATGTAAAATACTCAGACATCTAGTGTATTTCTGAAACTGCCACTCTACTGCAGAGTTGCTATGGCTGTTGCTCAGTGAAAAACTGAAAATAGTCCTGTGACTTTGGGACTTAGGAGCATGGGTTTGGATTGCCTGTTTCCAGCACGCTTTTCTACTTTTTTCTTTCTCCTTGCCTTGACAATATGAACCAATAAGGAATTGTTCTGGGTTGTTCTTTTGCTTCCAAAGCATTCTAATAGTCTGGAAAAAAATTGTGGTAAGTGGTATTTAGACTTCAGGAAGACACCATCAGCATGTCAAGTGAGTTTATTAAACATGCAAGCTGCTTGATCTGTGGATTATTTCAAATGGACAACTATTTTTGCAACATCTCTTCCTTTGTTTTTGAGTGGATTTTCTCTTTACAGTTATTTGACAGTAGGCATAACTACAGTAGTAGCATTCAGATTTAATGCTTATTGTGAGGCTCAAACTAATTGTTGACAGGACAGTTACTTTAGTATGAAAACGTAAACCAATGCAATAGTTCTTACTTACAATAGGATTTTTTTTGTTTTTTTTCTGAGTTCATAGTAATAAGGAGAACAGTTGAGAAAGCAGCTTGAGGAACACCCGAGGAAAAACAGCTCTTCTTGTCTGAACCCTGTGTCCTGTTACTAATAACTGCTAGTTTACTGGAATTCAGTGTTGTAAAATGGTGTTGGTCAAATACTTTATTCTCTTACTGAGTGTTGACGCTTAACAAGTGAAGGCGTTCGTTATTTAAACTAGAATGATATTTTTCCAATTAACGGTTTACGAAAGGTATCAAATAACCTAAAATTGGTTTCTGCACTTTTCTACAGGGCTGTCCAAATGGCTGAATGAAGTGCTGCTTGAATTTGTACCAGAGGTATAAACGTGGAAGTTGAATTACTAGATGTGCCAGTGCATTTTTCTTTTATTACTTCACAAGAAAAAAGTTAACACCATGGTGAAATTTTCTGTGGTAGATGTTAAGAGATTGAGAGTTCTAAATAGGTAGGGAGGGGGACAGACTAGTCTCCAGAAGCTTGGGGCAGGATAAATGCACGAAGTTACATCCTTCTTTTAACTAGTGGGGTATTCTTTCATTTGTCAGTGTGTGGTGTTTTTTTTTTTTTGGTAGCAATTTTGATTTGTTTGATTGATTTGCTCTTAAAACAAAAACAATTTTTGAAGTAATTTCAGTGTGGAAATGTGAAGAACTATGTCAGTGCTGGTGTGAAGTTATTCTACTGTACTTTGAAAGACCTTTAGGTCTATAAAAATAAAAGACATGGGCAACAGGTCGTGTAAGAAGCATAGTCATTGGGGATAAGGCTGATGCTTGATGTAGGTACAGCATGTGGTGGTGCAGTTAGATACTTATTAAATAGTTAGGATGTCTGTGACTGAGTTCTGGAGTTAAATTTATCCAATGTTAAATGCTATCCTTTCGGGTATCTATATATGGTTTGGTCTTTCAAAATACTGTGTGTGTTTTTAGTATGCTTTACTTTTAAAACTGTAGGAATTTAGAAGGATGAAGCCAGCAATACTGTGTAACACAGATAATGGAAACAGAAAATGTATTTTCTGTGACTGAGTTATTATTAGTGTTTTCTCAATAGAAATATGGTGAGAACTGCTCCTTAGCTGGGTACTATTGCCTTCTACTCAATGCAGTGTTTTTTTAGTGTTTCATTCATTTTTTCATTTTTAGTAATGGAACTTCTACTACTTAACTGTCAACAGAACATTAGCATTAATGATAAAATAGCAAGAAGAAACATGAAGGGAAAAGATTGCAAATAAGATTTGATGAACAATGTAGCTTTTCATTTGTAATGCATAAAAAGGCATTATATTGGAAACCAAGTTTGGATGCTTGCCATGAAAGGAAAAAAAAAAATCTGTTTAGCAGCAAATGCACTGCGTAAAATACTTAGGAAAAAGTATTCTGCATATGCATAGAAGTGATGCTGAAGTTATTGTGCAGCAGTTGTATGTATGGTGTTACACCTTACATTTACTATTAAATTCATTACTTCCAGGGAGATATTTCTTCATTTTTTTAATTCATTTAGGAGCACTCAGAACTAACTTGATGGTGCTGCTGATGTTAACCGTCTTTATAAAATTAAATGATAGCTTTGTGTTGGGTACTTAAATGAGAGAATTAGATCTATATTGGGTAATGATGCATGCATACTAATATTTGGGGATAAATTCCGATGTCTTCATTACCAAAATATTATGGTTTTAAGTGAACAAGGGCAAAGCATGACTGCTTAAGGAAAACAGTGGTTGTGGAGGGACAGTACTATCATTGTACCTAAAGTATGTTAAGAAGTATGAGTTCACACGTCAAAGATGGGAACTTTCCAAAGTACATTTAAAGTTTACATTTAATACGTATGTGTGCCTAAGTACATCTGTGTTTATTCTTCCACTTTATTAAATGATTGAGGAGAAATGATTATGAGGCCAAGTTGAAAGACAAAATGAAGCCAGTTTTCCCTGATTACAGTGCAGGTTTACAAGAAGATCCTTTCAGTATGATAGTGGAGCTTCTCTGGCTCCAGTGAAGTCGACTTTTAATACTGTGCGTACTTTGAAGGGACCCAAAAACTCTGAAAAAAAAACCTCACATAATTCCAGAAAATGAAGGTAAAAGTGAGACTTGCAGTGGACAATTGATGGTTCAGAATTTGTCCAATATTTGGTCATATTCTTGCTGTCACAAGGTTGTTTTCTTTTTAATTGCCAGAAGCTTCTTACTAGAGAAGCAGACGGTAACTGGAATTAATTGTCTAATGAAGACTGTTTCGTATGTACTTATGTTGTTTTGTTATACTTAGTGTATATATAGAAAGAGAAAGGAGTTCAGGTATTTGTAGTGGACAAAGTAAGTGTGTGGCTTCTATGCAGAAAGCTGTCTGAATTGCTGGTCTATATATAAAATGAGATGAAAGCACAGGTAATATTTTTAACAGGACTCTTTGCAGCTGTTGAGAATGTAATGTGAACTCAAGGCAGGGCTGTGCAGTCAGTTGTTTTGAGTCTTCCTGTTCTTTACGTAGAGTTTGTGACTTTGCTTTTTCATTGACTGTGGTGGTCTCTGACATTGCACTCCATAAAAAGTACAAGTTACTCATAACAACAGCAGCTTGGAACCAGAGCTGGAAATGGACCTTATATGGAAATGTGTCATAGCAGCTGTGTCGGATGATTGTGAGCCTGAGGCTTCAGCAGTGGTGAGTCATTGGTGATTGCTTCACCAATGAGCAAATGCCAGGAGAGCACAATTGAGTGAATTTCACAAACTTGTGCATTCTTTCCCTTGTCAGTAGGGGGCGTGCCCCTATTGCTGAAATGAATAATACTGCTGCTATCTCTGAGGTCTTTGCTTGAACAGGATTTCTTGACTTAGTGCATTTCCAGCAACCCTCAGAAAGTCTGATGATACAAAGCTGGGAGGAATGGCTGGCATGCCCAAAGGCTGTGCTGCCTTTCGGTGAGACTTGGACAGGCTGGAGAGTTGGGCAGAAAGCGGAGTTTAACAAGAACAGGTGTTGAGTCTTACACCTAGGGAGGAATAACTGCATGCACTGGTACAGGTTGGGGAATGATCCGTGGGAGAGGAGCTCTGAGGAGAGGGACCCGGGTGTCTTGGTGAACAACAGGCTGGCTGTGTGGCCACCGGAACTGTGGGGAGCATTAAAAAGAGCGTGGCCAACATGTTGAGTGAAGTGAACTTCCTCCCCCTCTACTGTGCCCCTGGTGAGGCCTCACATGGAGTATTGTGTCCAGTTCTGGGCTCCTGGTATGGAAAAGGCAGGGATCTCCTGGAAAGAGTCCATTGGAGGGCTACAAAGATGATAAAGGGCGTGGAACAACTCTCATGAGGAAAGGCTGAGAGACCTGGGGCTAATCAGCCCTGAGAAAAGAGGACTCAAAGGGGATCTGATCCATGTCTATGAATATGTAGGGAATGGGAGGCAAAAGGACGAGGTTGGGATCTTCTGTGCAGTGTGTGATGATAGGGTGAGAGGAAGTGACCACAAACAGAAACATAGGAAGTTCCTCACAAATGTGCGTGGGAACTTCTTCACAGTGCAGTGACGGAGCACTGGCACAGGCTGCACAGAGAGGTGGTGGAGTCTCCTTCTCTGGAGATGTCCAAGACCCACCTGGATGCCTACCTGTGCAACCTGGGCTAGGGAGCTGCTTGGGGGGGGGGTTGGACTTGAATTTCTAGAGGTCCCTTCCAACCCCTACTATTCTGTGATTTAATGTTCTGAAAAATATGTTCTGCAGTAACTTTGACCATGTGGTGTACCATATTCTTCTAAATTTTTTTTCTGTGCTAAGTTTTCATTGCTTTCTCAGTTAAATCTGTGTAACACTTAAAAATGTGTAAGCTTGACATAAACCAAGTAGCAGCTGAACAGCAGGCCGAGTTTAGTTTCCAGCTTGGGGCCAAAAATTCTAAGGCAGCTATTTCAGAGGTATCTGTTGAGCTTCAGCAATTCAGTCTGTGAGGAAAGGCTACTTTGCAAAATGCTAGTAATGATATCTAACAGAAAACTGAATGTAATTTGTATACATACAGTATTTCTTGTGCTGATAAGAGTATATTTTCTACTTAGTTGCTTTTTGTAACAGTATTGCAGTTTCCTGATAACAGGTGTGAATTCATCACTAACCTGAATAGCAAAATCTTTAAGAACTTCTTCATTGTTGGGCTCTGAGAAAATGATTTGACTTATTTGGCTAACAAAATATTGTGGAAATTGAAGTGAAATACAAAATGAGAAGAAAGAGGAAAGCAAAACCTTTATAAACCAAGCAGTGTATATCAATAGTATTTTCTGTTTTTTTAATATCTTCTTTTGCAACAAATATCTACGGAGAGAAATCGAGCCAGGTTCTGAAGGTCTTTATTACTCAGTGCTCTTACAGATTACTACTCACTTTTAGGCAGAATGTAAATGAAACGATTCTAGCATGATGTCTCTGGTAAATCACCTGTTTACATAAGGCATTTTAAAACCTGAAGACTGATAATTGCCGATAGACCTGTTTTGAACGAGTTTCTCTCTGAGATTCTAGGTCTACATTTGTGTCAATTAGAAAAATATTTAATATTTTTTGCTGTGTTTTTAGTTGAATTAATTTGTTATTGATAGCTGTTTAATGCTGTTCACATTTCCTGTAGTGATAATGAAACCATTATCCAGTGTTTGGGGTTTTTTGATACGGCCTTTTTCAGTAGTTCAGTGCCATTATAAGTCTGTTTTCATTGAACTTAGTTGTGGTGAGAGGCAGATTAAGTGGCTATTATAGACAAGTTAGATATATTACCAAAGAAAGTACCAAATGCTTGAATCAAAAAGCTTTCTGTACTCATTTAAGCAAGGAGGAAAGGAATGAGTTGGCTGACTCTGCTCCTAAAACCCAGCTCTTTGTCTTTCTCTAGTTTCCTGTGACCGTGTCTACAGTTTTCTATTGCTCTTGAGAATTCTTGCAAATTCTGTTAGAGGTGAGATTTTTGTTCTGGCTCATTATTTTCCCCTGCTGTTGTTCCTTCGCTTTGCTCATTTTCTTTTATCCCACTGTATTATTTTTATTCTTTCTCCACGTTACAGTCCCATTTGGTTCCTACTTTTTCGTTTCTATGAAACATCATTTTTATCACCTATGAAGTATGCTTCTAAAATCTAAACAGTAACAAAAAAGAGAAAGTAGCACTTTTACCTTGGTTTTCTTAGTTTTTATTTTTAAGTGGAAGGGAAGAGGGAGAAGACATTAAATGCAAACTCTCCATATTGATTTATTTCCACAGGAGTAGTAAGTGATGGTTTTCCTATAGTTAAGAGTGATGAAAACCTGTAAAAAGAGAAAATATGGCTATTTTGAATTCTGTGGATTGTAGGGTCAGTTTAGGTATCTTTTTAAATGTTTAGAAAGTTTTTTTTTCATATCAGGTAACAAATTCTCTTAAGTATTCTTAAACCATTATAGCAGTTTTTAGTTGGCAAGTGTCAAGAGGTATTTACAGTATGATGTCAGCATAGGCCTTGGACTGACTGGAACAGCTACTTTCAGTTCACCATGTACATGCATAATTTAATTTACAACACTGCAAATTCTTTAAGGCATCTACAGAAACGTTTTTACTTCCACCACAAGGCTTACTTTTCAGTAGTCTTTTGCAGTACCTTGTATTTCATAATGTAATAAGTTTTTGGTAGGTCTTGCTACTGTTCTAGCTAGACAGAATGCTTTTTATGTTTGCTGTGTCATATACTGGTGGAAGGTCTTAGGACAGTAAACCAGAGTGTACAGAGAAGTCACTGATACAGTGTATTCTTTTGTAATGCTGCCTTGCACACTTTAGTATGCATTTCACTGTCCTTTTTATTGCACACAGACGTGCATACAGTTCTTTGAAGTGAATTTTAGAACTCTAGGGAAGTTACTGTTAGAAGGATGATGTAATATTTTCTTGGTATTGGGCAGCTTTTTTTCTACTAAAGACACTAATTTCAGCTTGGAATCTCTTTTGTATTGGAAGCAACAACTTCTGCTTTCCCCTTATCCTTTGTGTGCAAATGATTTAGTGCTCTGCTTTGGTCTTGATAATCTATTATTAGTACCTGTATTTCTGTGTGAATATTAAAACTGTTCAGAAACTTTTGGCCATGTGCTTCTAAAATGCACAGCTTACTCTTTTAGTTCAAGTATGTTATTGAAAGACGATAGAATTATCCACTGAAGATTTTTCATGGCTTTCATGATTACACAGAAGTCTTTTTGAAAGGTCAGTATCTTAAGGTTTGTAAAACCATTATGTTGTCTAGGGAATTCACACCCAGGGGAGACATGCAGCTGCATTAGATTTTCTTTTCTGTTAGACTCGGAGAAAGGTTCTGCAGAAATATTTACAGCATACTGTTTGGTATCTATAGCCAGAGCAACCTCTGTTTTGATTGAAAAACAAGCAAGTTTGAGCACCGTAATTCAACCTCCGTGTTCAGGGTTGCACTGAACTATCCTGAAGGCATTATGACAAGCCATTAAAACACAAAATCTCTTAGCATTTTCTTAGTATTAATGTTTCCTTTCATAAGTTACAAATTGATGTTTTGTTGGATTTTTTTTAAGGCACATTGCCAGAACCTATTGAATAAAACCAGAACAGGAATCTAAAATGTTATTTTGTAAACCTATACTTGCATAAATCCATGTATAAGATAGGATGTTTCAAACAACTGGTGGGGAAATATCCCACAACACATGACAGTTGTTCTCCCTTAAACTTCTGCGAACTCTGGATTGGTCATTAGGGGTTAAAAAGTTTTTGAAAAGGTTTTGTGCGTATCAGAAACTTTTAATTCCTTTTATAAAGGATGGAGAGAGGATGATATGAGGAAGAGGAGCACGTTTGACGGCTCTAAAATGTTTCATGTTTGTTTTCCCATTTTTATTCTACTTCTTGAAGTGCTGTTAGAATGCTTTCACTCCCTATTCCTGTAGATGTGCCTTGTTTTCTTGCTTAAAATTCACTACTTGCTCAGTCTCCTTTTTCTTCCTATATTTCTATTATTTCTTTTTAAAGAACTCAGATCTTTCAGCTGTCAGTATGTTTGTTTCCGTGCATCTTTGGTGTTGTCTTCCCAGCATGCAACATCTTCTGTATATGCATTCAGTCTTTCCTATCAATGAAATTTGATGCTGAGACGGAGAGTGTAACAATGTTGGAAATGCAGAAGCAGTTACTTAAGAGTATGAGTTCAAATGGAGGTATCAGTGAAGTCAAGAAGTGTGTAACTTTATGGTTTAAAATAGAATTTCCAGTTAGGAAAAAATATTCAAGTAAAAGACCATTGCTTATATCTTGCTAGTGTGTTTTATAACCTAGAGTGGGTTGCCCAGAGATGTGTTTTATGCCCTGTTCCTGGAAGCTGTGAAGGTGAGGCTGGATCTGCATGTGGGCAACTTGATCTCGCTGTACAGCGTGTCCCTGCTCATTGCAGGGGAGATGGATTAGATAACTGTTAACAGTATCTTTCAGCTCTTAGGATTCTGTGATTCTATTATATTCAACTTCTATTTAAATTATGAGAAAATCTTTGTGTTAGGAGGGAAAGAAACTAAACCAATAGTTCATGCAGTCTTCAGTTACTTAAATTCGTTTGTCTCATAAGTACATTGGTGCTTTCCAATGTTGTTGCTCAAATGGTATTTATGTCATTGTAAAAGAAGCACTGAGATGATGTTGGATAGTTATGCTGATATCTGCTTAGGTTCAGAGGAAGCTGCATTTGTGAGGTAGGAACTGTCCAGTAACAGCTTATCTTTTTTAGGTAGAGTAATAGCCATGCTTATGAACTCTTCTTTTTGTAAGTTATTTATGATGCCTCTAGTTAGATGAAGAGGGTAAATCCCACCTCTTGTTAAATCATAGTAGTATCTAGGCAGGGACTATTATTTCATAAAGTTCTGTAAATGAAAGAACTCAAATTACAGCATGTAATACTGAAGATTCATAAACGCTAATATAATTCTAGTGTAAAATATCCAGGGTGCTTATTTCCGTATGTTTTAATAATGCTGTCTTCTCAGAAGGGTTGTTACTTGTTGCAAGAGACATTAACTTCAGTAGCTTAATATTGCATGCAGTGTTCTCATTTGGAGTTTAACTTTCTCCAGTCAAATCAAAGGTTGCACAAAATGAATGTTGTAGATCTCTGACCACCATTCAACAACATGAAAGAATTCTTGAACAGTATCTGCGAAAATAATTAAACTGATTTCTGAACTCAGTCATTGCTGCCGGTTTTTGTTGACCAGTCATATGGGTGCACAAATCCATACTGGCGCTGAAGATTTTGTAGAAACATGTAACACTGAGTAGGAGATGCCTAATATGTTATGTTTGGTACTGTACCATTCCAGATATGAAGAAGTGTTCAAGTTCCAGCAGCAGTCAATGTCCTCCAGGGACCTAAATATTTTTTGTAGTTTTGGATCAAGGTAACTGTTGAGTTTTTGATGGCAGATATTTCAGGCATGGATTATGTCAGTGTGAGGTCTTGATAGTTTTTGGTTGTTTTTTTTTTTAGAATAATTAGTAATAGTTTCAGTTGTTGACTGTTGGTTTGTGGGTTTTTTGCTTGTTCTTGTTTGTTCCCCGTCATAATTTTCAGTTAGCAAAATGGTCATTCTCCAATGTGAAGATTTTGTACATAAAATATGCTTAAAAATTCTGCTAGTTATTATGTATTGCCATGTCACTTCATATGAGTGTCTGAAATTGTCTTAGAAAGTATTTCCCATTGAGTTTGTCTGAGAGAGGTTTTCCACATTGTGAGCATAGAAGTCTTTTTTGCCTTTGAAAGGTGCAAATAAGCTGCTGTTATGGATAGGTCCCAACTCTGAAACCCTTATTTTTTTTCATTATGAGATCCGAAATGGAATTTGTTGTTCATTCATTTGTATGGTATAAATAGGGTAGCATAATATTTTCATTGTAGGGTTTTATATCACTGCGTATGTATCAAGATTGTAGTAAAAACTATTCACAAATTTTCCAAGCTAGGCGGACAGAAATTGCTTCTTTTAGTTAATTTAACTCTGTGAGTTCAGAAATTGCTTGAATTATGTCTTGTTACCCTTCCATGGAGTTGTAAGTCCACATATTATATTGGTCAGTCAAAGAATGTAAAATGAGTTGGATAGGTGTTTTTGTTGTTTGTTATTTTTTGTAGCTTCCTTCAGAAGCTAGTTTTCTTGTTCTGTTTGGCTGTTGATTACCTTTGTGGTATAATTGATTAGTTTCTCATCACCTCCAACTTACTATAGCCAAGTGCAATACGTAAAAAGCCGTGGTGTGGATTTTGAGGCAGGGAAAAGTATATATAGTCTCCTTTTCTCAGTTGTTTCATGTTTTAGCACACTAATCTTGGGGATCCTGATCAGTGCAGATCATTAGCACTCTACCAGAGCACGTGCATCCATTGTAAGCCTACCTGTGTTGTAGTGTCTTCAGCAGAAACATGATTTGTGCTTTGCTTTACTGGAGAAGTTTAAGAAATGGTATTGAAGTATGTTGTTTCCTTTGTTTCTACCCTCTGCATGCACAAAAAATGTGATGGATTTCATTTAGACTGTTACTTGAGCAAGTGTGATTCACAATTAATCTTTACTTGTGTGCTAATTAATCCAATTTGCGAAAACAAATTGAGATTAATGCATATCTTTAAAATTTACACCTAATTACACAGAATATAATCTCTAAATTTGTATAAATAGAAGTTATAATTTTAAATGCAGATAATAAGCAATGTTCTGAACTTACATTTGCATATACTAATTAAGAACTGCTTCTTTGTATTTATGTTTGCAAACAGGTTTTGTGCTCATTACTTAGTGCTCTGTGAACAGAGAAATTAACACGCTGTTTTTGGTAAAGATCCAAAATATGCATCTTAAAATGAATTCAGAATCTGAATTCATCTTTTGACATTTTTTAGTGTCAAGAGTTTTAAGATGCTATTATTTTTTTTGCACGTGTGGATATATTCGTTCCTGCCTGTCCAGTTAATCGCTTGAATAATCGATCTCCAAGTTGCACAGTATGGTTAGTTAATAATCTTGCTTTTAAGAGTAAAGCAATGGTACTAATTTTGTTAACTGTTTCAGGTGGTCATTAAAAACAGTTTCAGTTACTGTATGTGCTGTTGTGCTAAAACCATGAAGCTACTGAAAGGGAAATCTTCAAGTAGTTCAGTGTCTGCTAGAAAAACTTAATGCTGTTTGTGTAAGGCTGCCAAGAGATAAATGTATCTGCTAATCAGTATTTAAGTTAGACAAGTTTATCTTAATATTTTCAGAAGCACCCATCCTTAACTATATTCCCTATACACGACCGAAGCATCTTTGAGCTCCGTCCGTAGTCTAATATCCTGTAAGCCCATGAGTATAGGAGTAAGATGTTTATATAGCATGTTTGCTCCAAATACTTCTCTCTCTTCTGTGTACAGCTATTCAGTCAACTGTTACTAGGTCTTAAGGGATGATAGTTTAATAAATATGGAAAGAAAGCATTAATATTAATTGGTACAACTTGCAATCACTTTTATGCCTGTGCAGTGACAGTATTTGGTTTTCTGGTTTTGCAGATGGGAATTGGTTCATCAGATTGTTTTTTGTGTTATTAGCTTAGAAGCCAGCGTGGCCCAAAAATATGAACAACTTCTGTAAATGCACATAAAGTCTTCTGTGGACATATTCATTCTTAGCCTTTCCTGTGCTGGTGTAAGATACCATGTCCTAGTCATTGTGTTGATAGAGGAAAGGTTGAAAGTACCTGGAAAATATTGCATCTGCAGTGTGAGGTTTTTTTTTTCCCTAACAACTTTGTGGCTGTTTAAATTTTAGTAGTGTCAGATGCAAGATTTGGATCACCTCATCATGGGCATGCCTCATTCCTCTAAGTATTTTCCTTTGTTCTTAGTGGTGTACGAAATATGATGACAGCACAGTCTGACTGAAGAGGTGATTTACTGAGATGATACGGACTTGTTATTGAGATGTTGTGATGTGTTGAGGGTTTCTGTTGAAGGAGTGTATTCAAACTTTAAGTCCAGGTACGTCATGAAACCTTCTCTTGTTACCTTCGTGTAACAAAACATAACAGGCTGCTCTTTCTGAGCCGATCCATCCCTTGTGCTCAAAGCAAATGAAGTACCTTCGTTCTGAGTACTGTGTTATCTTTATAAATTGGAAGACTTCTAGGTTCAAGGGGAAATGTACTTATTTCTGCTTCTGTGATTATTGGAAAGAATAGGAATTTGATCATGTTTTTGCAGATGACTAGCTCAAGGTACATAAACTTATTGTCTGTGTCCAGTGCAAATTTAGCTTCAACTGCATTGACACTGAATATTAAAGGTGTTGAGGAAGAGGTGGAGAAAAGAGAAATGTGTATTGAAACGTTTGCATCCAAGTTCTGAATTTGTTGTATAATTTACGTTCAGGTGGAGGTGGGTCCCAATGATAAGTAACAAGTTTAGTGGCTCACAAGTCTGAATTGCCTCTAACCAGGTATGTTAATTTTTACTGTGAAAATAGCAGTTATCTCCAACTTCAGACTATTTTGTGTACTCATCCCTGCTGTGGGATGAGTCACTTTCAGTAATGTCAAACTGCAGGGCTGCAAAGGCCCCTAAAGTGGAGAGTAGGCACAGGTTCTACCTGTCTGGGTTTAAGCACAAATTACAAATGGTAGTTTTTAGTTTGAGTTGAATGCCAATATTTGAGTTGTTCAATGAAATATATTTTCACACATATTTTAGCTGTTAAGAGAGTTGCATCTGGTCTGGTACCTGGTACATGCTTTTTTATTAACTGTTCCACTGTTGTTTGCTTGCCAAGTAATCTGTGCTGTGGAGTTGCAATGTATAAGATTGTGTCCATTAGCTCTCAAAGCTGCTTATTATTACCTTCGTGTCCTGACTCCAGAATGAGACCACCCATGTAGTGGTTATGGATACTACTTCGTTCTTTTTATCAAACAAGGTTGTTAAATACAGGTTATACCTTCTCTCTGTGGAGTTTGTCTGATGTTGTAGCAAGTTTATTCATCTCACTAGCCCAGAAGAAAAGTGTTGTTAGGTCAGATCAGTGACTTGAATTAGCACACCTGAGCACATGAGTACTAGTGAGTGTGAAGGGGTTGGCACCTTCCTCCTCTGTCTGCTCAGATTTGCACAGGAGTAGCTTGATTTTGGCTGATTCCTGATAGGCAGAATGCTCTCAGATGTGCCAGGTCTCAGGGAAATATGCTGGCCCACTCTGTGTGCTCAGAGAACTTGTCTCATGCTACTGCAGACCTTCCTGCAAATAGAGTCCTACAGATCTGTGCTACAGTGTCAAGTGATAACAAGGGACCCAACCGAACCTTGCTGAGGGATGTTTTAGTGGTTGACAGCCCACGTTCTTGGTGGTGGTGGTGTAATAGATGATGGAAATTCCTTCAGGAAGATTTTCTCACTGTTTCTGGACACATCTGGTACAATAGTTGTGAAAGCATGGTATTTTTAAGAAATACATACATTAAAAGCGTTAATGAAGCTTAACTAAAACATTCATTACTTACTGCCAACAAACAGACAATAAGGTGCTGGCACAACGTGAAGAGGAGAAACTATACAGAAATACTGTTGTTGAAGTTGAGTTTTATAAGGAGCATTTCTCTTCATCTGGAAATGATACTGAGGTCTGTATTAGCATATACAAACAGAAATAGTCCATGCCTGGTTTGTAAGTCCTATTACCAAAACACCATGCATATGAAAAGTTTTGTTTTACTGCAGAGAATTACTACCCTGATCAATTCATAGCTTTTGGAAAAGTGCGGAAGTAGTTCTCCATATTAATTGGGTAGTGGTTGAAGATTAAAATGCTGTAATAAATTTTATGACCCTGAAGGGAACAGTGAATTGGTAATATCTTGAATATTGGTGTTTTTGCTTTTTTAGTGTCACTGCCATCTTATTCTATATTTGTAGCTGTGATGTTACTTAGTGCTTTGAGGATTATTCTGGCACTTCTTACTTTTTTAACTTGCATTTTTCTTGCCACATAACTTAGCGGTGAGGCTTCTGCATTTATTAGTGTAAAAACTGTTTTCTGACATTACACCAACAGTGACGTTCTATATGATCTCATGTGTGCTGCTCTTTTATTCTCCTTGCTTTCCTCATTTGCCATTTTCTGAAGTGCTTTGGATTCTTAATATCAGGAATTATTCTTTAGTAGGAAACAGTACTATCTTTCATATCAAATGTTTTAAGCTTGTGATGCTGCATTATTGGTTTTTGTTTAGTATAAGAGGAGTGTGATGGCATCATGTCAACATGTAAATAAAAATGAATGTAGTACAAAAGCTGTTAGCTAATGAGTTTGTCATTAACAGTTCAGATAGGTCATTTTAAAACCCTTTCCCATCTTGACTTAGCTTGAAATGTGGTATGAAGATTTACTTAGATTATAAACTGTCACAGGTTAAATGCCAGTGCTCATTGTTTTATATGCTTTTACTATTAAACCATGAAATATGTGTGTTCTCTGTAAGAAATCAATGTGCTGTTTAGTGCATGGCACTTGTTAGCTTCTGGCCACCATTTTCACTCACACTGCGAGAAAAGAGAATTACTGAGTTTTTCATAATGACTGTTTTGTTCAAGTGAATTAGTTAAGTTATTTCTGTGCCGGCTTGTATGTCAGATTGGAACTTCATTTAAAACAGTAACAACGAAACCTCTCAGTTCTCAAAAGGAAAGTCTTGTCAACAATTCCAAACTCAAAGAATTGAGGTGATTGTGTATTCCTTTTATTTGAACTGAACGTATATCAAAAGTTCATGGGGCAAACCTATATAGGTTTTATTTATTTCATTCAGTAGCACTTCGTTTAATTATTTACAGTGTGCTCTACTTTGTGTCTTAGGTAGGGTTGTAAACAGTAATTTCACCTGAAATACACTCTATAGTACTGAAATCAAATGAGTAGTCATTTTTGAGAACGTATTTGCTTACTCTTACAGCAAGTACACAAATAAGTTTCTAAAAATAGAACTAGTTCTGGCTGAGGTTACTACCTGAGTGGTTTTGGATGCTTGCATTATGAAATGTTCATTGATGAATGAACTTTCAAAGCAAAGCAGTTTTCCTTCTGAGGAGCAGTGCATGTGCAGAAGTAACTTTAATATTATGTTCTGGCAAGCTGAATTGGCACCTGTGAAAGCTATCTCTTGGTTTAGTATGAGTCACAGTTAGAAACGTGTAGAATTTTAATATATTGTATAACAGTTGTACTTTCCTAATTGTGTTTTGCTGATTTATCCGAGGTGCATGTGATTGTGATAGCAAACTATGATGTGCTTGTTCTGCTTCAGCATGTTGTGACAGGATAGACTTCGACTGTAGTAGGTATTCTTCTGATTAATACACTGCAAAATATGGGCCACATGGAAGGCAACTACCCCATGAGTCTTATTATGTTTCAAAAGTCATCATATCTGGTAGGTAATGTGTCTTTTTTTCCCTGTGGACTGCTGTAGCCCACTGTTCCATAGCAATGTTGTGTATCCAAAGCATGACACTTCAACAGAGAAGTGAAACATAACTGGAAAGGACAGAATTCAATTGTAACTAGGGAGTCTGTAGGGGAACTGCTGAATCACAGCCTGAACCACTGATTGACCACCTGAGGTGAGCATAGAGTCAGCCATGGGGGCACAGGTGAAGGCAATGATACCTGTGTGATTGGAGGGGGGTGGAGTCTGGCTCCACCTCTCCCCAAGCCCGATTTAAGGGCTGACCACCACCAGGAAAGGATCTCTTCTTGGAGATCCCTCCTGCGTGGAGTCCTGCGAGCCTTCTCCCTCTAAGGTGAGCCTTTTCCCTTTGTATCATCTTGTATACTACCTGTATAGATCCATTCAAATATACCATCTCTTATTATTCTTTGAGTGGATCATTCTTAAGATTTCTGGCTCTACAGAGTCCTTCTGTCCTTTGTTATAGATGATCAGACAGTTTGATGATTGCACTATTGTATTCTGATCTACTCTTGAATTTGGTTTACGTGTTCACAGTTTTCTTTCTCTAAAGTATCACCAAAATAGTATTGTGTGTCAATTAAATATTTTCTGGCTGAAGATAGGTTTCTTGGTTAGTTTATCAAGACATCAGCACATTGACTCTAATTTTGCATGTGAGGCATCTGGCTTTTTTATTTTTTTTGGGGGGGTGGGGGGGTGGGGATATATTTTCTCTTGAAATCTAGAAGGATTCATTGTCTCCAGACTTACCCAGCTCAGACCATAGCTTTTCTCACTAGACTGTGCTGCTGTGACTCCAGTCAAATACAAGCTCTGAAGCCTTCGCTTACTTCTTACTAGGTTCTTCCTTTCAGGAAGACTTCATGTTGTGACAGATACAGGGTTTTTTTCCAAGGAAAGCATGGTTTGTTATAAGAAAAAAAGTGTACGTTTTGGGAATAGTTCTGTTGTAGTACCTGTCACAATGTAACAGCCAGCATAATTAGGTTAGCTTTTGCTTGGAAGATTAAACCAAAGAAAATGGACAACTGCTAACTCTAAAGCTGATCCCTGCATAAAGAAAATACTGAAGAACTGTTAGGCAGTAACCCCCCTATTTCCTATTCTTTGCTTTTCTTCACATTTTCCTGTTGCCTTTGCAATGACCTCTACTTCTTCAAATTTTTACTGTTTACATTGTGGAGAACATGAACTACATGATGAAAACGAGCCTGCAAGCTGCAAGCAAAGCATTTTGCTGAGGCAGGAAGTTGTTAAATTGAGAGAGATGTGCAAAAGTGATAGGCAGCAGCAATTATCCTCGTAAGTGTCCCCCACTGGTAGTGCAAGAAATAATGATATTCAGAACCAAAACTTGGGCTGATTTTGCGTGTCTCGTGTCTCCCCTGCTGTGCTCAGTATAGAGGATTGATAAGAAATGTACTGTATAGTTCTCTGGGTGGCTGACTGAGCCTTAGGCTTCAATTTAACTGTAAAAGCAGTTCTTTATTTTCCTGTGATTAAAAATAGATCTGTTTATAAAAGGCATTGCCATCTTTTCTTAGCCTTTATTAAAGGGACTGGTTAGTGTGACAGCATCCATGTTAGTTTCACCAAGTATACAAAACTCATTCTCTTAGTTTTGCTACAGAAGTATTAATTCCTTTCAAGTGTTTTCAGTTACTTTTTTTTCATGTTAGTTTACAGTATTGTAAGGATTATCTGAAAATTAAGGGAATTCTTAGGAGTGGTTAATTGTTTGGAAGGGTCAGGCTAAAATAGTAGCGGTTATATTTTGGCAGTATAAAATTTGTCTTGCAGAAAAAACTGATATATTTCATGGCTGTCTTCAGGTTAGCACGTCTGAAAATGCACTCAAAATTTATTCCAGGATACTGCATCATTAATGTTTAATGGAGAAATAAATCTAGGTATCATCAGCATAGCAATGCTATAATCTTCGTATGTGAGTTATGTGTCTCATGTGGGTGGGCATGAATGGCAAGTAAGATCGGATAGAATATTCAGCTTTATATGAGGCACTGTGGGGGACTGGTGAAGATCTGGGTGCTATTCCTGAAACACAGGATGGTAATACCCTATAAAACCAGAGTTCCACCATAAAGTAGGCAGAAACATTAAAACAAAATAAAGGCAAACAATATTTACTACTGCTTTAAAACAAACAAAAACAGATACAAACTGTAAATCATGGGAAATTAGTGTCATAATTGTCTGGTATCTAACAGTAATTCGTTTACGTAATTCCATTCACTTGTACTTTGTAAAGAGCAAAACTAAATAGTTAACTTAGTCTGACAGTATGAGAAATTTTGGTTTGTATTTGTTGGTATTGGGTGTCTGGATTGTCGGTCTGTTTCTCCATATATGAGCATAGTTCATTTCCAGAAGGAAGTACCTCTGGAATTGTACTTGAGGATAGCAGCAACACGATTTTTCTTGAAACTTCCTGAGCCAAGGATAGATTTCATCATTTCGTTAGTTCAAATTTTCAAGTAATAAGGTGACTTAATAGCCTCAAATACTGTATTTTCAGTTTTAAGCGTAAATAAAATACATTCAATTAATTATTGTTCTAGAAGGGTGGTCTGTTATTTTATCAATTAAAATGACAGTCCATTTTTTTTTAGTCCTGTTAGTTTTTGCTTCTGCCTTTACTTTAAGAACCTGTTTGCCCTTTATGACCTTCTTCTGTTTACCTAAGAAAACCCTTGAAACTGAAGAACCTCATTCAAGTGCATGTTTTCTTTCCATGTCATGTGTTTTGGTGCATGTCCCCCGGTGAAGTTCACAGAATTTGTTGCATGTTTCTTGCATCAGAATTGAATAAATGTAAGTAATGAGAACAGTTAGGTCCCTTTTGCCCCAGCATGAAATGTGGATGTGGATCTTGTATTTACTTGTTTTTTTTTAATATATTTTCTTAGTGTATGAATCTTAATTTTCTTTAGTTGCTCGAAAAGTAGTGCCTCATATTTATTACTGTGGAAACTGCGACAAATAGAGCAAATTCTCACCTACCAAATAGTACTTTTCAACATAGTCATCACTTATTTGCTTTATTTGTCTGTTTACCAAGGAGAAATATCCAAGCAGGGGAAAAGATTTTTGTACTGTTGCTTTCTTTCATTGCACCACATTTTTAACTTACAATTTCAGGCTGAAAATTCCCATCCTCAAAGTGCAGTTCGAGGTGAATTACGTAGCTTTGACTGTACTGTGCTTACAGATCTGTCTAACTTCTGAGTTATTTGTAATAGTTCAGTGCAGAAATTTCATGAATTACTAAGGCTATTCTTACTGTCTGTATTCTAAAGTAGCAAGTATTGTCTTTAATTTATTGAGACAGTAATAGCTGTTTACGTGCTTGCTATAAAACCACCATTTCCTCCTGGCCTTACAGTCCAGGAGGACTTGCAGTCCCTATGTGCAAAACATGGCTAGAATGATAACGTGGGTTTACAGTGCTATAAATGTTGTATATGACCTTTAAAAACTTCAAACCTTTAAAAAAAAAAAAGTAAAAAAAGCAAATATAAAGGCTGTTGAATTTTTTTAGTTTTGCCTCAGTAATAATGGACTTGGTCAAAATTTAAAAACTTTCTAAGTACTTTCTGGACTAATCTCTATCATAAAGTTTTAAAGGCCATTAAACAGATTCATGTTCTCATATTTTAAGTGAGAAGCCATGTTTTTTGCACACCATTTAGCTGCTAGGTATGTGTAATAAAAAATCTAGTTTATTGGGTGATAATGCTAAGTGCAGAAGATACTATTTTAGTTTCCTGAAAAATATTTTCGTGCGTATGTTTGGCTTAGAGTCAGAGTCCAGCCTGTATGGACTTGATTCCTACGGAGGGCCCCTTCCTCGTGCTGTTGGTGGTTTCTGTGTTTTCCTTGTCACATCCTTTCCTTGAGGAAGGGTGGCCTAGTTTTGTTGCCATGGTATATCCACAGAGCCCAGGACTTGTGGCAATTCTTGGTGTCACCTTCCACTGGATCAGTAAGGGTTTGTGTTACAGAAAGTGCAAGGTCCAGACGTATCTTGTGAACAGATATCTCCTTTAAAGTAAAAAGGTACGTACCATTACGTGTCCAAATGTGTCCTTTTAATGTGTTGTTAAACCTGCTTTCAGGTCAAACATAAAAGTGCAAGGAAGTGGCACTCCTTCAGCGTGCTGTGGGATAGTGATCTCTGTTTCATTTTGTTTTTTCCCCCTTGGGAACTCAATGTCAAAGAAAAAAGCAGAATGAAATACAGTGTAACCATTAGAGAGGGATTGGGGATCAACTATAAATTCTTCAGTCACTATGGAGTATCTTAATTAAAAAACAAACTACTATGCAGACGAGTACTGTTTATAGATATCATTTACTTGTTCATTTAAACATTTAATGATATAGTAAAGTCTTTTTTTTTCCTCTGGTTTTGTTTTTTTTAATTCATGCATGCAAAAATGTATCTGTTTATATGCACAGAGAATAAAGGCAGAAGGTTCTGATTGTGGTGAATGTGATGTGTGTTTTCTCCCAGAAGATCTGAAAAAGTTAGAAAGATGGAGTTTGGCCTAGGGGGAATGCTTTTAAAGTATCACAGCAAACTGCTTAGGTATCTCAGAGTCTTTAACACACTTCATTAATGTGATAGAAGCAGTTACTAGTTTAAACAGTAGGAAAATCTTAAAGATCCAACACTGTAGTAACTCAGGGCAAGGTTTAATTTACTGGTATTGTAGAAGGAAAAAAAAAATACTATAGATAAATATATACATATTTGCTAGTTCTGAATTTGGAAATTATTGATAAACTGTATTAAATAGCTTTTTTTCTCTTCAGTTTCTTGAGATTCATTTTGCTTCAAATATAAAAGATGAAAACTCTATCCAGTACTTAGTGTGGTTTTTGGGTACTAGAATATGTATGATATTTAAGCTTGAACTGTAAACAGGGGAAAACTGTATAAACAGTTAAGACAGAGAAGGACTAAATTTTCCGTATTGTGAGAATGGGAGTGATAATTAAAACTGAACAGAGAAAAGAACTGAAGAGTGAGAGTTTGGGTATAGAACTGTGTTGCTCTGTTGATGGACAGGAGAATATGAAGATGTATATAATTGTCCATCACTTGATGGGTTGTGAAGGAAGTTCTTTTTGTTTTTTATTAGGAAGGAATTTGCAATATGAGGTTTCATGCTTGTTCACCTCGCTCAGATTTGGTTGGTCTGTCCCCTGTTTTCAGCTTGGTTCTATTGAGAGTGCTTGTGTGCTTGCATCAATGCTTTTGGGAGGGAGATGTATCTGAAAGAAATGCTGTCCATAAGCATGTTCATGTTGTCTGTATTACGAACACTGCTTGCAAAAGAACTACTTTACACATCTATTTTCAACTTTGGGTAGGCAGTAAAATGGGCAATTCCTTCATTTGAGACCTGTTTAAAATTAATTCACATGCTCCAGTTGTAAGCTAGAAAACATTATTCTTACTTTAAGACATATTACCGCAGGATGACAAAAAGAGGAGCTCTTCATGGGCTGATATATCATGAAACTGATCTACTTGAACGTGGTGGTGTGAACTCATGTACAAACTTTGCAGTTTTCTCTTATTTTTGCTTTCTCTTCATCCCAGTGTGAGGTTTGAAATGGAATGTCCATGTGATGTGTGATCTCATTAACTTAATGTTTTATTTTGCTTAATTAATACTATATTAATATGGTAGATTCCGTGGCATGTCACTGAACTGATGCTTGATGCATCAAAGTAAAGGAAGGTGTGAGAAAGCTGAAGTGGTTATTGCTCTCTGAGGTTTGTAGCCATGGTACCCCAGTTACGAAGAACAATAAAATATTTATGTTAGGGACTTGATGAATCCTTGCCTAAGGCTATTCTTAAGAAAGACAACTTTGAGGATACATAGAACTTGAGAAAAGATTTAATATATTTATTTGCTTTTTTAGTTTTTCATTGTAGTTGAAGAAAAGCTATTATTTTTTCCAAACAGTATTTTTAACATGTTTTGTCACTCTGAGAATTGTATATACCCTAGGGAGGAAATTGCTTGTAAGACTGGGAGAGGTGTCCCCAAATACTGTGATGCAAAATATTGTGAAGAAAGCCATGGAAAGGATTTTTGAATCTAGAAGTTACATGAAAGCAAATTTGTGAATACAAAATAGATAGACATTGTTACAAATAGATAAACAGTGGGAGATAGGATAGTCATCTGAAGTCAGTGGCAGATGAAGAGGGTTCAATAGTCACTATTTCTAATTATTTCTTATATCTAGCCCGCACATCGTGAGGTGTTCTCTACTAATCATCTTATAATCAAAATAGTCTTTCAGAAGAGTGTAATGAATGCTTGAAGAAAATTATATACAATTCACTCAATCTAGTGGAGGAAACTGATTCTTTCTAAAAAAAAAAAAAAAAGAGGTTGTACATTACTAATGAGGCTGGCAGTGAGTCAGATTGCTACTTAAAGAACACTGATCCACACTGAGAGCTTGAAGAAATATGTTTGTGTGGCTTCCTGTGAAACGAAGGATGTGTTAGTGTAATTCCAGTACCTTCTGCACTTGCTTTGAATTCCTTTACTGATGTACACATAAACTTCTCTTGAATGGTTCTGTGTGGTATGACTATGTCCCTTAAGTTTGATATTCCGTCTTCTTCCTAATAAAAATACAAGCTTTATTGTGCCTAGCTAAATAATGATTGTGGCGCATTATTTCAGATTAAAGAAAAACTGTCTTTTGCCCTTTATTCTAAGTCTAATTGTTCAGAAGAGGGTAAGTCCGTCTGTGCTTTTCAGTCTTCATAAGGGCTGATAAATTTCTTGTCAGATCATGAGTCTATTCATGAACCATGGCTGTTTTTAGTGTAGAATGCTGCCCTCTGGATATTTCTATTTTTTTTTTTAAATGAAATTACAATGTAACATAACTAAACAACATCTCGTAGCAGTCATGCCGCAGGAATTCTGGACAGTGTTTAATATTTAACTACTAATCAGAGCACCATGCTAAGAAAGAAAGTGATCATTCATTCTACCACGTTTGTGATGCTCTGGAGAAGGGAAGGAACACTTCTTCTGTGTTGGCTTTAATCTGAAAACACATAACCTTGTGTTACAGGCAGTGGAGCACTTTACAAAACACAAGATTTAACCATCTGCGTGCTCTTGTGAGTTGTACTTAGACCAGGAACAAATAGTAAAGAGTAAGTATGTCAAAGTTTGCAAATCCTGTTTGTTAGTACCTCAAACTGAGTAATATTCTTGAGGTTCATTTATTAGTGAGAGGAAATAAAGTTCCTCGGGGTTGTGTCTGAACAAGTAAGAAAGTAGTGTCTCAGACTTTGTAACACTTAATGCTTGAGAGAAGTGATTAATTCTGTGTTGTATTGCTGATGAAGGGAACAGTTTCACCTTATTCTCTTAGAGTTAGCCTTATTTTTCTCTATACAATGTATAAGCCAAAATTTAGACTCAAGTGTGAGATCCTCCAGTGGTGAAGAATGGAAACCAAGTACTTGATTCTTTTGATTTTCTCAGTGGAAGATGTTTTGTTTCAGTAGTTATGGATGAAAAATTAATAGGGGAGTTGCCTTGTGTTTGGTGGAGAAAATTTTAATATCAGTTCTGGTGCAAGAACACACTTATGTTCATTTCTTCTTTTACTCTTTGCTAGCGAGTCAGGTGAAGGTTGTTTTGGTACCTGAAGAGAGGATTTGAGCACATTTATAGGTTTCTTGTCAAGGGATTCAGGAGTAAGTCAGAAGCAGTATTTCACCTGTTTGCGTGTTGTATTTTGGATTAAGAAAATGGTACATTGAGGAGGGAAGCAGATACACTTATAATGTTAGTGCTCCCACTGTATTAAGATCGGTTTTAGAAAGTATTGAAGGGAGTTGAGAAGCTGAGGTGTGAGAGCACTGCTTGTAATGAATGAAGAGGTGAAGCAGTGGTACTCGGACATATTTACCATGAGCAACATTAATTGTTCTGTTCTCAGATCAAATTGGTGAGTGCCTGGACTACTCACATAAACTTGTAGGTCACCCAGGTACAGGTATCTTGTGGGCAGGGCAGGAGGAAAGAAAAGAAGAGGGATGAGGAGTAAAATCCCAAAGTTAAGATCCCAGGAAATGAAGCCAATCATGAGGCATGCTGTCTAACTCTTGAATGACTTTCATGACAGTCTAAGTTCTGGGGTATTTCTCTTACAGTCGCTGTCTGCAAATGTCCTCTGTTTTTGTTTTTTTTTTTTAAACAGGTGAAAAATGTGTTTATTTTAGGCAAGAAATTGTAGCTATGCATATGTTCTAAAATAGTTTCTGGAAGCTTTGTAAACACAAACATTGAAAGGCGAGACAAAACATTTTTAAGAGTTACAGACATCTGCCTTGATAGAATGATTTCTCTATTGCATTTGACATGGGATGAAAATCCCAGAATAGTTTGGTAGTGGGGGAGTGGTGCCTAGTATTTACATAAAATTATGAACAACAGACTACTGCAAAACTCTTGGGGTAGAAGGCTAGAGCTGAGAAGTTCTCATGTCATTATACAAGAAGTCCCCAGGTATGGAGGGTGCCATAGGCTGAAATACATTATTTTGACATGACAGCTACCAGGTGTTCTCTTTCCATTTGTTTTCACACGCACAAAATCTGAGGGTCTATCACAAATGAAGCAGAACTGATGCTGCCAGCATCAGATTTTTATTTAGAAAAGTAAATCCCAGCTGCTGTGGTGGCTAAAGGTTAGATTATTTGCTTCAAAACATAGTGGAGACTGTTGTTTTCTGTTTTTTGAAATGTGCTGCATCTGTTCACTTCCAACAACAAATTTAAATTTGTGTAAGTGAAGACGTTCTGTTACTCTAAAATATAAATGTTTAGAATGTACTTGAGATTAAAAAAAAACCCAAACAATATGTTCATGAAATAAGCGTGTAGTGTAGTACTTTTAAGTATGTAAGAGGTGGATTTTTTTTCCCTCCCAAGTCAACCTTTGAATGCTTCCTAGAACAGATAAATAATTTTAAATGCCTTTTATTCCCTAATTTTGTAGCAAATACACAGCTGAGTTCTAACTGGCTTTTAATAAGCTTCATATGTAGAAAAGCTGTTGTACACTGGTACATATTTTTTAAATGCTTATGACAGAGTGAATACTATAATATAATAGATAATTTAATGCCTCATTATAGTGCAGTGCCAGTCTAGCGTGCATATTCCTAGCTCTACTTCAGGATTTTATCAGGTATGTAGGAGAGGAGAAATTGGATTACCTTATTTGAATCTAAACTTACTTTATTAGTGTCTTGTTTTAAAATTACCTGCTTTATGCAAACTGTGTAGTATAGTTCTCCTAGAATATATTTAACGGCTTGTATTATTTTCTCTTTGGAAACCATGCACACCTACACATACATCTCTCATAAAATTGTGTCTGTCAGTTGATAAGGGTGTGATTATAAAATTTCTTCAGGGCTTTTTCTTTTTGTCTTTCAGCTGCATAAATTCCAGATAGTTTGCCATCTATCCTGTGCTTCGATTTTTAGCATGCGAAGTGGGCTGTTTGTTTCTAGTGTAGAACTTATGCAATGCTAATGTGTGCACTGCTGCAGACTTTTACCCACTCTTCTCCTATAGGCCAGTGGATGTGATGAAGCTTCTTTTTGATTCCAGCTTCGTTTGTAGGAACCTATTTTTCCTGAATTAATGTATTTTTAGAGGGAAATCAAGGAGTACCTTACTGCTTTACTTTACACCATTACCATGATATTATAACTTCGTTAACTTTGGTAAAGAGGCTATGGCAGTTGCATTGTGGATTTTCAACCCCTTTGGAGGTTTTATAAATGATACGATTTGATGTGTATTGTGGATTTTGTTGTGTATGATGCAGAACATGGAATTTTCATGTAACTGTCAGGTTTCAAGACTGGGATGCATGGGAAGCATAGTACATTTAAATCAAAATGCATGTGAAATTGCCATCTGCAATGCCAAGTGCATATATATGGTCTCTGGAACAAAGTGGTATGCACTTCCATTGCTCACATTGCCTGTTTTCTCTTCCTTGTGTAGAGCAGAATCTACCAAAACCAAACTCTCCCAGTGCTGCTACTAAGCAAGTGCTGTTAAGCTGACAAAATTTCATCTTTGACCCATCACAGAATTTAACCAAGGAATACTTTGCTTTCCAGTTCTCATGTTAGAGATGTGGAAGTTCCTGCATAAATGTAATGGTGTGCAGCTGTTTGCTTTGTGGAGCTGTAGTAGAAGCCCAGGTAACTCTGAGTTGGTAACCCCCTTGTTTTCCAGTACCACCTCTAAAGCAAGATAGAATCACTCTGTGACCATACCTGCTGTTACGCTCACGCTGAAGCAAAAAAAATGAGATGGTTTGATATCAAAGTAATAGTTGCATGAAGTTACATTTCGATTTTTACTTCTTGTTACTGATATGGGCCCCAAATCCTTGTGGTTAATACTGCTTCCGATTCCAGTATTTCAGAAGAATGTAATTACGATTTTAACATTCTGAAAGCTTTCAAAATATGGTTAAGAGCTGTTACGTATTCTGCTTCACTCTCTCCAAAAAGAACTGCCAAACACAAAAAAATAAGTCAGAAAAACTGACAGATGATAATACTGTGAATGAACAAGACTTTCAGAACAGTTTGATGTCTTGAGTTTAAGTTACTGCCCCTGGTAGAAGATAATTAGAAATTATATTCTTTAGAAATTGACAGTATAATAGTCGTGTTTTAATTGTCATGTGCAAGAACAGTGAGCTGTCTTTATCCCTTCCCTGTCTCTTAGACAGTGTTTGTCTTTTTTTGTTGCTGCTGTTTTGTTTCATAACAGTGGTAATATAAATGGGTATAAAGCAAATAAAGCTGTTGTACAGAGCTGTTGTGGGGCTGATAGCCTCACAGGCCTTGAAGGGAAGCAGGGGTAATTATCTAGAGACTTTTCCCTATTTTCCCTACTCATTGAGGGATAGGAGGAGTGGCAGCCTTTTGGCTTTGACAAGATTGAGGAGCAGCAGTTGGCTCGTTGCTCACCGCTGTCACTGTATACGGCTGTCACTTCCTTGGAGAGGTCTACAGAGGCAGACTCTGTTCCCTTTACTCTGATTTTCATGGACTCATACTGTTTTCACCATAAGCAATTGGCAGAGGGTGTCTCATTTTGAGAGCTGATAACTGTCAGATTCTAACAAGAATTTTAATAAAAATGCTGAATTATGATCCCCCAATACATCCTGTATTTAAATTTATTGCAATAATCATTATGTGTTTAATGAGATATACTAGTGCATTTACAAGAACCAGTATTTTACTATCACATAGTATGGTAGTTAAACATGGTAAATAATCTCAATTAGTCAGTGATTGAATAACAAACATTAATTTCTAATACATCACCTGCAAAAGGTGTCAATGTAGTAGCTGTTAGTTACTCTGAAATATGTGGAAGGTGTTTCAGCTATTAATTCAGGTGTTGTATGAGAAAGACTTGGACAAATGTTTTCAAATGGACTAAATCCTCTTCCACTGTGTTTTACATGTGTTTAAGCTATCCCAGGACTGACTCTCCTGAAATTATTTTACAAAGCTAATTATTATGTAGATAATAATCCTGACCTTTATGTAAATATTTTGTTGGTAAATTGAGTCTTAATTTAGTAAGTTGTCATTAAACTTGACTAAGGCTCCAAAAAATAGCTGCTGGATTGTCTTGTATATGCACGGGTATGCAGAGGTGTCTGTCAGTGTTATTGGTACACTTTGAATTGAGATGCCCACTATGGAAAGTATGTAATGTTATCATAAATTTCTGAGCGCTCGTTTGAATTTGTTGTGATAAAATTATTCATGTTTTTGAATATAAGACACTCCTGAGAAATACTTCTTTTTTTTTTTTTCTTCCTATGGTTCTGCATCCTATCTGTCCTGACATGCAGAGTAGTAAATAGATGGTAGAATAAAGAGATAAAGATATGAGATGTAGGGAAGATCAATTTGTCATGGGTAGATTGCCATCTGTTGATAATGTAACAGCCAACAATTTATACTGAAGAGCATTTCTACCACAGTATTATTTTTCTGTGCATTTCTTCTGAAGTGGCTTATTTTATTTACTGCTACATACATAATATGGTAGTAATCAAATTCTGTTTATCTAATTTATTAGTCCACAAGAATCTCAGGGAAGGAACGATGATGGAGTTTTCTTTAATAAATGCAGTGCTTATTGAGTTGAAATGTGCTGTTTTTAGAGTAATAGGAAAATGGTAACTTAATCATATCTTATCGTTTGTGTAATAGAGTCAGGTTGATAAATTCTTTTTGAGAGTTCATTACTGAATGTAATTGGTCACAACAAATGTGGAGTTTTGGGGAGATGCTATGTGTTGGCTTTTTTTATGGTGTTCTTACTGGTTCCTTAAGTGCAGAGCAAGTCTCTGTAGGACTTAGAAATTGAGACCTTTGGGAAATCTCTTTATTTTTCAGTAATCTTAGATCATTAGGTATTGTAGATACTTGTGTCATACTGGCATTGGCAAAACCTTTATGTCTTGTACCATAACTCAAATGAGAAGCCAGCAGTTGTTAATTAAAAACAAAGTTCCTTATTGTAGGAGAGGTCATTGTAATTCTTGGACATGTCATTTGAATTTCTGAGTTGCATATGGATTTCTTGTGAGATTTTGTATATTTGGTGAATTTTGACGTTTTCTTATAAGCATGGATTATGCTCTTACCCTCGACTGCATCTAAGCTGTATGCAGCACCAGCAAAAACTAACACATCCACTCCTGAAGTCCGTTGCTGCACTTTGATGTACCAGTGAAAGATGAATAAGTTGAGGCAACAAAGTGCTGAATTACTTGAGAGTAGCAGGAAAGTGTCTCTTTTGACCATTTGCCCTTTCCCTTTTGTTTTTTTTCTGTTACATTCTACTTAAATTAGAAAGGTTACTGTGAGAATCCCCACTTAGGAATTTCCAGCTTGGTGATGAGTCAAAGCAGTGAATTCCAACTTGCTAGTTTTATTTTTCATTTAAATAAGCAAAATACCTTAAACAATTCTTTATTTCTGTTTGATTTTGGTGAATATTTGTTTTTGCTGGAGATTTTAAAAGAGAAAGTAAAAACAGTGGTGGGAGCAGAGAAAGGGATTAGTTTTGAATTGCTTTGAAATTTGAAATAAAGATTTGGTATTAGACCAGGGTTGTCCAGGAGTGGAAAGAAGCTGTAGTTCGGCTGAATATCAGTTGTATAAGACAGCATTATTCTTGAGTATAAAACACGCTTGGAGAATATTCCTAAATCTGTCTCTGGAATTGGAATAAATTTTTGAAGGCTAATAGGTGAAGAAGAGCTGGTTCTCAAGAACAGGCAGATTTGTAGAGTTGATTTATATGTATTTATATATATATTTATTTGTATACCCCTTATTATGTCTGCAGTGTCGTAGGGCGGACAGCCTCTAGTCACTCCCCTGTTCTGCAGTAATTTGAGACATTCAGGACATGTACTGCATTTTCTGTCCCTGTCATCCCCAGTCCTCCTGGTTTTGCATCTGACATTGAGATATAACCAGTTCAGTGGCTTGTGTCGTTAAAGACCACTTTGTTTGGAACTAGAAGACGAGGGTACTGGATAAAATCTTGCTTCTAGCAGGGTCATCAGAAAAATTCTCCTTGATTTCAGAAAAGCTGCCTTTTGTCTTAGATGTTTATGAATACCAGAAAGCTAAACAGAAAATAAGCACAAATGTGGAGCTGAACACTCGAAGATTACTCTCCCCTCAGTTCTCTTTTGTGCCAGTGCCAGTTTGAATTGAGATTCTTTGTTTTCGTCTGTACACATTCCAATTCTGAAAGCTTTATCTTGTCCTGCTTTTAATTGGAATATAAGGGTAGATAGAAGTGCATGCTTAGCAGACAGAGGTCTTCTCTAGTGCTTCGAAGTGGGGCACGTTGAAGTGTGAGATTTTAGGGTTTAGGTGTTTTTTTTTTTGTTACAGTCCTTTGTATTAAGTTCTTCCTGCTATCTTCTCCTGTCCTAACTAAAACTAATTATTTAAACGTTTATAGACTGCTGCTGCCAAATGGTCTCACAGTTTGTAGCTGAGTACAGAAATGAAACAGAACACTAAACCTTGGGGATTCACCTGGCCTCCTTTGCAAGCCAGGCTGGTTCCCACGGTGTCAAATAGCAATTAAAGGAATTGAGGTTTGAAGGTGGTTCTTTAGAGGTCGAACTAAAAAGAATTTTCAATGTTTGAGTGCCATACCTTAGCAGAGGAAAAGAGTATAAATACTAGTACCTAGGATAATGTTGAAAAGTTTTCATCATTATGTGCAAGGTATTGGCTTATTTCTTAAGAGACATTTTAGTTAATACCTTTTTGTTATAGTTTCCTTAGGGTCTTGTTTGTACATTCATGTGTGTACATGCTTAATTTCATACCTGTTAGGAGGGCTCCAAGGTGAGACTTTCTACTTTGTTGAACAGGTAATGTATACGTTCTCACTAAACACACTAGGTTCATTTGCATTTATTCATTGATGTTATCCATTTAATTGTTTTCTGTTGTCTTCTATCTAAAGATACTGAACCACCAAGTGCTGTCTGCAGTACTGAGCCGCTACAGTGCAGCAGCAGTGTTCTTGTTCCCTGTGAAGTAAAATAACTTCAAGTGGAGAGATTTAAGTTTTCTACTGCATTGTAGGGAAGGGTTTGCTAATTAGAGCACCCTGTTGGGAGAATCAAATCTGTTGAGGCAAGTGTGAAAATCATGCTGCTTTCTGATGTCCTCGGTGAATGTTCTAACAGCTGAACTTTTGGTTATGAATTCATAGGGCTTAGGTTAAGACATCTCTTTATGCTGTCTTACTAGGAAAACCTTTTGCTTTGTTCTGCACCCTGTCTTTTGTGGGTTCCTTTCAGACATCCCTCCCACTTCTCACACCCAACAAAAAGTGATATGCTTACCCCAATAGGTTGTTCACAGCCACATGCATTCTCAAAGGCTCTTCTGAGCACTTACTGAGCATGACTGTACTGTGAAGAAAGTACCTAAACATTTTCAGAAGCAAGGCCTGGTTACTTGAAAGGTGAAATGGAACTTGTCTGTTCTGTGCAGTCCTTTGCTGTAGCTTGTAAAGACTATCAAAAGGATCTGAAGTCATTCTTTAAGATATTTTTCCTTGTTTAAATGTCACATCACTGTTGTTTGTTTTTTTTATCCTTAATTTGTTCTTGTTAACACTGTAGATTTCACCTTCTTGGTCAAATAATGAAGAGATGAAGTGATTTCATCTGAGAAATTAAAATCCAAATGGCTTTTCAAGTGTGTGAGTTGGAGAAGATAAATTCTAGACTTTCTAAGCATTGTGAGGATTATGTTCAGTTTAAACTCAAGAACACAGATAGAATGAATGCTGGAAGGAGCTCTATTTAAGCCAGAACTATGTGTGGAACGAATGAGTTCGTTGCACATATTAATGTGGCTGAAATTGTCTTTAGGCACTGCAGATTATCAAAGTTAGCCTTCTTCTCTGCCTACATATCCAGAACTCTTTCAGGTAAGTTTAGAAACAAAAATCCAGCACACAGAGAGGAGTGATCATCAGACATGAGAGACCTGCCACCAGGAGCTGAAAAGGTTATCCTTCTATGATCTATGCTGTTTATCTGGGCTGCATGCCAGCAAGCTATTATCCAAGTCCAAAACAAGTAATAAACTTGAAGATTTGGGGGGGTTTAGCCATGCCAATTCTTAAATATTCTCAAACGACAAGGAAAAAAATATAATTTGGAATATATGTCTCCAGATTGCTGATCACCTGTCACACAAATAAACAGGCCTTAGTGTAAAGAAAAAAAAAGAGATTGTTTTTCACAAATAAAGGAAATTAACTTAATAATTTAAGATATTTTCTGGAAGATTGAGGTCATCTTGGCTGATGTTTGTTTGTGCTCTTGTATTGTTTTATTCTCGGGTCCTGTATTTCTGAAGGTAGATGAAATTATGTTAAAACAGGCTGTTAAAATCCACGTCTGCTGTTGATACACATAGCCCATAAACAAAACTGTACTCTTAGGAAACAAGCTGTTTTTTAAAAATCAGATTTGAATTAGAAGTCTAATGTTATCATTTGCTTCATTCAGTGGACACTACAAATATTTTATGATTTCAGAAAGATTGTATTTTCTGTTGAATGTACTGCATTAACTTAAGTAGGGCAGTGAGTGGGAGTCCTGACACTGAAGAAGAGAGAGCTCTGAACTTGTTTATCCTCTTTTGAGAATTTCTTCTGAATTATATGCGGTGTAGAAGAAGGTCAGAATTTTATCTGGTAAGTGAACTACAGGATACTTGAATAGGGGAGAGAAAGAAGAAGAGAGATGAAGAGGATACCTGCTGAAGTGACTAATGATAACATGGTGAGATCTTGGTTCAGAAGTGTAGAGGAAATCAGAGAGTAATGTTTAATGGAAAGGTTATTCATCATGCCATACATGCTTTAATAGTTCCCATTTGCTCCGCAGATCTAATTAATGGGAATAAGCGGTTGGATTTTAATCTTAAGCACTGTAGTGAGCAGTCTTGCCAACGAATTTGGGGCTTCTTGAAAGAATAATTGCTATGTAGTGTTATGGTAGTTTGAAGGTACTGGACATAAATAAGGATAAAGGTCAGTACACTCAAAGGGCAGTAGCTTAAGGGCAAACAAGAATACTGTTGGGAAAATTCAAAAGCTTCTGGTGAAGATCTGTGCAAATTAAGCTTTTGAAGTGTCTCTTGTGGGGAAGGGAAAAAACCCAAACCAACAATAAGGTTCCTAACTTTTTGATGCCTAAATATGCAGGTTTTGATCTGAGGTCGGAACAGCAGGGCTCATTCCAGTTAAAACTCTTAACTCATTGATTCAGTGGCATTTATTTGTGCTACAGGAGGAAGCAAGAACAGCTGAGCATCATATCGCTCAAATTTTCAGTGTCATGTTTTATTTAGCCTTTGACTAAGGTAACCATAGATAAACCCTATGAAGTTTTATTTGTACCATTACTTCTAATCTTTTTCTGCCCCTGGAAAGATTTCAGTTGCGTTTTGCTCTTCATGCAAGGAATCAAGAGCACTGAGAGCCAACCTTATTTCCTTTTTTTTCCCCTTTATTTCTATATTTTAATAGATCTACAGCCCATGGTGCTAATACTGGCATTATAGTATGAACATGTTAAATTAAAAATATGGATTTACTGTGCCAGTCTGCTAAATTGTCAACATCTTTCAAGAGTTAATTGAATTTCCTAACATAAGATCTCAGTTTCACCATTTGATCTACTGGCATTTTCCTGCATAAGACAGTTTTTTGCTCTTTGCCCTTCTCATTGCCTCACTTTAATTGTTTTACTTATCCTTTCTGACTTCTATGAACTCCTTCATTGCTCTCTCCTCTTTTATTGGCCAAAAACTGTCTCCTGTTTTTCTTCTTTAAATTCTATCATGCCTTTTCCCTGTTCAACTAGTTTCTACCTTTGTTGTAATTTTTTTGCCATATTTTTCTATTTGTTTTTCTGTGCTCCAGGTTGAGGGAAGCTGGAGTTCAGTGGTACCGTGACAAGAACTTGCAGAAATCTATGCGCTGAGGGAATGTGGGAGAGTGGTTTTTTGTTCATTCGTTTGTTTTTTTGTTGTTTTTTTTTTTAGTCAGTGACAAATAGTAAGTAGCTCTTAATGCTGTTTCACTGCTGTATGTTCAACATACTGGTAAATATCTTTTTCTTAGATTGAAGCAGTCATTTGACAGAGAGTAGTGGTACAACTAAGCTCAACAACTTTTTCTTTAAAGTAGGCTTTGGATTGGTAATGATTATAAAATCCAGGATCTTTACAGAAAGATAACACCTCTAGCAATCTCAGCCCTGAGATGTTGGTTCAGAATTAACTCAGAGGGAAGTGTACCATCTGTTGCTAAAACCTAACACTAAGAGATAAAGCAATTTCTAGCTTAAAGGGAAAATGTGGACCTGAAGTTAGCCAATTAAGGGAGGCAGGGAAAAAACTTAAAAATAGCTTCTGGTCCTTTGCTTCTGCCTGGTGCTTGTTGCCAGTGCAGACAGCAGAGAGAATTGACACTGCAGAGAAAATAAACTGCACTGAACATTCTGTCGAGTACCCAAAGTAAACAAACGAGAAAGGGCAAATACTGTGTCTGTGCTATTTGATTTAGAATAACTGTACTATGCAATGTAGAGGCTCATTTATGATGTTTGAACTGTTACTGCTTCTTCAGTGCTTGATAATCGAGACTCATTTCTGTGCCAAAAATGTATCTTTAGATAAGTAACTTACTAGACTAGGCATGACAGCTTATCAGCCAAGCTGAGAAGAGGATTCAAAATTCGTTGCTCATGCTTATTTATGGTTTATCTCTAATATTTTTATCTGTATGATATAGGTAATCCGGAAAACAAACGAAATACATTATAGCCAGCCTTGTTTTCAGTTCTGCTCAGAGGGAGGAAAAACACTCCAAAATAGGCAGAGTGAGAGCTTAGAGGCCACTGCTGCTTGAGATGAAATAGATTGCTCCAACTTGGTTTCCTATGCCATATCTTCAAATATTGCAGTGATAAATCTACAGTAACTGTGGGACCTGGATAAATGCAGATGTGACCTTTTGTTTACAGGGTATCAAGGGAAATCTTTGAGACCACGCAAGTGTTTGAAAAGGTTTAGAAACATTATGAGATGGTAAAGTGTGTCCCCTGTGGATAATTTTGGCAGCACAGATCTGACACTACTTCTCAATGAGCAGTGCCTTTTCTGTGGAGATTTGAACAAGCCATTTGGCAATCATGTTTGAGAAGCAGTTTTGGATAATGTAATTCAGAGGAAAATGAACTGTGCTGTTTAAATTAAACAGGATTTTCATGTCATTAAAATATTGACTTGAAAGTATTTGTGTGTATGTATCTATATGTACAAATGTTGATGTTCGTGCAATGAAATATAAAGTAGAAAAATAACATCTTTGTTTTAACAAGAAAATAAGTCAAATTCAGCTTTTTTTAATACCTCCTATAATTTCAACTACTTCTAAGTGTTTGTTTATAATTAAAAGTGGGGACTTGAATGAGCTTGATTAAAAGTCCAGATTGTTTTGTTACTTAGGGTGAACCTACTGATTATAGGAATAAGAATGACTTATTTAGGAGGTGAGTGGTGGATGTTGGGGTGTGGCAGTGGGCATTTCTTTGTGGACAGTTTAACATTTGAAAGCATTTCTTTGGAGCCTTTTTAAAGGGAGTGCTCAAGAGTTCACTGGTGGGATATCTGGCTTTTGGGAGCATAACTCCAGCTTGGTACAGGAGATACCTCCTGTCTTCCCTTCCCTGTGTCCTTAAGCAGGTACAATTTGCAGTGAACTGGTTGGGTTGACATTTGACCTTGCTTTCTTAATCTTGCTGTTGGGTATGCATATGGCAAAAGAGCCTTCTCTCCCTCCTGTAAATTGGAGCGAGAGACCTTGTGAGAAGAGGATTAGATTAGAAAATATTTAAGCAAACTGGACAGATGCAAGTCCACAGATTGATGTGATGCATCTCTGAATGCTGAGAGATGTTTCCTGGTCACTGTTAATCATCCTAGATCATGGCATTTGGGAGAGTTGTCGGAAGATCAGAGGAAAGCAGATGTCACTCCTTTGTTAAGAAGGGCGGGAAAAGAGTATGCAAGGAACCAGTTAGTCTCAACTCAATCCCTGCAAAGTTGATAGAACAGTTCATCTTAGAAACTGTTGCCAGGCAAGTGAAGGTCAAGGAGATGATTTGAAGCAGTCAGGAAGAGGAATTTTTGGTTGACCAACTTGATAACCTCTGGGATGACTAACCTGGCAGTGACCCAGTTGAAAAATAACTGCATAAACCCTACATATGCAAATTGAAGGAGAGCAGTGGGGTGCTGCAGTATTCAAAGTCATGACCTCTGTTTTAGTCAGCCTTCTATATCCAAGTTTACCAACTTTGAGAAATGCTTAAAATATTCTTTTAGCTACTCTGGATAATAAGGATGTATTACCTGTCCTGTCAATTACAGGGATTCTGGTCATCAGCACTTAGTAGAGTTTTGCTCCAATTACTTTGTTAATACAGAAATCAAGCCTTTACTTCATTATTAATTAAAGAAGCCATCTAGTATCTACTTAAATGCAGCATTGTAAGTATGAAATAATTATGACCAAAGTACTTAAAATCTGGCTGCAAAAGACTGTATAGGTCCGAGAGGGATTGAAAGCATCTCTTCAGGGTTACAAACCCGTGCTTAGATAGTCTCTGATGAGTTTAGGACTTTATTTTGTAGTGAGGAGAAAAAAAGCGTCAGAAATCTATAGATTGTATGTAGTTCTTCTGATGCTCTTGTCTGTACAAAGGCCTTATTTTTAGTGGTTTTAACTGTCTAAGTAATATCGTAACTGCAGCCAGATTCGTTCTGTAATTTTAACTTTGTTGTCCCAAAAGTGTTTTGTGCTGTGTGCAAGGTGCAGCAACTCGGTCTTTTGGCATTGTGGATCTTACATGCAGTTGCTACAGCAACAGGCTTCTGCAGGGAGAAGATTATCTGGCAAACGTTACCGTGTGTGTTTGCTGTCGAGCTGTGTAAACAGATGTAAATTAACTTTTAACATTGCAAATAAGACAACATCTGGGGCTGTTGTCTCTGTTACCCTCTGTCATCTACCATGCTGAACATCCATCCCCAACCGGAACAAAGTGTGAATGTTCCTAATGGATATTTCTCGGTTCATGAAAGGAATTGTGCATCTAACTGTAGATTTGCTGTGCTAGTGTCTGACAGGGATAGTCTAAAGATCCCGGTTCTTTATCATATAAACTCCTTTGGTTCTTAAGGTTTTTGTCAACAAACTCATTTTGTTTAAGTGATGGTTGGTGAGCAGCAGCTCACTAACCTGATAGTTCTGGTTAGTGGTCTTGCGGGCCGCAGTGGTGCTTTACGGCCATATGAGAGCCATCAGAAGACTGGGATTCTCAATGGGCTGTGTTGTTTTGTATTTGTTGTTTTCCACTGTTTCCCACATTTACCTTCTGGTCTATTGTATTTTATAGTTTTTACAGTGGTTTTCTTGTGCTTTGAGATAGAAAATGACAACCCATACTAGGTAGTTTTGTTTGTGGGTGTTGTCGTGTTAGATCACAACCTTATTTGATAGTGACCTTAAGTATATCAGTGTAACAAATCAACAAAATGTGTAATTCCTTCAAATTAATTAAAAACAATCTAGTACTTTAAGAAAAATGACAATGCCTTTGCTCTACTTATTATCTCAGAAACTAGATTGGGAATGAAGCAGATGGACGCTCCTTTAGAGTACGGATGCGGGAATGGGAGGAAGAGGAGCCCAGCCAAAGTTACTTTCCAATGTGAGCAATGCTGCTTTGATTTGAAATCTGCTGGTAACAACATTAGCCTGACAGACACATTTACTGTGGTTTGCGAACTTGCATGTGGTGTGAGAGTAGAGAGAGGAATGATAGCAGAATATGATCTTAAGGTATTGGTCTGACCCACCTGCCAATACTGATTCATTCCTGAGCAAAGCCACTGATGTTATGCTGTTCCCATGTTCTCTGATGGAAACAACATGCAAAAAGGAATGCTGCATGCCATCCATTTTTCCCCAAGAAAGTAAGCTGAAGCTTGGAAATGCTTTTCACTATTGAAAGCATAAAAGTATTGTCACTATTTTTTTTTTCTTTTAAAAGAAATGAGTTTGTGTAAGTGCGATTGAAATACTAACAGAACAAAGAAAATCTGATCTATAAAATGGCGCAGTTCTTTGGGAATTACATTCCTGTTTTTTTCTCTTCTTACCTAAAAATTACTTTTTTTTCCCATCAAAGAATTCAATATAGCAGTCATAAAGATAAGAATCAGTGTTGAGCTAATGTTTTTCTGAGTGGAATCAGAACTAGTATTAATCTAGCCACATATTGCTTTCCCTGTTTGGTTGTTAAGGGTTCTTTTTGAGTGTGTATCATCATTATTCCTTTGTTTCAAGTCTGTGATTCTCCCTTTGTTTCTGTAGGTGTTTGGGGCACCTGGTATTTACTTTGTTTGGTTCATTCTTTACCATGCTGATGTTGGGCTTTTTAATATTGGCAGCAGAAGTGCTAGCTAACAGTCAGGTTAGCTTTTTGTGTGTGTATTTATTTATATATATAAATCTGTATTTTTAAACACTACCATTTATAAAATAGCTGAATTTGTTCATGCAGCTGACACATGGAATCTTTGATACTGATTGCAGAAGGAATTGTAGAGTAAGCTGTAAAGTTGCCTGTTCTTTTATTTATTGTTGTTGTGGTGAAGCAAGTTAAAAAGGATTTCATTTTCAAGATAAAAATGGGAAGAGAAACAACAAATACCTCAGTACCTTGTCATTTCATCTAGGTAATATTTCTACTGCTGAATTATTAGAACTGGTCTTGCTTACAGGCAGGACCTATATGTCATTGTCTAATCATGAAAAATTTTAAGTGTAAGCAAGCAGCAGTTTGCAGTTTGCATCATGAAGATGTGTCATGCATAGTAGATTATGAAAGTCAGCCCATTGTATTTTTATTTTCACACTGTGAAATCAGATTTTTCTTTTTTTCAGTGGAGAGGGAAAAAAAGCATTATGAGGGAAACTAGAGGAACCAATACTTTTGAGCACTTAATTTTATCCTTTTTTTCCCTATTGAAGAATTCAGTGTAGGATGTCATAAAATAAACTCAGTGTTGTATATTCTTTTGAGCTGATGTAGATTTGTAACACTTGTAAATATTTGGCAGAAGTTAACATTCTTCTCTTTTTCTCACTGAATATCAAATAGGTGCAGTTCTGTCTGCTAACAGTCTCATTCCAGAAAAACTGAGTGAAGTATGATTTTTTTATTTTCCATACAGTCATTTTGTAAAACCATTTGCTGAACAGGCCCCACTCGTGATTAGTTACAGCAAAAAACCTCTTCCCAAAACAGATGTATTTTAAACAGAGAGAAGTCAAGTATTTGAGCAAAACAGGGTAAGCAATATCTGAAACACTACTCAGTTTGAGAAATTTAATATACCCACCCAGGATTGATTTTGCGCAACTGTTGTAACTTCTCAGATTTGCCACAGGCTTTATGCTTGACATTGGTCAGATGTTTTAATATTTCTGGGTCTCATTATTGAACTATGTCAATTTGTGAAAATGATATGCAAATGATTTCTTTTTCCGTTGTTTGCATGTCTCATTTGTTTTCTGTAATCTGCTTTGAGATGAGATATTTTTTTGTAGGCTGAGTGTGATAGTTTAATGATAAATTGCAGTGCAGTCTGGAATTGAGCAGAAGGGAAACACTCATTTATTTGTTGGACATACGACTTGTTTTATTAGCAATGTTCTGGAGTTTTCAAATGACTTTCAAACGCAGTATCGTATGTAATATCTTAAAACTGCATCTTAGATGTAGTGTAACACACCTTAGAACCTCACCATCCCCCCCCCCCCC
>VXAB01005790.1:49757-62500 GCA_013399175.1 Odontophorus gujanensis | reverse complement strand
GGGGGGGGGGGGGGGAAAGGATTATAATGAAAACAATTTTGAAATTTCTCTTTTGTATATATTCTTCTTCTTTATAGTCCTTATAGCTTTAAAATATGACAGTGGAAGAGCTGGGCAATACTGTAGTCTGTAGTCCATAAACATAGACCAGTTGAATTATATGCCAGTTTGTGACAGACAGATAACTCTGATTGATAGATTCGGAGCAGCGAGAACACGGGAGCTGCCATTGTAACATTCTTCACAGTAATGGGAGTGCTATCATTAAGCTATGTACATGTTTCTTGTGATTCTTTTTCTGATAAAGTTTCCCAAGTGTCTTGAAGATGATATGAGGCTGTTTCAGGGGAGTGCACTTCAAAAGCTGTGGGGAAGACCTAGTTTCTGATGTGGTCTTCATAGAATGTGGCTTAAATGGCATCCATACATGTATGTACAGGAGAATATAGTAAATGGTGATGTTGTTGCAGCCAAAGAGCTAAGTCTTCAGAATGAATTTAAAGCCCTCTTGAATAAGTCTCGTGGAACTTGTTAGATTCTGTTTTCATAGCTGAAATGTTGTTGAAAGATGTACTGTTTTTTTGCAAGTTACTCAAAGCCTCATGTTCAAGGTGTTTTAGGTTACACGAGTCACCTTAGATCAAAACCCAGCGTAGACATAAACTACAGGAGATGCTTTCTGTCCCTGATCTAATCCTCTCATTTTGCCATTGGTAAAATCTGCTAATGTCTGTGGTTTATATCTTGGCAGCATAAATGCAGCTTTACAGATAAATTCAAGTATTCTGTCAAGAAAGTTCATACATAGTTAAGGACCAGAGTCATGATGAAGGAGAAACAACATACAGGCAAAACTCATAGAAACCAAAGTGACTTGCACAGGCCTTTCCAAAATTTCTTTTAGTTCCAACTATTAGATGTATCAATGGTACTCTTCACTACTAATTAAGCAGAAAAGGGAGAGAAGTTTCTTAGTGACCACAGAATTATTTAGATAGGAAAAGACCCTTGAGATCACCAAGTCAAGGCAATTGAGTTGTATAGTTAATTGGTGTGTAGCTTACCATCTAGATGTGCCTCAGTTGCCAGAGGTGTTAAGCTGAGCAAGATGTGACTCTGCCCTGAGACTCTCACATTGTAGAATTGTAAATTTTAAATCCAGAGTTCTGTTGCAATCATTTTGTAATGTGGTGCACTAGTTTACTCTAGTTCAGACTACAGACGTTTCCTGTTGGGTAGCTTTGCTCTTTTTCCTAAGCATCTGTTACCAGATGTTTATAAGGTGATTGGCTGTGTCATTGCGAAGATAAGTTATGTTTGCTTAGTGGAGGATCTGGCAGTAGCTGAGATATATGTATATGTATTTGTGTATATATATGTATATATTTATCTATGGAGAATAAAAACAGGCAGTAGTAAGTGAACTGATTAATGTGCCAGGAGAACTAGACAGCATATCATACTCTGAACGTATTACGCTATGGAAGAAAAATGGGAATTAAGGAAAGATTAAAATAAAATTTTCAAGTTGGAGAATAGTACATAGATTTGTTACCATATCAATTTTAATAACATGAAATGATGCTTTTAATATTCCTTGTGTTGAAACTTGTAAGTAGAAGATGCGTCCATTGAAAGTATTACCAATAACATCTTAAGTATCCAGGAGGAATTATGTCACTAGTCATTATATCTTCAAAGCTAATTTGTTCAAATTGCATCATTTATATGTTACTGTAACTTACCTGTTTCATAATCATAAACTTGAATACCTTGTTAGACTGCTGAATGCAATCCCTGTGAGACACTGGTTTTGTTTGTTCAAGCCTTTTGTGTATAGTTCGAGAAAATGACTTAATATATCCGATGCTTAAATTTGTAATTTATTAAAGTGAATGTAAATCTATATTCAGACTAAATGTGAGTAGCTTGCACAGAAAACGTGGATGAATCCGGGTAATATGGATGAAACACATAATCCTTGTTCACTCTCGTGTTCATCACAGCACTGTTTCTCTTAAGAGAAGTTAACTTCCTTGAAACAGCTTATCTGGAGAATTAGATGGTGTTTTTCCAAAGAGCTTAAATAAATATTTTCTTTAAGAAGCTGTGAAAATTAACAGGAATGTGGGTGTCCACATTCCTCTAGGGATTGGGATCTCAGATGCAAGATTTGTTTTCTTCTACTCTTGCCTTTGTGATACCTTTCTCCCACACACTCCCTTCACCCCAGATAATTTCCATGGTCTCAGGAAATTAAATGAATCTCTTAGAAGTGAGTAAACCAGAGACACGCGAACATGGATAATGACTTGAAACTGGTAGGATTCATCTGGTTTATTTTCCTTTCTTATAAAAAATAAAATAATTTCTTACATATATGTAAAGGAGCGGTTAGAGCAGTGGAAAAAGACGAGATTCTTTTGTGCTTTCTGCAGTACAAAATGGATGATTAAAAAACAATTCTCTGTTGTCATGAATATTTGCATATTCAGTGAGCTCTCAGGAGGAACTTGGATGTTTCTCTGAGTGTCCTGTAGCTGCGTTTCAGAGGATTCCTCCGGACTGTGGGTGGTAGGAAAGCTGGGATCTATCTCAGTGCATCAGATTAGTAGCTTGTGCTCTCATTTCACTAGGAAATGACTTCTCAGCTGTAGCCTACACAGATAAAGCTCTTTCTTCTTATCTTCTTTTCCTCTTCATTAAGAGGTTCTTAGCTGATACAAAGCAAATATTGTCATAAAGGAAAAATGGTCTTGTACTCTTAGGTCTTTGGTGAAAAATTTTGGTGCTGTAGTACTGAGATAGTATGCTGAACAGCTTGATTAACTTGAGAGTTGCAGAATATTGACAAAAGTCTTGGACTAGGTATATTTTTGTGTTATTTCTACATTATTCCAATCACAGCAGGTTAGAATCTGTCTGTAGCAGATAATTTCATAGTTCATCATTAACTGATTTCTTTGTAAGGCTGTAACTTGGGCATTTAGGGTGCAGCTTGCTGTGATGCTATGACTACCAGTAGCTTCTGCATTCAAAGAATATATTAAACATCTCTCGATATGGAAGTGTGATTTATTTATTTATTATGCAGGTAGTTTGCCCTTAGGCTCTAATTTTACCCTTCCAATCTCTCTACAGATTTTCTCGCAGCTCTGTTTTGGCTGTCTTCTGAGTGAAGGTTATGTAGGTGGGCTTCAGCAGAGCTTGGGTCCTTGCTGTGAAGGCTGCTTGATGCCAGAGATGGATGTGTGGGGGGAAAGGACTTCCCAGCAGTGTTATGGAGACAGGGGAGCGCACAGCTTTATGGAATCAACCTTGCTGCGAATCAGTCTGCCACCCCTTATTTCTGTTATTTCTTATTTTTAAAAAATAGTCATGACAGAATTAAATCATCCCTAGTCTGAACAGCTGGGTGCTTTATTCATTATAGGAGGCATCAACATTCTTTCCCTTGGGAAAAATGCGGCACTTGCTATCATGCAGAGTTTTTAGTTATGAAGAGCATCTCATTTTCAATTACCTAAGTAAAGCATTAGTTATTATATGAAAAAGTGCTTTTTACAGGTGTAAGCATCCATTTTGCAAATGCAGAAGGAGCCTTTGCAGCTTGAGTTTAAGCAGTATCCTCTTTCTGCTCTTTTGGACCAGAAATCAACTGAAATCCGTAGATGTTCCTAGTGTTAGCTCCTAGGACCAGCTGCCTTCCTACTGAAGTCCATCCAGATAAAAGATGGAAAAAAATGCGTCTGACCAGGAGATTTTCAGAGAGATCACCAGCACTATTATTCTCCACACTGCTTCCTATGTGAATGTGGCAGGAGAGAGTGCGCTATGTGTGCTCCATGTGTTTCCTGAGTGCAGTGAGATGTATCACTTTGTTATTAATAGTCTTTGTTTATATTTTTATGTTCAGTCGATGTGCTTTACTCTCTTTTTAGTCTAGTACAGGTTTCTGAATACTTCTCCTTTCATATTGTTAATTTCAAATAAGTCAAGAATAGAGAGGGGCATTTTTGATTTTAGGAGTGCAGTGGAGGAACTTGAGGGTAAATCTGTGCTACACTTGTCAAAACGAAGTAAAGTAATAGAAGAGAAGTGATACACCAAGCATGTTTGTGATGAGTACAGGGAATAATTGACCATGTAATAATTTGGGTTACAGTATCCTTTACAACCTTGCACGTTACCTGAGGCACAGGCATCACTGTGGTTCTGCCAGCTGAGCCAGAACAAAACCTGCCTCTGGCTAAACCAGCGGGGATGCTGATAAGCTTGTTTCTACTTGGAAGACATTCTGCGTATCTTACAGTAAACACAGAGATAATTTACAGGAGATGATTAATGCAGACATGAAAAATGATAGATGAGAATCCAAAGATTGGTGATGCTTGGTATTTGGTACTTACATATACAAAAGCATCCGCATATAGTATAGTAAGGGAAATTGTGCAGTCTTGTATATGAACTTCATGGCAAACTCAGTGTTTTTTTTCCTCACTAATTCATTTGTAAATGTTAAGTGTCCACCATTTCTAAGAGTTCAGTGGTTAATTAGAAATCTGTATTAATGAAAGGTGTTCTGTAAAGAATATCTCTATCTCATTTATAAGTTGCTTGCTGGTTTCATTTTTCTCTCCCCCCTATCTTTTTTTAGATTTGATTAATCTTACCAAATTACCCTCAATCAGGTTCTCTCTGAATTATAAGATTGTAAGTGCACCATTACAGTTTTAAGTTCAAGTATCAGCTCTTGTGCTAAATCTCAGGAGATACTCAGATCTCAAGTCATTGAACAAAGCAGATATATTTTGACTGGCACCACAGAAATTAGAGAAGAGGACAGAAGTGAAGAAGAGTCCTGGGAGAGAAGAAGCTATTGGGAAAGCCGCTTAATTGTTTTCTTATCACTGACAATCATCCTTAATTGTTGTCATTAGGAGAATGAATTCAATCAGCAGGGTCAGTAGGACAGTAGAAAACTTATGCAGGTTTTAAAGAGACAACTTTTTTTTTCTGAAGTACAGCATTCTTAATATTTAGTGAGATGTGTGAGATGTGACTGAAATGTTTCCTTATGTGATTTACTAACCTGCTGTAGCAAGTTTTAAGGTAAGATTTCAGCAAGTGACACGGCTGAAAATAATTTAGTTTAGTGGAGGAAGCTATTTAACCTCAGTTCAGCCTTTGTAAAATGCATCTTACTATATCAGTTGTGGCCAAGTAGATCCTTGAAGTGTAACTTCACAAGTCCTTCAGAAGGCTGATCGTGTTGAATTGTCATTTTTTACTTCTTTGTGATAGGATCAGGGAATACTTGGGGTTTCCAGGAAAAGTGATAAATGCAGGCAGATTTAATACACTCCCATTCAAAGATTAAAAAAACAAAAAAACATTATTTATATTCACCTGTCTCTGGTGATTGTCAGGATATAAGCATCATAAATTACTATTCAGGTTCATTTTATTTCGTAATTTTTTTTTATTGCCAGGGGAGTATGTCTAATTCCTACTGATGACTAGCTACAGTGCCCAAAGTTTAATTTCTACCTTGAACTACTGTGTGTTTCCTGCTTTCAGAGATGGAACAAGAGTTAATATCTGAGGTAGTGCGCAGCCTATGCCCTAGATAAATAGTTAATGAAGTCAGTGTGGTTGTTCTTCTATTGCTAAGCATATAGTGTGAGAGTGACCATTGCACCAGAGGGATGTCTTTTAGTTGTTAGAGCCAAATTTCAAAGGTAAAAACAATACGTATCTCCATTCACCAAAGCAAGTGGATGTGTATCAGTGTGGTTCTAAAAGGTGACAGGAAGTAGAAGTTCGGTTTTTGTTCCCTGCTGGTGGGAAAAAAAAAGCAGAAATTCTAGCAGGTACTTCTTCTTTCTCAATGCAAAAGACTTGCATGGATTACTTGCAGCATGCTTGGTGCCCCTCTGGTGAGAGGAACTAAACTTAAAACATGTTTTGGTTTGGAATTATCTGGTGTTTTAGCAATTACTTTTTGCTGAAACTGAACAGAATGTGATTGACCTTTACCTGATGTTCTATCTGCTCTATTTAAAACAGTGATGATTTTAGAAATTTTACTGATTTTTGGGAAATTAAAATACATAAAAGGCACAGTTTCTGCGGCACAGTTTGTGCTTTTACGTTGCCTTCTATCTGTGCCCATTTTAGTACTCCTATGTTTATGTGCTTTAGGGTTTTAATACATAATTATCCTATATTATAATTCAAGGAGGTATTGTATGTTAAAGATAGTTTGAAATGCGGTAGTGTTATGTCCACAGTCACTGCTTTGTCCCTTACATTACAATGGAAATATCAAAAGCAAGATGACGTTGAAATTACATGCTTAGGAGCAGCTGCTTGAACCGATTAGTGTTCTTCATTTAGGATAAAGACGCGAGAATGAAAAATGGGGATTGGTATTTGCAGCTTTTGTGGTGGAAGTAGTCTTGTGCACTTTAGAAGTTAAGGCTATTATAAACAGAATGAGAATGTGAGGGAGTGCAAGATGGATGTTTCTTACTTACAAGAACGAAGTTCATTATGTGTGCTTCTATACCGCTGTAAGTATCATACGTATTGCTTTGACCTGTAAATAGCAGTGGAAGTAAGAGTAATATGCTCTAGGACTATCAGCTACAGAGCCAAAACTGAAATAATTGTGTACCAGCTATATCCTATTAATACATACATCTCAGCACCAAGCAGCAGTGTCAGAGACTGCAGTAGTGGCAGGTGTATGAGTGCATAAGTATATAACTCTTTTTTTTCCTCTGTACAATGTATGCTACCTTGAAACAGAAAATGTTATTTCTGTTTAGTTCTTCTCATCTTCTCCTGTACTAACACGAGGTCTATACCTTGGTTAACAGCTCTGAAGCACTGTGATTTTCCACACCCATGCACTCAATGGTACAGAGTTACTCTTGTAACAGCAGTGTAATTTTTAAGCTTAAATTTTTGTCAGCTAAAACTGATTCACAGCCATCATTAAACCTACTTTTTTATATTTGTTTTGTTTGTTTTTTCTTGGTCATGTACCTGTTTATGTTGCTCTCTGTTGGTGTCATGAACTCAGAGAACACTGCCTGCAATGAGCTGTGGTCATCAATAGCATATATACAACTAGAGCCTTGAAAGTTCAAGGCAAGCTGGATCATGTAAGGTTCGCTCTTTAAGACAGGTGATTTTGGAAATGTGGATTATTGCCTGAGATCATACTTAAAAGTGCTCAGATAGAATGACTTGAAGTTAAAACATGAACAAAACGAGTGTTTTTATAGCTAAATAATAATTCATTTCAACTGTTTTGACAATTTGTTGTTATCCTACATTTTTAAGCATTCATGTTTCATGTTTGGCTGTAGTTTTCTTTCCCAGCACCATAAGTAGAGTGTTCTAAAAATGCTCTTCACTGATTTGTTTATGAATAGCATTTTTGGAATTCTATGTTTGAAGGTGGGATTTCCGTGGCTATAGTGTGCAATTTCATATTGGTCTAAAACAAACATTCAAAAAGCACACAAATGAAACTTCAGCAAATTTCTGAAGTGTTTGAGGAAGCTGAATTTTTATTTTGGGCACTGTTAACCCTCTTTTTTTTTTTTAGTGGAAATTAAACTTGATTTTTTGTTGTCATGATTCTCACTAAGACCCTGACAAAATTTTCTAGTCTGTGCTAAGTACTTCTTCTGTTCCCCAAACCCAGAAATTTCTTAAGGAATACTATTGCATTAATTATTCCTTGAAGAGCAGATGATTTACTTTGGCTATAACTCACTTTCCTTGGTATGTCATTAGAAACAGTTGCTTCGGACTGAAGGATTAGCCTGAGGCATGTGTGTTCCATCTTTCTCTTCCTTCATTACAGCAGTCAGAAAATTCATTTCTAGTTCTTGCTTCTCCACCCAGACAGGTGATGCTCTACAGAGGCAGTGTTAAAAACTTGCATTGCGAACATCTGACACTGTCATTAATCAGTGATATGTGTTATATTATTTGTTCTTCTACATAGTTCTTTGGGAATAGTAGCATTTGATGCTACCAGAAAAGGCAATTTGGAAATGAGCTTGAGAGCTGGAGCCAGCTATAAATTGTCTTGTTTTTTGTACTTCTGCAGAAATGGCAGCTGAATATATAATATTATTCCTGGTAGGTTTTTTCTTTATTTTTTGGAAGACACAAGCAAATTGCAATTGTACTATTTTGCAATGATAGGTATTAATGTGAAGATGGAATTTTTCTTTTTTCCAATGAAATGGAAATTGTATGTAGTTGTGCATACCTAATTTCATCAAGTTTCTAATCAGGGTACATTGGCTTTGTCCTTTCCTAAGTGGTCTTGAAAGCGCATGCTAGTTTTGTTGAAACACACAGTCTACCAAAATAGATGGTCACTTCCTTTCCATTATGTGGCCCCAGAAGCAAACCATTCAGGACTTGAGAATTTTAGGGGAAATATACCATGTGCATTTAGAAACCTGTTCAAAATGAAGTAATTGTTGCCATTTTGTCATAGTACGCTGTTCTTTTCTTTGGTTAGATACTAGAGTATATTCTTCTTCATAGATTGCAGATTGCTGTAATGATGATCATATTAGGGAACGTTATTGGGATATGCAAGTTTATCGAATATACTTGGGTTACAAAGGTTAATGGCGTATTATTATGTTTACTAAGATAATGTGCTCAGAAACTGCATTTCAGCAGCTGAAGTAAAAGATTATTTCAGCTTCAAATTTGATTAGAACTGTTGGAATTAAGAGTTCTTGCAACCTTGGTTCAGTCTCATTGGTCTTTTTGTAGTAAGTGCACTCAAGTATAATGGTTTTATCACTGCAATCCTTTACATCTGTTTCTCACCTAGAGGACTGAGGCAAAGGGATGATAACAGCGAAAAATGCACAGGTTTTGCATGTGAATATCTTTTGGATTATCCTTGGTTCTTAGTACTACCTTCTTCAAATCAGGAATCAAGTGAGTTAATTTGCAGTCCTGAGCATTCTCAACTTTATCAAATATTATCCTAAATGGCTCACCTCATTTTCATCCTGAAAATGCAGAATGCGTGTGCCAGTGGATAGCTATGAAAACTTAGGGGTTTATTGGCTTCGCTGCAGTTAATTACAAGCTTGATGGTGTATGCAAGTGTAATATTTTCTATAGGTACTCACCAATAAGTTAGTTCTTTTTTCTTACATTTATTGTTTCCTTCATTTCGTATCTTTGTTTCTTCTCATCAGAGATACATAAACGTCTGGTTTGTTTATTGTACAGACATGAGCGTACACTGGGAAGTACCTGTCCTGGATAGTGAATGAAATGGGAGCTACAGGGAAAGACTTATGTGAGGAACTTGAAGTCTCTGAACTATGTTGATGGGGGAATTTGAACATAGGGAGTTGTGCTTTGATGGTGTTTTCAAATTTAGCTAATTTAATTTAATTTCAGGTTTTTAAAAAGTGATCTTGAGGCTTGGGAAGTAAAAGTCCAAATAACTGAAAACTTAGTGCTTGAAAAAGCTTTTATCTAGGGAATTGTTCACCAGTCAAAACAATATAGAGAACTATGTGCTCAGCCTATAATCTTTTTTTATCCTATGCACTGGCATGTTACTAAAAACATTTTTTCTGAAGATTAGAAAATAAAAATAAAAAGCCAGCATTAAAATTCCGGTAGCTATTTGATTGTAGTCATCCCAGATGAGAACCAGGAAAAAAAAATTTCCAAGATTTTTTTTCTAGCATTATCAAGGTTGTTAAGTTTTCTCTGTGTAAGATAAGATTTGAAATATCTTGTTGTTTTTACCACAGTATTGCCTGTGGCATGTCATCTTGTTCCTCAGTCACCACGTGACTGCCCCCATTTACATCACAAACATTATGGTTGCCTATTTGCTGATTTCTTCTCTTTCAACTGTTGATTAATATTTTGCTTGCTGTTGAATCTAGGCTTTCCTCTTTTCCAAACTCTAAGGGAACATAGACCATCTCAGATATGTGATTTTTCCTACAGTTCTGTGACAGGTTGAGAATGACTTTGAGATTGGAGACATTCATGTGAAACCTCTTGATGTCTGCATCTGTGTTCTAAATCTGATCTCACCTTACAAAATTCTAGATGAACACAGTGGGAGTTGCATGCTCACAGTACCCTAAAATCAGTATTTAATTGTTATTGGCCCGTTCTTAAAGGGACTGCATTTCATTGTTTTTTCCCTTTTAATGCTCAATCCATACTGGGGCTTAATTTAAGTTTACCAGTCTGATCCATGGAGCTTGGTGTCATTATGATAAACTAAAAACACTGATGGAAATACTTACCTGGGTTTTGTATACGATGAAGCATTCGGTTCCAGAGGGAGCAAGTCCAGACAGAGTTGCTAATTGTGTACAACTTGAGTTTTTTAAACAGTTTCCTGGTTTCTCATTTACATTCATTATGTGTGTTCTGAATGTTCATGTAATGATTGTGGTGCCAGTGTCCCTGAGTGTACTCCTCATCAGTATCTGTTTTCATAATATTTTGAGAAATGTTTGAGAAAACCAGAGAATACTGACTGTCAGGGAGTTCGGAGGGACTCAGGAGAGACTTTAGAGAAATGGGCATCACTGGTGTCATGGAACTTTTCTCCTGAACACCTGAAAGATCCTGAGAACTTCAGCAGATATTTGCGACAGGGATATTGTAGCTCAGACAGATCTGAGGAGGCACAGATTATCTGGAGTCTGGCTTATGCTTACCAGGCCTTATTCAGTACTATCGCAGAGAAGCATAGTCTCTGAAATAGAGCGAGGGAGCTTTCAAGCCGAAAGGGACAGTCTCCAAATCCAGAAAGAGAGATTTTAGCTGACAAACAGACTTTCCAGTCCAATTTAGACATTCTCCAGTCTGAGCAAGACACTCTCCAGACTGAGCAAAATGCCTTCCAGTTTGAGAGCTACTCCCTTCAGTCCAAACTTGGCACCCTTCAGACCGAGCAAGACACCTTCTGGTTCGAGAGTTAGTCCATTCAATCCAAACTCGACAGTCTCCAGTATCAACCAGATGCTTTCCAGTCCAACATGGACACCCTCCAGACAGAGTGAGATGCCCTCCAGACTTAGTGAGACATCTTCTGGTTCAAGTGTGACGCCCTCCTGTCTGAGATGCCCTCCAAACTGAGCAAGATGCCCTCCAACCCATACTCAGTAGCCCTTTGTCTTAACAAGGTGTCCTCCGGTCTGAGCAGGATGCCTATCAGTTCATGTACTCCGTTTCCAAAATGAACAGTTCCACGTTCAGGCTCAACGAGCCAGCCTCAAAGCTGAACTAAAATTTCCTCTTAACTGAATGAGAGAGCCTCTGAGCCAAGCCAGAGAGAAAGATCATTGAAACTGACCAACCTGATCAACTTCAGGTGACGCCAGAATCCATGTCAGTTGCCCTGTAAGGGAACGGAAAATGAAAAGAGGCTCAACTCCCTTAGAAGAGAAGAAAGAGGAGGAGGAGAAAGTAGAGGAAGCAGACACTGTAATAGAAGAAAAGAGGTCCAGAGGAGTGGTTCAAAGCTCTAGGATTTCCGGTAGGAGGGCTGAGACCCCCAGCAGGATCATGGTCACCAGCGCCTAGGAGTCAACGAGTCCTGATAGAGTAAGAGTTGAGAGACAGATTGTTAACCATTTCTACTTGACCTCTGAAAATGAATGAAATTCAAGGTTTGAAAAAAGACTTTGTGTCACCCAAATGAACCCGTTGTCACCTCATTACTATGCTGTTGGGACAGTGAGGCCAACAGTGTGTGGCTAGATGATAGTGAAGCTCACCAGTTGAGTAGCATTGCTGGGGACTCTACCATCGACAGAGGCATTAGTACATGCCACAATAAACCCTTCACTCTCTGGAAGCGGCTGCTGATAGCTGTGGAAGAAAACTACCCCTTCAGAGATGATCTGATGACTGAGAAAAAGAAATGGTCTGATATAGAAAAGGGCATCTGTTATTTGAGAGAACATGCTGTGGTGGAAATGTTACGTGACTCTGCATTCATTCGTGATTAACCAGACCAAGAGCATGATCCTGAGAGAATCAGGTGCACACCAAATATGTGGCATATATTCACAAGGACTGCACCAGAATGGTATGCCAGTACATCAACAGCAAGGTATGGCAGAGGGGAAAGAAGACCCCTTATAAAGGAACTGATCAACAAACTTCTAGACATTGGGTTACATTTAACTTCTCTACAAGCTTGTGTTTCAGCCATTGCAAAGGTATCTAAAAGACTGGTCAGAATTGAAAACCATCAAGAGGATATTATGGACGAACTGACTAATGCACTTAATTGTGATGAAACTGATGGATCTGATGGGAACCAGGATTCCCAAAACAGCAAGGTCTCAGCTATCAAGAGGACGTTATCCTGCTCGACTAAGTGACAACAGTAAGACTATGTCAGTATTGCCTTGTGGCGTTACCTATGTGACCATGGAGAAGATATGAAATGGCATTAAAAAACACTCCTGCATTTCAAGCATGGGTAAAAGAATTATGAAGTAGATCAACCACCAGGGTGAACTTCTCCAAAAAGGTGACTGCTCCAGTGGCTGCTGCATGCAACAGTAGTCATAAAGACAACAGAAGTAACAAATAGAGGGACCCTGCCCCCAGCCAGGGTGGAAAAGAGGGATAATAGAGTGTATTAGACTGTGGGTTTGATACCCTGGCACATCAGAACCACAAAAATATAAGGC
>VXAB01005790.1:11711-48989 GCA_013399175.1 Odontophorus gujanensis | reverse complement strand
CTTCTTTTCAATTCCTTTGGCCACAGAATGCAGGCCGCAGTTTGCCTTCACCTGGAGGGGCGTTCAGTACACCTGGAACCGTTTGCCCCAGGGGTGGAAGCACAGCCCAACCATTTGTCATGGGTTGATCCAAACTGCCTTGGAACAGGGTGATGCTCCCGAGCATCTGCAAATATATTGATTATATTCTGTGGAGCAGTACAGCAGAGGAGGTTTTTGAGAGAGAGAACATTACAAATCCTCTTGCAAGCTGGCTTTGCTATTAAGTGAAACAAAGTTCAAGGACTCGCACAGGAAATCCAGTTTCTAGGGATAAAGTGATAAAATAAGGGTAAAATATGGNTCTAGGGATAAAGTAATAAAATAGGGGTAAAATATGGACGTTGTTGCATCCATGCAGATGTGATTAATAAAATCACTGCCATGTTTCCACCCACTAGTAAGACAGAGACCCATATTTTTTGGGTGTAGTGGGCTTTTGGAGAATGCATGTTCTTTCCAAACTACAGTCTCTCATGGTGAGTCACCTCTACCAGGTGATGTGGGATGAAGAATAATTTTGTGTGGGGTCCTCAACAGCAGCAGGCTTTTGAGCAAATTGAGCAGGAGATAGCCCATGCCATGGCCCTGGGGCCAGTATGGGTGGGCCAGGATGTAAAGAACATCCTCTACGTTGCTGCTGGAAAGGAAGGTCCAACTTGGAGCTTGTGGTTCAAGTAGACTTGGACTGGCAACACAAAGAGTGAATTATTTTTAGCTCGGTGGGCTCATGAGACCTCAAGCCACCAAGAAAGGGATGCAACATATAAGTGGGCTAGAGACTGAGGGGTGGACTTAACTATGGATGCTATTGCACTGGTTATCCATGACTGTGATACATGTGCAGTAAACAAACCAAGAGGATGAAACCTCTTTGGGGTGAAGGGTGATGGCAAAGTGTAAATACAAGGAGGCGTGGCAGGTTGATTATATCACCTTGCCATGAACTCGCGATGGTAAACATTATGTGCTTATTGTGGTGGAGGTGACCACTGGGTGGCTTGAAACACATGCAGTACCCCATGCTACCACCCGAAACACCATCTTAGGGCTCGAGAAACAAGTCCTCTGGTGACATGGCACTCCAGAAAGAATTGAGTCAGATAGCTGGACTCATTTCAAAAACTCTCTTGTAAAAATTCGGGCCAGAGATCATATCATTGAGTGGATTTATCATATCCCCTATCATGCACCAGCTTCTGGTAACATTGAAAGATACAATGGGTTGTTAAAAACCATGTTGAAAGCAATGGGTGGCGGAACATTTAAGCACTGGGAGAAGCATTTGGCAGAAGCCACCTGGTTGGTCAACACTCGAGGATCGATCAGTCATGATGGTCCTACCCAATCCAGCTCTCTGCCTACTGTGGAGGGAGATAAGGTCCCTGTAGTACATGTAAAGAACGTGATGGGGAAGGCAGTGTGGGTCCTTCCAGCTTCTAGAAAGGGCAAACCTCTCCATGAAACTGTTTTTGCTCAGGGACCTGGGGTCCACATGGTGGGTGATGCAGAAGGATGGGGATGTTCAGTGTGTACCACAAGAGAATTTGATGTTGGGGGAGTGCAGTCAGTAGTTGTGTATATACATGTGTATATGTTGTGTGTATTTAATGCATGTTAATCATTGTTCTTCTCTGTATGTTAAGCATGATGTAGTGACGTGGAATAAGGGGTGAAATGTCATGGTTTTAAGATTTTTGGCATTGGTATTCCACATCATAACATCATGTAGTGCATTGGGAGTTAATGCTCCAGTTCCATGGATCAGCGGTAGTCCCAGGTATACCTGTCTCAGAACAGAAGAACTATGTTCCCCAGAGGGCTTTGTGTTGCTCTGTATTTTCACATTTTTCCCTCAGAGGAAAGATAAAAACTGCGTGTCATGAGATGCTCTCTTTCCTTTGGGATCGACTCAGCAGTGGGTGCTCACTTACTGTCTCACCTTCAGTGTTAGCGTAAGGCCTTCGGTTTATCAGACGCTCTCTTGCTCATTTTATTTTATTTATTAGCTTCAATTCCAATTATATTGTATTATATTGTGTTGTTTTGTTTTCCAATATCTTATTTAGTAAATTAGTTTTCCTCCTCAGATCACTGCCACAGTTTTGTTTTTAGGCCTTTTTTCCCTTTCCCAGGGCATGGGTCTGTGTGTCCCCTGCACCAGTTATCACAGAACAGCTGAACAAGCCTGTGAACCATTGACAAAGGTCAGGAGCCATTCCAGTGCATATCAGGAACATGATTGTTTGTTATTCAACCACTCATACTTGCCATTCAAAAACTAAGTTCAAAGGAAAAAACGTTTTATCACCTTTGCTAAATTCAACTGTGTGCTTAATCTGACATTCAAGGGAGTGTTTTCTGACTTAAATGCAATAGCACATTGGTTTCTTATACTGCTAATGAAGCTATTTCAGCTCCTTAGCATAGACACCTACAGTTCAATCTGTAGTAAAGAGAACAGCGCATTATTAATGTAATGATAAGGATGCAAAAGTTGAATCAAAGTAAATTGAATCAAACCTGTTTACTTTGACTTATCTCTAAATCTGCAATCTAATCACTCTGAAGAAATTGATTTTGATTTGAACCCTTTACATGTACAGACCGGGCCATCTGAGCTCATATTCATGAGTTCAGGGGACAGAACTAATAAAATTATACTTAAAAAGAAATACTATTATTTTAATGATTATTATTTTACATTTCTGCATTGACAATTAAACATGCTCATTTATGCTGACCTCTGTGCTCATTGAATAAATACTCTCTGTAATCAGGGTGCAGTCTCTATTATTGTTACTGCATAAAATTGACAAGCTGTGGTGAAATAGTTAATCTCATTTTCAGATCCGAACCCCTGATGTGCCACTGGAGTTTCTCCTGTCCTTTTTTTGTGTAGCCAACTCATCTTTCCAAGTGCATGGCTTGTGAATATTTATGTTCAGTATTTCCACTATCATAACTAGCTAATTCTCAAGTACAGAAAACTTGTCTGTGGTTTGCACTTGGAAGTTAGCTTTCCCTTAAGGACAAATAGAAGGGGAAAAAAAAGAGGGGGGGGGTTGTGGTTTGTGAAACAAATGCATCTTTTGCTCTTGTCAGACTGTGACTAATGATTGTCACTTCTAGCACTTTTTTTTTTAAGTGAAGGATATGACCAGCTACTGCCAATAATTAGAGAAATGCAAGCTAGTAAGCATTGCACGTCTATCATACTGTATGATATATACAATCCAGATTCACACAATACCCTTTGAAATTGAAATTAAATGAGAAAGTATGAAAAAAAAAGAAGAAAATGCCAACGGAAAGCTAAATCTACCTCTAAATTTGAAGTGATGTGTGAAATCATCTGCTGTATTAAAAAGAGAAAGAAAGTTACTGTTCTCATTCTCAGAGTAAGTACATACAGCTTCAGCATATAGAATTCACTGTGGGTGTTGCTAAAATACATTCAAATAGCAGCCTGACCTGAAAGGAACATGAATCATATAGGCAGTTCGAAGGTGTCTTTTGTTTCTTCTGTTAATATTCATGTAGCACTCATGAACATATGCCATTAGGGTTTGGCTATTGTAGGAGGCAGGTATTGTTTTGCTTTTTTTTTCTTTCTTATACTGTATTGCTTGTTGTAGTATAAATAGCACTAAAATTATTTACTGAGATTTTGTGGCTTGTGAGAGCTCTGCAAGTGTGTAGGTGAATGTGCTTTGCCTTTTAAATTACAAGCATTAAGTTTAATCACTTGCTCTTTTAAGTCATTTGCAATCATCTGCTTTTTTAATATTTATACTTTCTTTATGCAGGCCGTGGAAAGATAGTTCTGTCACGTACATAATTATTTTTAAGTGATATAATGACATGACCCAAATCACACAGCAGCAACTTGTTTTGGGGAAGTATTAAAATGGGGGAGGTAGGTCAAACTGTCGTTGAGGGATCTTTGACAACCTGTCCCTTTAATTAGTCATTAGCTGACTTTCCCAAGCAGTGCATCAGCCATGATTGTGTAAGTAGTGTTATGGGAGAAGTTGTGTGGCAAAAAGGAAATTAAATGTAGCCAACAGTGTCGCTCAGAGCTCTTTTTAAATAGATCATTTACAGTTCCACATCTCTTGTCAGGTTATTAAGCCTTTTTTTTCCTCTTCTTTGGCTAAGGTTTCATGTAGCAGCAAATTAGTAGGCTGCATTGTTAGATGCTTGTTGCTTTTTGCGTATTTTGTTAGTGTGCGAATGATAGTATTTTCATAGCATTTGTTGTGATGCAAAAATCGTTAAGCTTCACTGTAAGAAATAATGTGTTCATAATCTTAACTTCTTCACTGTCCCAAAAGCATACGCTTGAATAGCGCTCTTCCTTGAAATGTGGAACACTTCAAACTTACACTTTAAACCCTGAAACCACTGTCTCCTCTTCTTATCCCATCTTGTGGATACTGAGGTTTTTCAGCTCTGTTTTTCAGACAAGCAAGAAGTTGAGGTTAGCGGAATTTCTTTTGCGTGCTTAGACTTAGTGGTAGTTGCAGACTGACGTTGGCTTCCTGCCTGTTCCGTGGTGTAAACCACTCCTTCCCCTTGAGGTCTCCGTGAATGTGCAGCTCCTTAAGAAATTCTGAGGTCTTAATTACTTCTGCTTTATCTCTCTTACCTTTTCTTTTAAGAAGTTGTTTTTTCCTTTTCATGTGTAGCGAGTAGTACGTTTATATATTACCCTGCTAATATCTTAAATTTTGTCTTAATATAGTTTGTTCTTTGTTGTGAGAGATGCTGGTAGGCCTCTGATAAAAGCAAGTACAATCTTCATGCTGATTATATCATCGTGTTCAAGAGTGATAACAACACCTTGCACACAGGTACTCCAGCTCTTCTACTGAATCACATGTACATTATTAAGGCTCATTTTAGGTAGTAGTGGCTCTACTTTGCGGCATCGTTTAGAAGGGTAATACTAAGAGTTGATGGACATAGGTTAGGGTGTTGATATTCATACTTGATTAGCTGATGTGGAGGCTAAAATGCCTACTGGGAAGTGTCACACAAGCAGGCTTGTATGTTAAGAAATGTTAAGTTTTTATGTTAAAACAAAGCAGGTGGCTGCTGCTTAGCAATGACAGATTGTTCCCCTTCCTCCTTGAGTTATATCCATGTAAACAAAAGATGTTACGCATGTTTCAGACTTGCTTAGATTCACTTAAACTAATACACTGTTTTGTATTCATAGACAGTTTACTTCTTTCTGCTACATCCAGTGCGAACACCTGTTTCTAATGTTATATAAATCAGTAGGTTTTATTTGGAATGGGTATAGTTTCCTCATGAAATGTAATAGCTTTTTGTTCTGTTGTTGCTGTCGTTTTAAAAAACATTGACATCTAACTGATACGAACTTAATTCTGAACACAGTGATTGTCTCACAGAGAGAAATGCTTCTGGTTAAGTGTGGAAGTGACCGGTTGAAATCATTTCTTACAACTAGCGTTCAAATTGCCTTCTTTTTAATCATTTGTTCTCCATGTGAGTACTGGAACTTAAGGGAAAAATATCTTCCAGGTCTCAAACTTGCATGTTTTCTCAATCTGGTATGCTTTATGTCATTTTTTGTAGTAACTGACAAAGTTTTTTGAAGTCTACAGAAATGACTAAATATAATTAAAGCAAATGTGTTTGAGTTGATATTAAAATACTGATCTCTTTAACTGAATATAGAGAAATATTTAATTGCTTGAGTCAGTACAGGTATATTTTAGAAGTTTACATGGAGACTCGGTCCAAAATATTATCTTTGTTACATTTTTTATGACCTAATGGATTTTTGTTCTGCTCTCCCAAAAATATTATAAAATTTAATTCAGTGCATATGAAAAAAGTCTGAGGTTAAAAAAAAAATCCAATTAAAATTATGGCCATTCTCTGTTTTGCTGAATTATTAGAATGTAGTCATCTCATACTGGGACTACATTCGTGTGTGACCTTTTTTAGCCAAAATCAGAAAACGAGAAAAATGTACTTCCTAGTCTGAAGAATTTTTTGGTTTCGTTTTTTTTCCCCCTTGTATAAAAAAAAAAATTAGTTTTGGTGATAGTTATTCCTGTCATGTAGTCATATTATTCAACTTCTTTAAAGGTTAATCCAGAAAATATTTTATTTGAAATCTAGATATTTTCCAGTTTAAGATCACCAAAAAAGTTACCATACTGATCTGATGTATGCCTGTATAATTAATCACTAGATTTTTGTTTCATGATAACTTGATTTCTTAAAAATCTTAATTTATATGGTTTAGGTGTAAGGTGTCTTCACCTTCAGGCTTAACTACTGTACTTTCGGTGGATGCAGATTCTTATATACGACACCGCAATTTTTTGTCTATGGCTGGGGATGTATTTGTTCAAGTGATCTTTTCCCCTTTGAATTCCATCAACATCTCAGAAAAATACAGATGAGAAAACTTTGTGTATACTGATGTGAAACACACACAAGAAGATAAAAATCGGGACCAGATGAGAACCTCTTGAGAAATGAGTTGTGGAAATGATCAAATCATCTTAACGGTTGCAAACAGGCTCAAAATTAAATACGCTGGAATCTCAGTGTGTTCTGAAGCTTGAATAATGCATGTGCAGAAAATGATGTCTGATGAGAGATGATATACAGGAGGCAAGTATTCTAATTTATTGTTGTTCTTTGTAATGGAAACACTACTTACACTGCAGAGGAAACATGGTCCCTGTGGCTTTGCCCTGGTTTCATTAATTTATGTCTTGTGGCAGAAGTTTCCCAGAACATTTCAGTTCAGAGCCAGATGTTTGCAGAAATTTTCATCTGGTACAGCTTAAGTGAGACAACCAGCAGATGAACAGTAGTCTGCTTGAGTGCTTTTCCTACCAGCAGTTCCAGGGATGGCTGCTTCTTTGTGTCTGCACTGTGTGGCATAGACTAGTCACACCTTGAGGCTCTCTTCCCCCTCCGTCCTGCCATGTTCATACTGGTGTGGGACAGAGCTACTAGGAGAAATGATGCGATGTGATGCTGAAATAGGGTTGACTTAATGGTGATGCCACTGAAATTGTGGGTCAGAGAATGAGAAAAGCATACCACGAAGAAGCTCAATCTCTTGAAATCTTCTCTGTGTTTTGGGAAGGATTGGATATAAATAGTCTTTTCAAAACAGTACAGCCTTGGAAATTTGAATTGAGGTTAATTTTCTTTATGTTCGTCATCTTCACTTTATTTACAGTTCTGTTACATCCTATTAAAAAAAAGGTCAAATACAAGAGGAAGATCAAAATATGCTCCTAGACTATCAGTTGTGCACTGTGTGCACCTCCAGTAGGGTAGCAACTTAGCTTTTGGTTTAGGGTAAAATGGTTTTTGTGGAAGTTGGCTCAAGACTTTCCAGCTGGATAGAGGAAGTTGGGATTGCTGTGAGATGAATCGTGACCAATTTGTAGCAGGAGAAGTGAAAGTAAAAGCAACTGTAGCACTGGGATTAAATATATGGGCAGCAGAGCTCTGGCTACCTGTTAATCAGTTTGTGGGATGGTTCAGGTACTTTTCCACCCTGAGCCCCATGCAGATTTAGGATGTCTAGGCTGTAGCCTTATCTGCTGTCTTCAATGTTATTTTTTAAACCTGTCAGAAAAATAGTATTTTCATTGTAGACGTGCAAGAATTTAAAGTCCAGTTTTCCCCCAATATCTAGATAGTTTTTAAGTGCTCCTCTTGGTTTAGAGCCATTACTTAATGCCTTCAAGTGACTTCATCCACTCAGAAGACTTGTCACGTGGTGCAGTGGAGCAGATTTGTTGCTGTTTCCTTATTGTGAATTGAATGTTAAGTCTTAGCTGTTGCAGGAATCAGTTGTCTTTTCAGCAGAACTGAACAAATTCAGTCCTGAAAGGAGGTTCCCAGCACGTAGAAGTCCAGGCCTTGAAAGTTGGATGTGGTTTCTAAAAAATGTGGTGACCAACAAGGCTTGCAGTTTTGCTGCAAATGCACTGATGGCAGTGGACTGTCAAGTAGCCATACCTGCCCTAAAAGCTCCTTCATTTCTTGTTTTTAAAGGGTGTATTTATAACATTTCTGTTGATTGTAGGGTTTTTATTGGACAGCAGAAAACATACTAAGTGACTTTTGTGTAAAATAATCAGTGCGTAGCAATAGGAAGAGACGTTCAAAACTGGGAGAAGTCCATGTACTTCTGTTCTTGTTGAAGAGAGGAAAAGAGGAAGTTAGCTTTCCTCAGCAACCATTTTCTATCACTTTTTTTTTTTCCTTTCAAAACAAGATTAGTAAGCACCTTGAAATAAATGAATTAGAAATTCACACAGGGATCAAAGTTGTCTGGTTTAAAAAAAGAAGAAAAAGTCATATTTGGATAGAATCTTTAGAAATAGTAAAAATCTACTGAAGTGGAGCTAGTCTGTTATTAATTATTTCCACAGGAATTTTCATGAGAAGTTTGGTCAGCATATATTTTGAGTCGAAATTATTGATTTGTTATTATATGCCTTATATTATGTGCACTGTAGAAAGAACCTAATTTTGATGGAATTTTACAACTAAGTCATTATGTAACCAGATTGCACTCAAATTCCTAAAAAATCAGAAATAATTTAGGTTTTCTTATATTCCTTTATAATGAGATATTACTTACTTTCACTTAATATGTTTATTCCAAGTGAAGTTCAAGATTTGTTTGTTGGTTTAGGGAGGCAGTTGGGAAAAAAAATGATTGGGAAAAATATTCTCTTTCTTCAACCACAGGCAGAAGAGCATGAATTGAAAACATTCACAGAACGTGTGCTGCAAATGAACACAATAGGATATTGAAAAGTTAATACTTCAAAGTACGAAACAAACTAATTCTAATCTTGCTATGAGACTGCATCTTTTTCAAGCATAACTTCCCTGTGCAAAGACAAAAAATTCACAGTACTTCTGTTCCTTTCCTTGTTTCAGGCAGCAGGACCAGACCAGTTTTGTTTGTGCTTGGGATGTGTTCATTACTAGAGGAACATCAAGGACTAGGTTTGTGTGTTTGTCCTCAAAAAAAAAAAAAAAGAAAAAAGAAAAAAAGAGGGTTGTTAATTCTTACCTCTTGTAGGCTATGGATTAAAGTAATGATGATGATAATAAAAATTATTACTATTTTTGTAGAACTAATCCAAGATGCGATAGTACTGCACTGAATGTGTAATAATATCATGCCAGCAAACTATACATGCATATACACAAGTAAAAACCCTATCTAATTTTCTAACTACAGAGTTTTTAAGAGTCCCAGAAGGTGCCCAAGCGTACCTTCATTTAACTAAACGTGGCCTCTGACCTAATCTTGGCTGCTGGGGGCTTTGTTGCTCCATCTCTGAGAGGCTCAGTGCAGCAGGGGAAGCAGAGCCTCAGCATCAGGGCTGAGGATAGAGTTGTGGGCTGCTCCCAGGGTCAGTCACATCTAGAATCACCATCTAGTTATATCAGAGAACATATGAGCTAAATCAGGAATCATCTGTGTATCTTTGGATTTTTGAGCAAAGTGTACAGGTTCTAATGAAGTAAATCTGTGCAGTCAGTCACTACTGAACATTCCTTTATTGTTATCATTACTGCAGGGTTGTATTTCAAGTTTAAGGGCATATCTACCCAGCATTGCCTGAATACACAGGCACTTCAATGGGCTTGGGTAGCCTTTGTGGAGCTGACGCTGCTCTGAATATAATACCCAATTTAGCCCTATTCCAAAAAGCTTGAGTGGGAATGAGCTTCAGTTAAAGTGCTGAGTCTTGTTTTCTTGGAAACCTGAGTGTTGTTTTCCTTTCCTCTGTGGAAAAAACAACCAGACAATAGGGTTGTTGATCACAACCTCCAAGGACAGCTGCTTTTATAACCAAAATACATAAACCTCTATGAGAACAGTATGTACAAAAGCAAAGAAATTATTTAACAAGGAATAATATTATGTGTAATCTTGAGTATTATGTTTTTCTGCCTTGGGAATCAGCAGCACTGGAATTTATTCAACAATACAGGAAACTGTGTTGATTCTTTTACCCTTTTGCATGCTGTTTAGTGTCTCTTCCCCAACACATTTCTTCTGATTTCATGTTTATTTTGTGCCTGTTGATCAGTAGGGTGGTAAAAATGTATTTGTGTCAACAGTCCGTTATATGCTACCACTTGTACAGTTAAATTAGGGAATTGAGTTGATTTGTTCATGTTTCTTATCCATAGTAGAGAACATGCTCTGTGCAATGATTTTGTCTTCTTTTTTTATGTTGCTTAAATGTTAAAAGATATGTGGAAGTTTACCATCTTTACAGGAGGACTGGAAATCTGTTGATGGCAGGAAAATTGCAAAGGGAAAATTGAAATCGCAGGCTCTGTGTTTATAGTTCCAAGTGCACCAGGAAGAATTATTCTTCTTCACTACTGTCTGGATAAAGTATCATTGGTCTATAGAACAACATGTGCTGATTATTTCAGTTAGCCTTAGGTGTTTACTCCAAATTTTCAGCTTCTTTTTTCTTAGCAGTAGTGTAGCTTGAGTGAAAGAAGGTAAGAGGCCATGGTAGTGCAGATAGTGCGAAGTGTAGCATTTCTTTGTAAAATGCACAAAGAAATTTTTTTTTTGTCACTTAAGTTTTTAAGCCTTTCATTTGTGTGCTTGAGGTGTCACCCCAATACATGTTTGCCTGACCTACTTCTTTTGAGAGCAAAGTGCTTCTCCTCTGATGCCCTAACAGACATCATATTCTAATTTTAAGCACTACCACATTAGAGTGAACGAAGTATCATAAAGATAGGAACTTCACTTTTCATTTGGCCATTACAGCTATTTACCAGAATATCTGTTCTGTAGATTTTGATTCTAAGGATTTTATTTATTTATTTATTTAGTGATCTTTGCTTTTTAGTTGAGCTAACTCCAGTAAAAATATACTGAGCAAGTTCTTGGTGGCTTGATACCATTCTGGCTCTCTTCTTGAATTACTGGTCTAGTGATTGGCATCTCTGCCCACGGCAGGGGCTTCGAAACTTGGTCGTCTTTGAGGTTCTCTTTAACTCAGGCCTCTTTGTGTTTCTGTTGGAATGTGAGCTACTTCCAGATGCAATCTACTGATGTACTTCAGGATTTCTGAGCTACTCTGTCATGCAAGTGTCTAGAAGTTGTGCCTGGAACTGGAGCATCACATCTTCTGATTGGAGTTAGATCTGCTACCCTGAAGATCAAGGTTTAAGCTCTACTGGCACTCTGGTATCTATAGTGTGTGGTTCTCTTTACCCTATGGTTTCTCTAGTGCGGTTGTCTTCAGCATTTTAGGCCCAAGTATGTGCTCAGCTTGGATTTTGTTCTGGTACACGTTGTCCTTTAATACATAAAATGTTCAGCGAGCACCGTAGCAGGGTTAAGGGTTACGTGCAGTGTATTTAGAGGACTGATTTGTTGCAGGAAAGCAAGGAGAAACTGCATCTTTTTTTCTTTTTTTCCTATCCTTTTTTACTTCTCTGCTCTACTCCATTCAACCTGTCACCAAACCCAGAACTGAGATGTATAGCTGTTAAGTGTGGAAGAACACAATTATCAATCCCTTAATTCATATGGCTTTTAATTTATACAGGAGATTTTAATTGTAAATTCTGTTGCATCTGTTTTATATTCCCACTGCTGTTAGGAACCTTTATGTTGTGTGACAGAGGTTCCCAACAGACTTGGGACACTTAGCATGTGTCAGCAAGGATTTGGGAGGACATTTGTAGTGATATTGACCCCTAGCAAGTTAACATATCGCATCTAACTTCTGCCAGATGCTGAACGGAGACAATAGTTAACAGGCACCTATTTATTTGAGAGATGGAAAGGTGCACTGGTGGGTTATTACTGCAGTGCATAGAATCGCAGAAAGTTCCAGTGGTTGTCTGCAGGTGTACATTACATTTTGTTATGTAGCTAAGAATTACCAGGTCTGCATCACATAGTTGAAAGCATTTCTAATTTGAAAGTTTTTATCCAAGAAAATCTGAAGACTTGCGACTAGTATCTTGGAAACCTGATTTTGAAGGATTGACCAAGAAGTAATGAATCATTCATAGACTTTGTCAAAATATTATGTCAGTCATATGCCACCTTCCCACCATGTTTCTTGAAATTGGAGGGGAGAGGGGAATTTAAAGGGAATTTGAATTCAGGCAGCAGCAAAATAACAAAAAATGGTGTTAAAATGTATTAAAAATGTGAGCAAGGATTCTACTTGACTGTCTAATTAGTTCTTGGAATTCACTGCTGGGTACTTTATGAAAATATAAGGTGTACTTAGAATATTAGATTACCAACCTAATTGGGCAGTATAATTTTGCGACAATGTATAATGAGAATTCAGGCCAATCAATTAAATGCAGTGATTCAGCTGGTGGAATTCTCGGTTAACAGCCAGCTTCTCTCATAACTTCAATTAGTTCTCTTCCCCCCTCCTGTCTTTCTCCTGAGTATGATCAGCCTATTTTTCTACTTCATGTTTTAATAGGAAATTACAGTGAAACTGCAAAATCTAGTAGTATTCTGAAGCAGATTCAAAGTAATTCATGTAGCATAGAATAAAGGAAGAGTAATATATTAGTAAATGACTTGTGTGAAGTACAAGGCTTGAAATACTACGTTGTGCTTAGAAGTTTCTTTTTCACAGTTATATGGTGTGAACAGATATAGATCTGTTGAAATACAGTCCTTGGAAGCCCTCATTATTATGTGTGCTGTGGTTATAGAATTCAGTGTATTGCTTTCCAGCCTGAAGGACTGATTCTGGTGAGTGTGTGTTGATGTGCATCAAAAGAGGTAGCAGCTGTTCTGCATATTCTCCAGTGATCATGAATTTACTTCTCTTTGTTGCTGAAGTACAGGCTGGCTAGGGATACTCTTATGCTTAATACCCCTTGAATATATTTCTAGTTATATGGAGATTGAGGAAGCATTTTATTGCTCATGTATCTTTAATAATTGAGACATACATAAAATTAATATTCTGTGATTTCTTCAAATTTAAGTGTATTTTACGTTATACTGAATATGAATATAGTCATTGAGTCTAAAAATTGTTTTATTATTTGGGAAGCACTGAAGTGTGCTTCAGTTTCCTAATAATTACTTAATAGGATAAACTAGTGCTTATGAATTTCATGTTATGTATTTAAATCACAGCTAATGTTAAATCCCAGTGATTTCCTTAGGAGCTAGAAATTAGGGTTGGTAATTGAATTATGATTTAGGAACACTTCAGGACTTCCTGCGTGAATTTAAGCCTTTGTTTAATACATAAATCTAGTTTTCCCAGACCCTAAAAATATTTGTTCATTACCTTACTGGGTTCCTCAGTTAAAAAACCACATATTCTGTCCAAATAACTGCCTGAATAATATCAGTTCTTCAGTTCCAGTTTCTGCTGCATTGCTGCTTCTACTTACCCTCTTCCCCTGCCTACCATCACTATAGATTCCCTGTGATATTGGCTTTTGAAGTCCCATACTTACTTGCTGAAGTAATTAAGAATCAAACTCTGTAAATGTTTTCGTAGGAGCTGATCGGTTGAGTCCAAATTTCATGGTTGATTTTTTTTTCCACTTTAAATACTGTACAAGACTAAAATGGGCATCTGTTTAAGAAAATCTTCAACACTTTCTCCTTTCTCTGATCCCCTTCTAATTTTTATGGGATTATTCCTTAGTCTTTCTTAGCAAAAATTAGCAAAAGCTGTTGTTTTTATAACAGGACTTTTACATGAATTTGTAACCTTACGCAGGTGTAGTTAGAAACAGTAACTTGAAGCCATGGAGTCTCCAGTTTGTGATTTCCTTTCAAATTTTTTGTACTACTTTTAGCAAACATACTGTATATTATAGGAGTCATTGTCCTGAAATGTCTCTGTAAGAGGTACGAGCATTGGGGTTGCAAGTCATTAAGATTCCATTTTATATATATATATATATATATATAACCTTTAAAACTGCTTTGTGCTGATGCAATTTATCCTGAGAAAATGGGTTTAAGCAGTCCCATCATGGCTTAGTGTTGTGGATTTACGTGGAAGACCTCATAATCAAATAAAATAAGTATCATAAACAAAAAGCAGAGGAATATCTCTGCAAGAATGCAAATTGGAAGATTGCTTTAAAAATATATTATCACCAGGCAACAAACATTCCTGAGAAAGGAATTGGAACAAAATTATAACACTAATGGGAGCCATGACACGCTGCAAATTCTCTGGCTATTTTCTACAAAAATTTATTTAGCCTTACATTCTGCAAGTTTGCCTTGAGATACCATGTCTGAAATGTTTTTCCCTTTTTTTTTTGTTTAGCCCTGAAAGGGAGAGAATGGGGAGAAAGGTGGAGCAGTAGCATCCTTTAACAGTTGTGAAAGGTATAGCATGCTATCCCACTCCAGGAGAAACTAAAAGCCCATCGTGTATGCAGTGCGTTCTGACAGTAAAAGTTGTGAAAGTAATTATACTAGAATACAAGCATGCACTTCTCTTAGTGACATGAAAGCATGAAAAGTGAGGTGCTTATTTTAGAAACAGTTACAAACTGTTAAAATCAAAGTTCATGTTTTGTTAATATTATCACTATTTGAACAAATGTTTAGCTTTTAAGGTTTAGATTTCCTCTATTCCAGAAGGTAGTTCAACCTGTCACTTGGACTAAATCCAGTATTTGCCTTTTTTTTTTTCCGTGCTATGCTTTTATTTTCATGTAAGCATTGTTGTAGGTTGTTCTAGGGTAGTTGGTCTCAGCTCAACACCTCAACGTCCTCCAGATTTAGTGTGGAACATGAATGCATTTTGCTAGCTTTACTAGTCATTCATCACCCTTCCTGTAATCTGCTAACACAGCGTCTCACAAATAGTTAATTAATCTAGATTAATATTTTCCCTTTTAAGTGTGAGCTTTATTTTGGAAATGAAGTTCTTTGCTGTTTTCTCCCATATTACAACTTGTGAAATACAGCTTCACATTTCTCAGCAGGTCTCTCTTCAGTTGTTTTTCTAACAGTTACAAAAACCCCAGAATTCATTAAATTTAATTGTAAACTAATCCAGTATCTGTGATGCAAGAGCCAGTTACCTGAAAGCAGTCCTTGACTCCAAGAGGGTTAGCTGCTGCCCATACTATTACATTAGTAGCTTCTGATGGCCTCCTTCCTTCAAATATACTTCATTGCTAATGAAATGCTATTGCAGTGTAAGTAATTTAAATCTCATTTCAGTCCATGCATCTGTGCCATGGAATATAGAAGTTAAGTTATGCAGTGGCTAATTTGCTCTGGAGCAAAGTGTCTGGTAGAGAGGGTGAATTCACCCTCCATAGAGCTAGACTTTTAGTAGAAGCAACTTCTAAAATCATTGTAGATGTAGAAAACCCACTAGGGATCTGTGAAGAATGGGCAGGGGTAGTTGTCACGTCTGCTGTTTGTGATGTACAGTTGCTGTTGCTTCAGAAGACATTACCATAGAAAATATTTCCTGTCCAGCATTAGAGAATGAGGGGTCTGGGTTTCCGCTATTGACAGTGTGAACTTCAAAGGTTTACCAGTAAATAGATTTTAATCTTCATGCAACCTACTACTGTTGTTGGGATGCAGGTCATTAGGTGCTGTTAAGATGACACTCATTTATTTTGGCTTAATGCATTGTGTGCTCTGTGCCCTGTTACTCTGAGAAGATAAATAGGTGTCTAACACAGGGCTAAAGGCAGAGATGGGAGCTGTAAGGATACATTGGATTGATGCTCGTTTATCTTCTGTAATCTTACTATTTACTCACACTTTCAAGTTGCAGTAAGCGATGAGACCTAAATGCTTACACAGAAATGACGTGGCCAGGAAAGCACCCTAAACAGAAAATGTCCAAGAGAGGATAGTTTCTCTGAACATCGGCAAATCTAGAAAGACCAATAATGTAAAAATAGAACTTAATAACAGAACATTTCTGGCACTTTTGTAGACTTCTTAGTCTTCAGTTTAAAGTTGTATTTGCTATCTTTATTGTTTGAATGCCTTCTATGTAAGAGTCTTAAAATGACGTATTTGAAACAAAGTATCTTCTTTGAAGTAAAGCAGGAGACATGTAAGTTCCAAAACCATAAAACATTGTTTGATCATTTAAAATATATATATATATATGAATTTTTCCAGCTATAAATATACTTCATTGTTATGTATGATAGCAGAAAGCTCAGTGATTATATGAAGTTCATTTTAATGGTGCTCTGTAAACCGGCATTGCTGTTATATGCTGGTATTATTTTATTGTTTATAGGTATCTAAAAGTCTGTTGTGTATTTCTCTATTGTAATGTGATATTTCCTCATTCCATTCAATAAGCTACAGCGTTTTATGAATCAGAGGTCTGCCCACACAGCAACTCAAGTATGTCCCTCTACCAGAATATTTTCCACATCATAAATAAAGTAGTTTTTTAAGCGTGTATTGACAAGCTAACAAAAATGAAGACAAAATAAAACTGTCTTACGGGTCCTCTGTAGATGCCTCCTTTCCTAAGGATGCAGTCTATTGCTGGGGGTCCTCCAAGCTGCTGACACTGATGAAATGCCTTTCTGTTCTGCAGTAACCCTGCATCCCAGGGGGAGGAAAGAATTAAGCTGGCGATCATTATGCAACCTGCTCTTCAGCACAAGTTAAGGCATCAAAGGAATTTCATTTTTGTAGCAGCTTGGGTTTTGTCTGAGCAGTTCATCTGTACTTTCATCTCTACTTTTGTTATGGATTTTATGTAGCTACCCCTCAGAAAACCTTTTTCTTTCATGCTATGCATCTTCCTCCTTTATTTTTTCCTTCCATTTTTTTCTAGGTTGTAGTGCTGAGGCATCGTGGAGCATAAAAAGTACTTCTTTGATATTAGGTTAGAAACAGTGGACAGTCTTTAGATAGTGAAATTTTCATTAAAAATTAGCAAACTTTTTGGTCAGTTACCTTTAAGAATTATGATTTGTTTTTAACAAGTTCAATTTTTACTGAATCCTAAAAATCAATGAAAAAAAGTTGCTTGCAGTTTCAAAGTGAGAACCTGTTTGTGTAGGTTATTATATTTATAGTGCTGCATTTTTACTAGTTTTAGTATTCAAGAGGTCATCACACAGATTTCATGAAGTTTACTGTGCTTTGTAATGTAATTCACTCAAAACTCAAATTGTCGAATAGATTTCTATTCAGAAGTATTGTTCTTCTGTGTTTATGTCTCAGTCTCTGGTAATGTCATATACTGTGTTTAGAGTTCGTGTGCTGATCTTCTTCATTATATGAGTTTATTGTAAACAAAATGTCAAACTGGAAGACCAGCATGTGGTGGTATCTGGTCTGAGATCGTTATCTATCATACATTTTCTCAAGATGATAAAAATGAATAAATGAAAAGGAATAACTGCATCTACCTGGGAGATAAAATCCTGCATGTAATCGTTATGTCATTTAACTCTGCCTTTCACGTGCCTTTTACATCTCAATGTGAGACCGTAAAGACCTCCTTCTAAATGAATAATGCCTGTTGTGACTTGGCTGCAGGCTGGTTATGTCAGAGGAAATGTAGAGGTGTAGTTTCATACTCTTCGATGGTGCTTAGAAAGCTCTGGGGAATTGATACCTTGTTTTTTAAGATGAGGTTGTATAGCCCTCATAAATCATTAATATTTATTACTTCCTTGTAGGACATAAGTATTTTTAAAAGTCAAAATGAGTATCTTATGTAAGACAATTTGAGGCGTGACTGAAATAGCTACAGGTTTACAGCTGTAAAACAGAGTGAATGAAATATCTCTGTCACAGACTTCATCTTAGCATTTCCACAGGCTGCTCCAATTCAAAATAAAGTGACCCCTCATTACTGTAGCTTATTAACTGAGATATTACCAGTTACAGAAATTGAACTGAAACCGTTCTGCTCAAAAACTTTTAGGTCATAATGATGTTTAATTAGCTTTGCTGTATGTAGAAATGAAGTTGTGGCTACGAACTGAATCGAGGCATTTCACTGATGCGTTCTTCCATATTTAAACTGTCCAGGTTGATTCATGTGTGGTTTGGGAGGAGAAATACGTATTCCAGAAAGGATGAGGAGTTTTGTTTAGTGAATAATGGATTTGCCACAGCGCAGCAATTTGCTGGAGAGTTTGTCAATGCCCTCAGCCTCTTTTTTTCTACTATTGCATAATTCCAGGAAAAGAAAAGCAACGTTTCAGCATCCTGAACAAACACCTCCATCCCAACCCCCAGTATTATTTCTGAAACATAGTTCGTGTAAACAAATCAAAAGGATAATGTGAATATAATGATATTTTCCTGAGGCTGAAATATATGAAATTTTAAAATGCAGTGTACCTTCTGAGATGAGCAGTGCTAATGCTACTCTATGATGGAAGAGTTGCTGAATGTATCTGAATATAGTTAATGATTTGATTTCTTTGTCAAAGTGATAATCTATTCAATCGCTTTTACAGTTAATTACCTCTAAATTGCTTGTATTATATTAGGCTATTCCCTGAAAAAGATATGCTGGCAGACGAGAATGAGAGAGGCTCTCAGATTGGTCTGTGTAGCTTGATGATGTAGTCATTTTTCTTACCCTGCCTGGCACAAATGCCTTATGATACACTTTTCAGGGAATCATTTTTTTTTCTTTTTATCTCATCACCTTCTAAGTAAAATGTAATGGATTTGATCCCAGTCAAATTTCCACCTGTGTGTCTTCACTGCCAAGGCCCCTTGGTGGAAGACCATTGATTGCCATACTCATTGACATTAAAATATTCTGATGAAAAGTGAGAGCAGAACAATCAAAAAATACATAAGGAGGGGTAAAGACTCAAAAGCCTTTTACATATGTTGTGTTCTCGACGCAAAAACAATGCTTTTACCTCTGTTTTTTTTTTCTCCATTTAGTACAAAGAGAAATAAGTAATTCCCTTGCTTGTAGACTTGTTTTGTTCATCAAGTAAAATTGTTGGCTTGAAACTTTTATGGAACTAGTACTTCTGAGGGTATCATTTCTCATTTCACCCTTTTCTATTATCTCAAATTATGTACTTTTTTGTTGCCACATTTAACTTCCTTTATTGTTCGGTCTATTCATTTTGCACCATTTGTTAACTCTGCCAATTACCACAAAAGGATTCTTAAAAGCAATGCCAACAGTACTAGCTGTCTGCTCTTCAAAAAACAAAACCAAAAACAAACAGAAAACCACACTTCGTTTTGTCTTTTGGTAGTTTAAAAATGTTCTGGATACTGTTGCTTTTTTTTCTCTGAACTGGAATAAATGTAAATCTTGTTTTCGCTGCAGAGCTTTGTGGAAATGATGGAGTGCACAGTAAAATTGCAAAATTAACAGTGGATAAAACCCAGACCCTGATAGAGTGGAGGGAGATTAGAAATGATTTGTTTAGTCTCTGTGGATATGTGTACCAGATGTCCCCCTGTTTGAACAATCCCCAACGCTTAACCCATGAAACAGTATTTGCTGTAGCTAATGAGGAAAACTGCTTGCCTGATCTCAGCAACAGGTTGGGCACTGCGGAGTAACTTAGGGGTTACTGTAAGAGATCCCCCCACAATACTCAGTTTCGGAGAACTATATATAATGTAAAAAATGTCACGTTTATGTGAAGAGTGCAGCCTTCTGTGTATTGTTACATCCAGACTACTCAGTGATGCAGTCCAAGACAATCAAGTAATGCAGTTTTATGGTACTCAGTCTGCTTTCTCATGACAGGTAAACCCATTACATCAAATCAGGAATACTCTGCAAGGGGCGAGTGATTGGGCACAGTGCAGCTTAATCTTTTTTGTTTCTTTGTTGGTAGTATAAGTAGTACATATATATACACGCATATTCATGCACATCAAGTGTATGTCACATTGTTCCAGAGAAGGGAAAATAATCTGATGTACATTGATATTATGTGTTAGTGAAGAGCAGAGGTGCCATAGTGAATGGCAAGTTATACTTCTGATCTAAATTGGTGTAAACCTAGTAAAATCTAAAACACTTGGCTTTAATTTCATCTCCATCGATGGAATTTACTGAAGATGATAGTTGGGTGAGCACACAGGTGGTTTTTGGTTTTTGTTTAGAAAATACAATGAATTACACCTTATTTTTTTCTATCAGGTTGTGTGCTGAGTGAAGATAATTGTTTACTGTGTTATTTTTTCTCTCTCTTTCTCTCTCTCTCTCTCTCTCTCTCTCTATAATATATATATATAGTGTGATGCGAATGAACGGGGCAGTAGTTACTGGTGTTTGTGCATTTTTATTTTGGCAGAAGAGCATGAGTGGCTCCATACATGTCAAAGTGAGACCCATGTACTTATCCCTGTACTCAACTCTTGTCATTTCTCTGATGTTTACACAATTGGGCAATTCCTGTTAGGTGTTCTGTCTATGCTTTCCTTACAAGTGGTATTTTATGTTATAATATTAAGTGCGTTATGTAGTTTAGCCAAGGTAGATTAGTTAACTGGCTTTAGTTTGCTACAGCTGTAATACAAAAGCTGCTTGAGAAGTAATAGCATCCTAAGAGGAATGAGGATTACCAAGTGTCTTTTTAGAGGGTAGGAATAATCACAAAATGTTTTGGAGGTCATGAAGGCATTGGAAACAAGTACAGTTTGTTGTCCTATGGCTTACTTTCCAAAAGGGCTCAAATTCACAAATCCTGGAGGAAGGTATAAATACGCATATATTTTTATACTTTGTAATACTTGTTAGGAGGCCATGACCTGCTGTTGGTGTTTGGAGTTCCTCACACCACATGAGTATTAGTTACGGCTGTTTTAGAGATCATGAGTGGCACCGACATGGGTAAGCTGAGTTGACATTCTGACCCAGATTTAACTGATTAGGGAAATATTTCCATTTCAAATTTGGTATGTGCTCTAGGCTACCAAGAAAACTAGGGCATGGATTCCCAGAGGGCAGGAGTTTTGAATTCAATGTGTTTAAGTGTATACTTATGTAACCACGCCACTGCTAAATCAGACATCCATTTGTTTGCTTGACTACTAAGTAGTAAAAAGAAGTTACTGCTCCTCAGTTTTGTTTTCATTTCCCTTACTAAAGTTGAAAGGTTAGTATTAATATGCTATGTTTAAAAATATCTAAGTTGTAACTTCCAGTGCCTGAAAGTACAAACTTCAATATATTGTGTCTTTAACACGTAGAGAGTGCTTTATGTTTGGTAAAGCAGGAAGCTGTGGTATGTAAGCCAGGCAAGCATGAAATTTCCCCAGCATCTGTGAGTTTTGACGTTGGACATTGTGACTGTGAAAGTGCTTCCAAACGGTGTGCTCTGTAAACATTGTTTTTACTGAATAGGGTGGTGATTAGAAACTTTGTGGATGTACTCTAATGAGCTTCTTTGTAAAAATTAAACAGGAGAGTGTTGGATTTTGTGCGTTTGTGTAATTCTGTGTAGTTCCTTAGGTGTTTGAAATACTGTTTGGTTTATATTTCCTAGTTGTTTGTTTTAAATAATTCCTTAGTAGAGATGACTTCTAGTCATCTGCTCCCTGGCTTTTGTAAAGATTTCTCTGGAGGAATTTTGCCTCACAAGTTAATATCAAAAAGAGGTGAAGCAAACAAACCATTCAGAACCATTATACCTTGTCCTGATAACCTGTCCCCAATTTTCCTGCAGTCCCCCTTTAGGTACCAGAGGGCCGCAGTGAGGTCTCTCCAGAGTCTTGTGTTCTCCAGGCTGAAAAACGCCCATCTCCAGCCCTCTGATAGTCTTCCTGTCCTCCTCTGCATTCTCTCAAGCAGGTCCATCTGCTTTTGATGTTGGGGTCCTTGGAATTGAATGTAGGACTGCAGATGGGCTGAGTACTCTAGAGAGCGGAAGAGGGTGACAGTCACCTCCCTTGTCATGCTCATCATGCTTCTTTTGGCACAGTCTGCAGTATGTTTGGCTTTCTGGGCTGCAAGTGCAACTCATATGAAACTTTTATCCAGCAGTTCTCCAAATACTTCTTTGCAGGGCAAGTTCAAAAACTGAATTACTGTGTGAGCTGAAAGTTTGTTCTTTGGAGACTAACTCTTGAATTATGTCTGTTGTTAAAAAAACCGTAAACATGTACTTTGTTGTTGTTTGTTTGTGTTTTACCTTTCACGCTTTTTTTCATTTTTCCTATCTCTGTATCTTAACTGTTTACTTCCCTGTCCCTTAAATCTCAGTATGCCTTACTCTGAGAATGGAATTTGATGGCATGATGCCTTGCGACTTGCAGAGTGTGTCACGGAGTTTTAGAAACAGAAGGGAGATATACTGCATTTTTATTAAATTATTACTGTATTTTAAGCGTAAGAGAAAATCTTAGATGTGGGTTTTTTTGCAGAATGGGATTAGGGAACCATTATATTTTTCCACTTCCCAGTGCAGACTGCTTGCTGGTGACTGTGATCTTGTTTCCTTTTTTATTTTTTTCACTACTGTGCTGGCAACTGCTGTCCAGACTAATTCATTATGATTATTATGATTTTTTTATGAAGATCTTATTCTCCATTGTCACTTTCAACTGAAATATATAGACCTGTATATAATTGGTATTTCCAATAGACTGGGGGCAAAAAGCTTCAATTGATAGTGCTACAGAGGGAAAGGTCTTTCCTATCTTTGTTGCAGTACTTCTCCCATGTTCCATGTTCAGTTTGACTTGACAGATACCTTTTGTCAAAGAGTAATCAACCTATCTCTGTACATCAAGAAAGGTGCTGCTTTTTGGTCAGAGTGAAATGTTTGTTATTGTAACTTTTGTAACCATGCAGAAAGCTTCCAGGATTAAGGGTATGGATAATTAAGGCAGAAGAAAAATGTTGTCCGGGAAGCAGATGGAAGAGTTAAAGATGAGGAAGAGAAAGCAAGGTCACTTCTAAGATTTGAATCAGGAAGTAAGAAAGTGATCAGAGTCTACTTTTCTAAAGGATGAGAAGCTGCCCGTCTTAGGCTTTCCAGTAGGGCAGAGGAGATCATTATGTCTGTTGGAGTTTTATGGAAAGAGGGAATTTGTAGCTCAGCAAAGAGCTGAGGGAGGTTACAGGGGAAGCTATTAATGCTGATGACTGGAAAGTTACAGGAAAACATGAGATGAAGTGATAGGCATGTTTTGATTAATTATGGGCATTTGGTTATGTTTCAGAGCTTAGCTGAAGTTTTAAGAGATTTCCATGTTCCAATTATGTTGTGAACACGGCATTGGAAACATTACTGCTGATCATTTTGGTGCTGCTGATGTGTTCCGTTGCTTTGAAAAGTTTTAGTTGTTTAATAATGAATTACCTTTATAATAAACACCAACTATAGTGAAAACAAAATAAATCCAGTTGGAACCGAAGACAGCCAGTTTCTTGGATTCCATTGTGAAAAGAAAAATGTACTCAGAAATTGCACTCCAATCCATGATTCTAGTCTGTTTCCATTCTGCTTTTATTTGTTTTAATGAAATAGCTTATAGGATATCTGAAGGAAGTGGGAAAATATAGAAGCATAGTAAGATTAATAACCTGTAGGTTGGCTCTGTTCTAAAGCTCTTAAAACTGGAATTTCTATGGGGGTATCTGTCTCAACATCAGTAAACTGGTCTTAAATTAGCAAAATTAGAAGGAAAAGAACAACCGTTTGTATACTGCTTTCACTAGGAATTATTTGCGTGTAAGAGTTGTGTTTAATTCGGTGAGATGCATCTGGAGGTGTTAGAGCTTTCTTTTACTCTTCTTGATGGGTTTTATAACACTAGCTTTTAAAGTAGTGTGAAATACATCATTTATTTTCTCGGCTTTATCTTGTGTAGTAGAAAGGAAGTATATATTTATCAGTTGGACATGAATTCCACTATCTTGCTGCAGATAAAATTCTCTGTATATGAGTAGCGCTAATACAGTCTTGATATTCTGATTCTTCTTAAATGCTTGTGATTCTTCTTAAATTCTTAAATGCTGATTATTTTTTCTATTGATTAAACACTGTACTTAAAATCCTTTTTAAGTAGAGGAAAGAGCATTGAGTTGTGATGTGTTGTGCTCTGTGGAAAAAAAAAAAAACACTGCAGGAATGTTCTGTATCTGTAATATCCATTGTTTTGAATTTAGCTCCAAGAGATATGTTTTGGTGTTTCTCAGATAATTGTTAAAACAAAATCTAACTTGTGCATCAGAATCTGAGCAACCTCTAGCTTGGGGAGTCAACTGTTCATCACTTAAACTATCATAGAATTGATGTAACCTGCCAAAGAGTATTGTAAGACCTAATACTGTGAACTGAATGGAGGAGAAAAGAATTGCAGGATTTTGTTTTAAGGTATGATTTAAACTCTGTTGATTTCCTTTTTTGATGTATGCTGTGGACAGACAGTTTGCAGGCTAGACTAGTTGTTTTTATTCCATATTTGGTAAGTACAGATATTCTACTTTTCATTTGAGCCATAAGCTGGACCTGGGCAGACCAGACGTCAGTGTCTCGGACCATTTTCTAAGCACTTGATTATAGCAAATGTCAATATCATAATTCAGTAATAATTTTTGAGAGTAAATTATCAACTCCAGTCACTTTGTGCTCTTACTTTCTTTTCATACTCATACTTTTGTACAAACAAAAATATTTGATTAGCATACAATGTAAGGTGTGTTTATTCAGTTATTCATAAGAGAACTGTAGGTAAGTCAGAGACTAATGAAACCACCTGGTTCATCCTCCTGGAACTGTTTAGTGTTTATTCTTCTTTGAATATATTTTTGAACATATTATTGATTCTCATTCTACACATACACTAGTCCTGAGTTTTAAAATCTTTTTTTTTCTGAATAATGAAATTTTAATGACTCAGGTTGAGTCTTTATGTTTCCTCTGGTAGTTTAACTGCACCTGCATTAAATAGCTGCACTTTGCCCTGTTTAAGATAAACAGCACAAATTCCCAGCCTAGCAATGTGTTTTTCAACCTGTCTAGACTGAGAAGTAGAGCAAGATGTTGAACATGAATTTTCTACACAGTCATAGTGACTGGAATGATAAGCAGCAGATTAGGTCTGGGAATGTTTTAGAGCTAAAGTAAGGAATTAGGACGATTATCATCACTAATGATGTCAAATTGAAAATAAAAATGCTCCTAGATGTTGATGGGGAGAAGCTCCTACCGCATTCTGTATTGTCATCTCCAATAAACCCAGTAATGGCTTTTTCTTTTTTTTGAAAGTCATTTGCAGTGACCTATGATGTTATATACAGACAAATAAAAGTTTCTGCCTTAGTACGGAGTATTTCTGTACATTCATTAAGTAGAATTTAAGGAAACTTGCATACTAGAAAAGTCAGTGATCCAGGAGGCTAGGAAACAATCCCTCTACTTTTTTTTGTTTTAGTTAATATACATTGTCAGTTGAAGCAGTTGTGTTTAGTAAGATAATTTTCTTTTATTTACAAGTGATTTGAAAATACTAGATCCAAGTACAGCTGCTATAGTCAATATTCACAACTGTTGTGGAAGGCTACGAATCCTGTTTCTGAAAGCCCTCAATCTTGCCTTCAGATGCTTCTGGTCATGAATCAACACTATGTTTTCTTTTGTTTCTTCTGCAAGGTGGCAAACGTTCATCATTGTCTTACCACAAGGAGATATACTGTGTCAGTGTTGATGGTCTTTTTCATGATCAGTATGGTAGTTAAAGCAATCTTTCTGATGTTTGTAAGTCCTGTGTTTTTATATTGGCCAATGCAAAGCCAGATTAGCTTACGATTTCTATTCTGTAAAAGCGAGTCCAAAATGTTATCATCCCTTGCTTTTTCTTCTGCTCGCTCTCAAGTGTGGTATGAGCTTTCAGTGGTTATTAACACCTATGATATAAATGATACAGTGTTCCAGATTTCCACTCTTTTCAAAGTGGAGATTTATTACAGGAGATTGGTTTTTTTTTGCTGAAATTTAGAATGTAGACTTACACTTCAGTTTCCATGAAAAAAAAAATATGTAAGCATCGAGAAATCTGCTCATCAGTTTTTCCATTTTGCCTTTTAACAATTGCTTAAGACAGTCCAGTTTTTCTAGTTCTGTACTGTTCTGTACCTGTAACAGGTGCTCATTTTGTTTTCCTGTTAGCTTGTTATAAGAAGTCATTGTCAACAGCCTTCTCCTACTCTTGTAAGTAACGAACTTGCAGTTAAAAGGAAGGTGACATACCATGTACAGTTCTATGTTCTATGAGGGGTATCTTTGTCTGGCAGTATCACCAGAAGTCGTACAGTCAAGATGAACTGATAGACCAGATAACCATGTCCACAGCCCCAAAACAAGCCCTTCATTCGGCAGCTTTTTGTCACTGGGGTGGGGGAGGAATGCTGTGACAGATTTGCTAGTTATTTTATGAGTTATGAATGGCATTTCAGGGTGTAAGAGCCAAGTATCTTCATTATTACTAGCAAGAAATGGAAGAAGAACCATAGTGGACTATAAATCAAAATATGATTACTGATTATAGGTTGTGTTTTGTATGATAGTGTTGTGGCTGCAAATACAAGAACTGTCTGTACAGACAGATCTTGGTACTGCATGGACAACACAATTGGGACCATTCTGTGGAGCTTACAGCATTACAGTCCTGATGGGATATGAGTTAGTGAGTTGTGTTTTTAGGAGAAGTTGCAAAAGTTGTTTCTGCGTTAGATATGTAGGGAAGGGTGATTAACTGTTCTTTACATTTCTCTGCAATAGGTTCTGCAGTAAAAGCACCATATTCCTTTTTCCACACTTAAAGAATTTAGAACAACTTCATCTGTGCAATTGTGAACTCTCTCACATGGAGGATATGCCTCTGAGACAAAGACTTCCTCTAGTAACCTGTAAGCTCTTAGGGATATCTGACATTTAGCCTACTGAATAGTATTTCTTTCGTTTTTATCCTTTAAAGCAAGTCTGCTACTGGCATTTATATAATGTCCATTTGTTCTTGTATTTGGTTTGTTAATTGCTGATGAAGCTCCATATTTAACAAGCATCAAGGTAATAAAGTGATACGTACCCTTTAAAAATGAGTAATTATAAAAGTAGACAGTCATTTTTCTCCCAGTTCCTTGTGCTTGTTAGCGTTGGGCTATGTTGTTCTTAATTCGAGGTCTGTATTTCTACCTTTCAGAAAACAAAATCAGTAATCACGTCTAGCCATTCTGTTGCAGCCTTCACTTCCCATATTTCCCACACATTGCAAGTGATGAAAGTAGTAGTGGCTGTTTCTTACCAAGAGCCATACTTGAAGTCCAGCAGGTGTCATGGTTTTATGATTTTTGGTACTGGTATTCCACATCATAACATCATGTAGTGCATTTAGAGTTAAAGAGTTAAGGTTCCAGCTCCATGGATCATCGGTAGTTCCAGGTATACCTGTCTCAGAAGAGAAGAAGAACTACATTCCCCAGAGGACTTTGCGATGCTTTGCGTTCTTACGTATTTACGCTCAGAGGGGGAGATAAAAACTGTCTGCGGTCACGGGACACACTCTCTTTCCTTTGGGATGGACTCAGCAGTGGGTGCTCGCTGCCGTCTCGCCTTCAGCGTTAGCGTAAGGCCTTCGGTTTATCGGACACTCTCTCTTGCTCATTTTATTTGATTTATTAGCTTTAATTCCAATTATATTGTATTATAGTGTGTTATTTTGCTTTCCGATATCTATTTAGTAAATTAGCTTTCCTCCTCAGATCGTTGCCGCTGTTTTGTTTCTAGGCCCATCTCCCTGTTCCCTTTTCCCTTTTCCCCTTCCCCTTTCCTGGGGCATGGGTCCGTGGGTGCCACACACCAATCGTCACGGAACCGGGCCGAACCTGCCCGTAAACCGTTGACAGCAGGTCTGCACATTTTCTGACCTGAGATAGAACTGTTAGACCACTTTAGATGCCTCTGGAGAGCTACATGAAGATAATGTGTTGTTCACATGGAAATGGAAACTTTGCTTTTGGCATCAGAATTTCTATTGTGCTGTTCGTTATTGCTTTCTTCTCCTTCTTTGTCTATAATGGAGTTTTGTGCTGACTGGCAGGGAGAATATCTGCCTACCAGAAGTTTATTGGAATAAGGGGCAGCTATGTTATGAAGAGAAGGAGAAAGTAGAAGATGAAGCTGAAAGACAAATGACTTAGTTTAACGCTGTGGTTTACTGCTGGTATTCATGCATAGATATCTTGGTTTTTTTGTTTCTTTTTTAAGAATACTTCAAAACCTTTTTGTTTTAGCACTGAATAATTAGAATAACTTTTCATTTGTTATTAAAGATATTTTGGGAATAGAGGAGGCACATAGCTACAACTTTGTTGCTGAGAGAGCATTGTTTTAGGGAAAGGATTAGGCTCCTTCTTTACTGTTCTTAGGCCATATCTCTTTAGGAGTATTTGAACCCAACATTCTCATTAGAAATAAAAACAAAGGATGTTTTTTGTGTGTTCAAAGTTACTGCAAATAAAGGAAAACAAACCACAGAGTGATATATTCTGACAGTAGTGTTTTACACGAAATTATGAACTTTTAAAAATTGTACTACTTTTTTTTATCCTACTTCTACATAGGAATTTTCAGTGCTTTACTATTCTCTGGTTACTGTAACTTCAGTTATTATATTGTCTGGCAATGGAGCATTTGCACATCAGAAAATCAGCTTCTATAGTGTAAAATTTTGTATTAGTTTAATGCAGAAGAAAGAATTCTTTAGGAAACTAAAAGGGAAGTGTCAAGTTTCTGACTGTTATGTTACTTTAATTGCACTTCATAAAAATCTACTTTACTGTAACAATTTGTGGGAGATCTGAGAAACGTGATTGCAAAAACACATCAATGTATGTGAACCCAGTGTTGTGGCATGTAGAAATTCATCCTCACGTCACTTTTTGCAAGTCTGACATTAATTTACTTACCTCCTTGGACTTCAGACTACAACATGCATTGTTTCTGATAATATTTCTGTGGCCTAAAATTCTAAATAGTTTATCACTAGTGCCAGGTATGTCACAGAAGTTACAGCTTGATAATTCTTTTTGAGGAACAAAAGGGGGAACCTGACCACCTGTTGCTAGCCTGGGCTTGAGCGTAGTTAGGTAATTACTCTGGTTTTGATCAAGTCATAGGCACAAGTGCTAATTCTTCTCACCTCTAACCTCACCTTTTTTCATCATGAATCTAATCACAGGAATCGAGTTATGTGAGAATCCTTGCTTTCCACAGAGAACATTCTGTCCTGCAATTTCACAGAAGCACATTGAGTCTCTTAAACCAAATAAAACTGCCATTGTTACTATTATTTTGTGGAATAGGTGTTGTTCGATGAGCTCTTTCATAAGACAATGTGTTGTGCTTTTTCTGCTTACTAGCTGCATTTATAATTAGCGTTTTTGTTACTTGAGATTGGATGTATGATTTAATTTTGCACAAGCAAGTTCCGATTGTTGGAAACTGAACATTCTCTACTATTCTTTATGGTAGTTTATATGTAATATAGTATGAAAACTGTTGAAAAATGTCCTCAAAACCTGTAAGTTTGAAAAGTCTAGTTGCAGATCTAGAAACAATTTGCCATCAGTTGCCTTCCAAATTATCATCTGTTGGAAATCAGAAATGGAACTGTTTTTGCGATTGATTGGAATTTTCAACTAAACAATTATTTAATGCGAATAATATATCTGTATCTGTCCATAAACTGTTTGCCATGTCCTGAAAAACAGCTCTTTTAGTGTAGTTATCAAAGGAGAAATCGCTTTATGCAGTGAACACATATCATCATTTAGATAATTGCGTTTGATAGTTATGTTTGTGTATTGAATGTGATTACAGTACCCATCTAATTTTAGTCTACTGTCTCTACGAGGGATATAAAGAAAGAAGAGAAATGATGTTCTTTTTACTGAAAAAAGAAATAAGAATTATACTCTTAAATTAACCTAGTCATTTTAGAAAGCTGTTCCTTTTTTTTCTTAATCTTTTAATAGTTGAAAAAAAAAGCAACCAACGAAACAGCAACAAAAAACAACATACTTTGCAAAATCTCAAAAGGAATATTTGTAAAATGCAAATTGCAGAAAATACCAGTGTTTTTGAAATACTCTTACAGCTTTTTTTTTGTGGCAATGAATACACCCTTACATTTAAATAAGAAAGTATTTTACCTCCTGTTGATGAGTATGGTAGCTGAGTGTTCAAGGTCACTCTCTGACTGATTTTATTTCTAACATATGTACTATTTCATTTAGCTAATCCATGATCAAGCAGTGTTCTTTTTCTTTTGCCTTTAATTTCTTTGTTAAAACTTGCCTGGGGATTCGTTAAATCTTAATTCACAATACAATCTTAACTCTGCTCCTTCCCTGCAGCGTATCCCATCATTGGTTCTATGTAGATCTGTCCTTCTGTGAAGTAATCACATATTTTCCACCTCCTCTAATTCTCATGCTAGTTTGGACATTTCCAGAGAGCAGCGCTCATAACTATCTCCCTGAAAGACTAATATAAGAAATTCAATACTAGATATTTTGTTTTAAATCTTACAAGATCATGTAAAATTGATGTGCAACATGTTAATCCTAATACCCAGAGGTCCAGGCCAAGAAAAAAACTGGAGATATCCTTAACCATATTAAGGCATTAGTAACTTTATCAATGTCCATTATACTGCTAGAGCTTGCAAGCAAAGCGAGTAGATATCTGTATGCAGTGGTGTGAGTATTTTAAAAATATATCTTCTCCTCTGTGATCGGAAGTAATCTCATGAAGAAAGTTAATTTTAAAGGGGCTGCAGAATGTGAATTGAAGTTATTCTCCTGACATTTCAAGCACGACAGTTTTCCTACACAAAGGCGGCACCCTATGAAATACTGGTCATAAGCTATAATTGCAGTTAGAGGATTCAGATTGCTAGATAAAAAATAGAATGTTTTTTGTTAGGTGGCTGATTTTTTTTTTGATGACTGGTTTATTTTACTTATTTTCTAATCAAAGTGTTCTTATGAGTTATAGAAGCCTACAAAGTAGTATCAGGGTAAAGAACTAGTTCAGGATGCTGGAATAAATAATTAAAAAAAAAGCCACCATGTACATAAAATCATATTGTTTATACAAACCTCTTAAGTTTCATCCAGGTCACAAGTTAAGAAAGAAATGTATGCTTTTTCATTTCCATGTTTTTAAAAGGTACTCAAAAGTTTTTAGAGGATTTTCTTCAACCCTTGTTACGGTTTGACGTTTCCTGTCACTGTTAAGATTTCCAATAGCTTCTGTGGGATCTTATGTGTCTTAACATTGTTTAAGTAAATAAAGGATGTAAATCCTATTTTTAAGCATTCTAAGTGTAATACATAAAGAATTTTTTTCTTTGTCAAAAACTGCGTTCTCTGAAAATGTGTTGTCACAGAAACATCACCTTTCAAAGATGATGTGAAAGTGAACTGATAAATGAGATAGCAATTTTTAAGTCCCTTTATCCAAAGATGTCCCTCTGGAGTTCAGGAATAACTGAGCACGGTCTGTGATTTCATTTGTGTTATTTAAGTTAAGACGTTAAGAAACTCAGAAGCATAATACACTAGTATGTAACTTAAAGGTCACTTTTGTATGCAGTTAATTGGATCATTTGGAAAAACAGAACGTTAAAAAAACATTAGGCTTCCCCATTCTTGAATGTATGCTTTAGTGCTACTGTTTCTTTCCATGTCAAATATTTTAAGTGCTAAATTAATCTTAGCTATTCTATTTATTCATTTATTTCAAAACAACATTAACAAAGGACCACTAAGGGGCAGGTTATTTGCTATAAATCTAAACTACCCTGGGTGGGGAAGTATTTTTGTTGATGTAATGGATCGTGTAACTGCTTCAGAAATGAAAGTGCAGTGAGCATCTCTGGAAGTGTAAATTTGTTTTTACCACAGTTGACCAAGTAAACCAAGTCAAGGCTCTTCTGATAGAGCGGCACGATTTTTGTATCATGTCCTAAGATGTTTGTTTAAACTTCCCATAACTTTCTGAAACAGTAGCATCTGTTTGCTGCAGTTGTTGATGGTGTTGTTTCGAAAAGCACTGCTGGGTTTGACCACTTGGGAATTCGTTCCATTTGTTCTGAAACCTGCCTTTCTGATGAATTGCCTGTGTTCACTTCCATTGAGATCTCTGAGAAGCCCTTCAAGAGAAATGCTGTATGTAATTTTAGGCTCTTACAAAGTGGGGAACTATCATGTGGCTGGTCTTACACAACCCGAATTAGTATTCTGACCAGTACGAAAACATCTGCCTTTATAAAATGAATCATTTCAGTAGATACAGGAAAAAAAAACTCAAAGCACACTTTATTTTCCCAGCAACCTCTTTTAAAATCCGTTAAGAGTTTGATCTAATTGAGTTAATATTGGTTTTGGAGCTTAAAAAAAATCTGAACACAGTTTTAGGTGGGAGTATTATGATCCTCTCCTTTAGTCCTGTTTTCTCGCTTGTTGCCCACACTTAACTTATATTTCAGAAATTGGTTTACAAACATCAGTGTTATGGCCATTGCATTAGTCATGTCATTCTAAATTCAGAGGGTATGAATATGTTAGGAGTGTGATCATTTATTAGTCTATGTAATCAGATCATAAGAAGAAGTGGGGGAAAGAATATGATCGTTCTAATCTTGCCTGATCTCATAGAATCATATAATTGTTTGAGTTTGAAAAGAACCCTTAAAGGTCATCTAATCCAATTGCACTGCAGTGAGAAGACAATATTTACAGCTAGATCAGGGTACTCAGAGCCTGCTCTCACCAGCACAGAGAGGCAGGATCACCTCCCTTGACCTGCTGGTCACATTTCTTTGGATGCAGCCCAGGATATGTTTGGCTTTTTGGGCTGCAGGGGCATGCTGCTGGCTCCTGGCCAGCCTGTCAACCACCAGTACCCTCAAGTCCATTTGTCAGGACTGTTCTCTATCCTTAACGTTCTCCAGGTTGTACTCACATTGGGTATTGCAATCCAGGTGCAAGACCTCAGATTTGTTGAACCTCCTGAGGTTCTCCTGGGGCCCGCTGCTTGAGTCTGTCTAGATCTCTCTGGACTGTTTGGATCTCATGATTGTTTGCCATAGCTTTGTCTTTTCCTCTGAGAATCAGAATGTTTGCATCTTACAGGTAGTATTTCAATATTATGTTCATTGTACTATTCTTCATTGTAACTGACTGCCATCTGGAATTTTTCTTGCCTGGGAATTTCTAAGTACAGTATAGTTAATTAGTTTAAGACTTTGGGAGGTGTTCTTTGTACTCCTTAAAAAATAATTAGTGCTTTACCTATTTGTGTTACATTTTAGAGAAAAAAAAAAGTGTCAGTTCAGTTTTTTCTTTCTTTCATTATCCTAGTAAATGTCAGTTTAAAAACTTTGCTTTAAAGTATGTTTCAGAGTCCTCTAGTCTAAATGTATTTCATGGCAGGTGTTTCAGCAATTATTACTAATTGGGAAATTAGATACCATTACTGTAGCAGCATCTTTATTCACTAATTGGTTTTGGCACATTTTAACTAGCTAAACACAGAACTATTCAAATGAAGCACATGAAGATCTGTGTTGATGTGTTGATCCTGTGCTATGAGTCAGTGCGCCTCCTCCTATGTGGTAACAAACCAGGTTCTTCCTGAGAGTTCACACAAGGCCTGAGGTGGTGACCTCACCTGTTAGTAAAGCACAAAAGAATAGGATACAGGCGAAATTCTGAACTACAGTAATTTAATGCTCATTCTTCATTTCTTTTTTGGCTGCATGGGTTGCTACAGGGTCAAAAAAATCATGTACTTGTTCTTTGCAGACTGTTTTGTAGCTTCATCCATCTCTTTTCCAATTGGGTGAGCATTGTTACGAAAAAATGTTGGGGCAGTTGATGTGTTTATTTTCTGATCCCCCAATACCTTTCCACTTGTTTTTCCTTGACATATCTTGTGCTCCTTCCTTTGAAAACGTTTTTTGGGATTTGGATCATTGAACAACAATTCAGAGTCCATATACAGTGCAACATTGAAGTTAGGTTTTCCTTTGAGCGTCTCTTTGCATCTGCTCTACAGAATGATGGAACTCCACTGACATCTTGCAAACTGATGGATTTTCATATTTTGAGCATCTGAGTCGCTTCTTGGACTTGGAGTAGTAGAATTTGATATGCAATATTCATTTTTTTCTTCTCAACCTGGTTTGATTTTCTTGAGGACTTTGAAGACCTGGAGGCTAGCAGACTTGTAAAACAAACAACAGCTTAAACTCTTTATTGGTTTTTGTTTACTTATTTTATTTTTTAATTTCTACATGTTTCTTTTTTATTATTCCCCTCTATACTTACGACTATCCTTACTTTTAGGTATGATGCAGTTTGCCTTCAAGGCCTTCCCATCTGTCCTTCCTTTTGAAGCTGTAGGTATCATGTGAAGGGTGAAGCATGGTTGTTTAAGACAGATATCTTTGACAGATGTTACATTTTTACCATCCATTCTCTGCCTTTTCTGTAGTAATGTCGTTCTTAGCTTGTGAAAAAGTTGAAGAGTTTATTGAATATGGTGGAATATTTCCTTTATGTATGCGTAACTGAGGATGGCTCTGTGTGTGTGTGCGCGCGCCGTTAGTTTTGCTACCGGAAAAAAGTATTCGGTTTTGTAGGGTGAAATGTCTCAAAGATCTTCTTGACCTTGGCCTCGTTGTTGACACTGACAGAAACAAACATTTTACGTGTGAATTTGTACTTGAGATTTTGATTCGTTTTCATTTTAGTTGCCTTTGCTTCTATTTTTTGTCTTGATTTATGTTTCACTGATGAAGCTGCTTAGTAGCGTACATTTTTTCTATCAGTAAAAAGTTGGAACTTACTATGGTATATACACTACTGGAAATCTAATTATAGCAACGATTTTACTGCAACAAATGGTTAAAAGACTCTTGTATTGCTCTGTATTAAGATATTACTTCAGGCTTGGAAGGATCAAATGTTTGGAGCTAAGCTGGGTTTTGTTACACCTTTATGTGAGGGATGTGGCATTGTGCTCTTAGGGAAATATGCATGTACAACATGCCAGGGCATCTGTTAAAGAATAATGACAAGGGGCTGAGTTGCATTCAGAGCATGTTAATGTAGTTACAAGGCACTTGAAAGCATTTTGGTGTAGGAGGTGTAGAAAAATAGTGTTCAGCAAATTGTCTGCATATTAATTTTGAGGAAAAGACAAAAATAAAGGAAATAGAGAAACTGTTTCTGGAAGGTGTACCACTGCCACCACTGAAGAAAACTTTAAATCAAGAGCAACAGAAATACTCAGGTAATAGTATCATACAGGTTACTCACATAGTGAATCCCTACAGCCACGTAACATGTTTCTTTTTTATTATTCTTTGGTAACTCCTTCAACAGTTAAGATGCTATGGAAATGCTATGATAAAGGAATAATGTGAAAAGATTATTACTTGCCAAAAAAGATCAAATGCTGCATCACTAAACTGATCTTATGTCAAATTAATGCAAAATGAAAGAAGTCAGCAAATCTAGTAACAAAGTACCATAATAGACTATCCATTAAGTTAAATATCATATTTTATTGTATCAATTAACAAACACAGATTTTGAAAGAAGTAGATCCAATTGTGATCACATCAATAAAATTATGGTTTAGGGGTTGGAATCATTAACTTTTTTAGCAGCTTTTTCCTGTTGGCTTTATTTTGTGTGTGCATTGTTTTCAACTTGTAAGGTTCAATTGCCTTGACATTACTGTTACGTACTTTGGGTAAAAAAGCTGGATCCAGACTTCCCATGTTCCCCAACTTGATTTCTGCTGATTCTGAAACACAGCAAGTTCAAGGAATTGGGGTCACATGCTTATTTGAGAGAGAAAATGTGCTTCCCTATGGTAATATTTTCTTCACTGAATCTTTGTGAAGGTGTAGTCTTTTACATATTTGGTTATGCCTTTGCCCCACTGTCACTTTATGCTATATTTCACCTAGGTTTTGCAGTCTTAAGGTTTTAATTATGTTTATTTTCTTTGCAGTTGTAATTGTGGAGATGACAGCAGGATATTTAACTTATCTGTCATGTTGAAAACTCACCACTAAAATTAAAACAAACTCAACCAAACAAGAACTTTTAGAAATCTCATATGGCTTAAGGATTGTGCATATCTGACTTTCTGTGGACAAGTAGTACATAGGGAGCTCCATAATCTAATTGAGTTTGTCTGAAAAAAAAAAAAGTCTAGGATGTGAAATATTTCCAGTGGAGTTTGTTCAGTTACAGAGTAATCAAATTGAAACCTACAGTGGTAATTACATCAATGTTAATCTGTACAAAAATATTCCAACTTTTAATTCATCCCTTAAAAATAAGAAAAGGTGTTTGTCTTGATGGAATATTTGACCAATATTGCAACAGAAAGTAGTGTGCAGATCTGTAGAAATATTGATTTAATTTGGCAAACCGCGTGATGGAGTTTGAAATTGGGAGAAGAAGTATGTTTGACAAACTCATTGTTCATTGGTATATATTTATCACCATTAATACCATTTTCTTAACAGAATTTTTTTTTTTTATGTAAATAAGCTCAAATGGAACACAAGCTGAGAAGGTGGCAGTAAATGTGTATTCTGACCTAAGATTCTGATTCTAAGTTGAAATTGGAATGTGATTCCCTGATGATTCAGTTTAACTTTATACAGCATTTACTGCAGCATTATACTCTGATCGGGATATGATGGTTTCACACCTTATCTATACTGAAATTTTAGTTTATTGATTAAGTTGCAATTCATTGTTGACCTGGCTTTAAGCAGGAGGAGGAGCTAGGTGACCAGATGAAGGTCTTTTCTGAGCAGAATGATTCTGATTCTGTGATATTGAGTTGATAGTATGTGCATAGAATTACCTATGTGCATTTTGATGAAGTGTTCATTCTAAACACTGTTTGGACTTGCACATATGAAGGCAGAGAATTGTGTAGACGGAAGCAGTGTTGGTTAAAAATGGAAAGCTGAAAGATTGAACTTCACAAACAGAATCATTTACCTTTTTGTCTCCCTGTGAAACAAATGAGTAAGTTTTCCTTTGATTGAAGCAGGGTGTTATTTAGGGGGTAAATAGGACCAGTTTTCAAAAAAAAAAAAAAAAAAAAAACAAACCTTTGTAACTCTTAGCCCGGAATCCATATGTGTATTGT
>VXAB01005790.1:0-11445 GCA_013399175.1 Odontophorus gujanensis | reverse complement strand
TTGGGGGGAAAAAGGAACAATTTTAAAAAAAAAAAAAAAAAAAAAAAGAAACCAACCCTTTGTAACTCTTAGCTCAGAATCCATATGTGTATTGCTCAACCTTAATAAATTCACCCACCAACATTGTGCTGGGAGTGATGATTCACATCAGGAATGTTACCCACCTCACTTGCGATGTTGGTATTCTCTGAGAGGTGGCAAGGTACCCATTACTGTATAAGACACCTACAGTTCTTTGTGTAACATTAGCAAGAAGTGTTTATCGTACCTTAAATCAAGTCTTTGGTTTGTTTGTCTGTGATGCATCTAATGTATGTGACAGTTTACTATACTGTAGGTTTCTAATTGTCCTTAAAATATATGCCAAACTGACTTGCTGTATAATACAGTGGATTTGTCTCTTTGTTATTAGTGGTGTGCAACCAGCAGCAGGACATTCCTGTGAAGAATTGGGGAAGAGCTGTAAAATGGGTACAAGCAAAGAAAAGAATGGAAATTCATAGAAAAATTATTGATACGTGTCATCAGCTCAGATGAGACTGTCTGAATAATGGTGACTTTTGAAGGAACAGGAGGCTGATGAGAACAAGTGGTGAAAATTGTCTACTGAGACTATCTAGCAGTTTCAACCTCAATTTCCAGCTGACAGCTCTAAAATAGAAGCACGCTCATTGCAGTGAGTACAGTTAATTTGCTCTAGATGAAAGACGCTGTAGGCAATGATAACTAAGAGTCCTCAAAGACCAAGTTTGTGAAAGCCTTGAATGAGCAAAGCAGGGAGGCTTTAGAACAACTTTTACAGGTATGGATGCAGGGAAAGCTAAATTTAGGTTTTTCTTAAGTCCCTCAGAGCAGAAAGATTCAGACAGATTAGATCTTACTGTGATAAAGAAATTATTGTAGAATAACATGACCAGTGTGAATGAGATTTCTGGAGATGAGTTACTGTTTTTTCTACTTCATTGTTGTTGTTTTGTTTTGTTTTTAATTATGTTTACAAATACGTTTGTTTGTTTTTTAACTGGAGGAACAGTATTTCAACAGATGCTGAGGCATGCTGGAATTCAAGAGTTCTCCATAATAACTTTCTACCTAGGCAATTTGAGCAGGTTGTTGTTGTTCCTAGTGAGGTAGTTGCAAAGAGGTATCCAGTTAAGAAATGTAGGCTAACTATAACAGCAACATCAGTTGGATTTTTGATTTGAAACGCTGATCCTATTGTTATCACATAAGGTAGCTATTGCTTTAGTTACACAGACTATTACTGCCTATTCTGAGCGTTGTACCTAGGTCTGATGGCAGCATGGGTAGTTTGGCCTAATGAGATTTCAGTCCAAACTCTGGCGTGAAATATATTTTAGGATCTTCCATTTATAAGTGGAAACAGATTGCTGAAAAGTGCATGTAAATGTTGATTCAGAGTTGAAAATGTGCCAACAGACTGCTAGTAAAATATTTACTGGTAACTTTAAGATGGAAATATGTCTTCCTTATTGAGCTGTATCTTCAGTTTGAAAGATATTTGTAGGAGGAGGTTCATATTTTTTCTATACGTACAGAGCTGCATTGGCTCTTGAGGCGATTTCTTTTTCTAATTTTGTTCATGCTTGGCATAGGAATAAAAAATAAATAAAAAAGAGATTTCCGTGCTATCATCTTCTATTGAACATAGCTTTAAATATTTTGGAGGCTGTGTAGTACTATTCCAGCCCACTGTAGGATAGAAATACTTTGTTTCTTGGCAAAACACACTCTGAAATTGAAAACAAGAAAAGACACAAGTGCTAAGCAGTTTTTCATGAGAGGGATTGTAAAGACTCAGTATTGGTTGTTATTAAAGTTAGATAATGCTATAAAAGAGATTAAGATGTAAACAATGGCTTTTGAAAGGGAGTATTTTTTTTAGCATTTTCTAGTCCTATTTTTTTTAAGTAATAATTCCTTTTTTTTCTTGTTTTCCTTTAATACCTTGTTTTTCCTCTTTTAATATTACCGCTTTGTTTACCATTTTTTATTTACATCTCTGCAGTCAATTATTATTCCAAAACTATCAAACTCTACATCTTTATGTATTGAACTTGCGGTTTCTTCAACTTGTCAAAAAGAGCCTAAAGTCTTATCTTGACTGTAGAGAGTAAATGAACTGCATATAAGTGATTTCAGCACTTAAAATTTTGAATGGCAAATTTTTTAAATGGGAGATGTGGGGAAAGCTGAACAACAGTATTGTAATTACCTTCAATGGCTTGAAATAAAGAAACGAACAACATGCATCTCAGAGAAAAATAAGTGGTGGGGCATTAGTACCAGTGTGTATAGAGTTGCGTAGAGAATCACATGGATATTGCAAGTTGCATTTTAAATGCAGTTGGAAGAGTTAATACTTACATCGAGAGGGTCACAATTGCTGTTGTCATAATGTGGGAATATGGGGGAGCTAAGTACAGATACATAGTACAAATGCTTTTTAGATGCCTGTGTCAGAATGGTTGATTCTGCACAGTAAAATCCAGTTATCAAGAAGTTAATAATGAGTAAGTATCTTGCATTAAAACTTGTCAGCATTTTTTTTTATTTTTTTTTAAGAATATGATCCCATGAAACCGTGATGTACTAATGTCATTGTATTGAATTTAATTGCTTAAAACCAAGTCAACTGCATTAAAACATTATACTGGAAAAGTCAGCCTTTCTGGACTCGCTACACAGAACAGCACACTATTTCACTGATACACTTAACTGGTGAAAAATTCTGCTTGTTATGAGTGAAAGCTGTTGTATGAGAGCGTGGCTTCCCCCTTCAGTATTTTCTCTGTNGAATGGTTGATTCTGCACAGTAAAATCCAGTTATCAAGAAGTTAATAATGAATAAGTATCTTGCATTAAAACTTAGAAGAAAGTTTTGGAGTTCATACAAGTCAGCATTTTTTTTTATTTTTTTTTTAAGAATATGATCCCATGAAACCGTGATGTACTTCAATTCATTGTATTGAATTTAATTGCTTAAAACCAAGTCAACTGCATTAAAACATTATACTGGTAAAGTCAGCCTTTCTGGACTCGCTACACAGAACAGCACACTATTTCACTTATACACTTAACTGGTGAAAAATTCTGCTTGTTATGAGTGAAAGCTGTTGTATGAGAGCGTGGCTTCCCCCTTCAGTATTTTCTCTGTATGAAAAACTCAAATTCTATCCTTACAAGGTAAAGTAGTAGTGATCCTGCAAGTATTTCTGTCTCTGGGCGATCTTATATATTAATAGTGATGTGCCATCATGCGTTGGCAAGGAATTACATTTCAGAATTCTCATGAGATCAGCTGAGCATTTCTTATGTGGGAGTAACTTAAGACTTCAGCATAACCTGTCATATAAGGTTGTTCTGTTTATTCTCAAGAGTGTACTGAAATATTTTGAGTTGTCTCCTTTTTGTGATGAGAAACATCTGCATATTCTTTCTGTAAGTTGAAAGTATTATGCATTTTTGTCTGGTGAAAATCTTGCCAACTAAAAGTAGCCTCTATACCAATAATCAGTTGGTTTATTCGTTTTTAATAGCATATTTAAGTATGTTAGAGTTAGGTTTGTGCTGTAAGAAAAAGGGCATTTATTGAAACAAATAATACATTGTTTTGATGGGTAGTGAGTAATCTCTTATTTTCTTCTGGTGTTGTTTAGTCTGTTGTCAGTACACATTTTTGTGGAGATTCCTCATAGAAAGTGACAAAAAGGAATAGCTAAATATGTGTAGTTATATTACAGGGGAAGATCTGTAGATGATCACTTGATGTATTGCAGTACTCAGACTTCTAAGTTGCTGAAGGTGAGCTCAGAGGACTTCAGTCACTATATAGAGATAGTAACAGGTGAACTCAACGTCACAGTTCAGGCTTCTCTGAAATAACAGTCCAATACATCATTGGATGTTTTGCTTCATTGAGTAGGTTACACTATGGCTACTTTCCATTTGAACTCCTATGCTCCTTTTGTCCTAGAGTAGCTACAGTTACAAACACAGACTGGCTGGTGTTTGTGGGTTTTAGGAATTTTTTTGTTCAGTGTGAGAAATAAAAGTGATGGTGAGAACTGAATGTCAGATTCCCTGGCTGAATTCACTGGAGGTTTCTTTGGGTACTTAACTATGGCTTCTGATGGAATCTGTATCACAGTCTTACCTTGAAAAGATTAGAAATTGATTGCAGTTTCCAGAAGAACTGAGTTCTGTGATGTTCTGATTGCATTACTGAATGCTTAGTGAAAAGAACAAGAGGTAGGATTTCACCTAGAGTACCTGCTTGAAATCTATAGTAAGTATGAGTAGGTGATCAGTTTGGCAGCTGATGCTATGGTAAATATCAAATAATGAATATGATTGTTTTGTTTAATTCTAAACAAATGTCTGAATTTGTCTTACATTTACATAGAGAAGATGCAAATTGACTTGCTTTTAAGACTAGAGCATAAGCTGCGGCTCTCCCACATCAGTGAAATTTAAACTTTTGTTTTCTTCGCAAGATACAGGAAGTGGACACCTGAGTAGGTTTTCTCCTAGTACTGTGTTCTTGTGCGGAGCAGTCCTGAAAACTGCGTTTCCCTTATCACCCCACTGCTGTAAAAAGGCTTCCAGATCTTGACTAATTCTCTCTTGTCTGCTGAGTTCTAAATTTTCAGATATCGATGTCTGTTTTCTTCTTACCTGCATCTTCAAAGATGAAATGTGCGTGCTATTCATTTCCAAACCATTTTTTCAGAAACTTTTTTAACTGAACCATAATATTCAGTTCTGCTACACCGGTCCGTTAATAGGCAATGAAGCGTAGCTTAATGTGCTCATTAAACTATTTTGATGTTTTTTGGAAGCATAATATATTAAACAGTAGTGATAGTAAGGTTTTTAAACTTATTCCATGTTAAATGACAGGAATAGTGGCAGTGGCCACAAATGGAAACAGGGGGTTCTGTCTAAACATCAGGAGGCACTTCACTGTGGCTGATGGATCACTGGCACAGGTTGCTTGGAGTGGCTGAGGAGTTTCCTCCTTGGATATCTTCAGAAGCTACTTGGACGTGGTCCTGGGCACCCTGATCTAGGATTTGTGTTTGAAGAGGAGATGGGCCTGATGGACCCAGACATTCTTGCCCATTATTCTTTGATTTTGTGGAGTGTGTTAGCAAAGAGTACTTCACTTTATTTAAGTTAAGTGAAAGAAGCCTTCAGAACTAATAGAAGTGTGTTAGGAGCAGTAGAAAATATAGTTTAAATGTAATTTTTAAAAAATACAGTGAAAACTGTTCATGGTTATCATTGATGACAGTGTAGACTGGCTGGAATTTTAACATTTAAAAAGTTAAATGACCTCAAGATGATATAGGAGTTATCAATCAAAACAAACAGAACACAGTGTTTGCACAGCGATCCCAAGATCATGAATGTACGCCTCTGTTGTATATATTTCCATAATTACTGTTCAGAAAATGTTGCATTTAGAATGTTTTGAGTACCTTCTAAAAGAACTTCAACAACATTTTAAATGTAAATGAGGTACATACATTTAGCACGTGTGTAAATGCTTAGCATACACTGGTCCTATCTGAAGTGTGCCACAATATCAGGAGATGATGCCAAGCAGAAACCGAGATGGAATTTGTCTGTATTGTGGGAACAACGTGTGTTACTCTGTAAGTGACCTCTTAATTAAAAACATGCAGCAAAAATGTAGGGAATGATTAGCTAATCAGAAGCACCAGATGAGTGTGTTGACTTCCATAGATTATTAATTTAGTAACAAGGTAACCAGTCATCTGAATTGCCTTCACGTTTTTAGTAGCCTTATCTTATCCTTGCTTAAGTCCATTTATTTCCAGGAATCACAAGACACTTGGAAAACTTGGTAAGTGCAGCATATACTCCTGAAGTTATTATAGAAGCATAAACACCCTTAAGATGAAAAAAGAAAACTTTAATGCACAGAGAGAACTGAACAAGCTGTATGTGATTAAAAATGTTGAGCTGCTAACAGTACCAGCAGAACGTGAACTCTCCATGGAGAGTTTTGAAACTACTGCCTTGGTTTTGGAAATTATCCTTGTCATTGTGCTAGATTGTACCAAACGATAACACTTATTTCTGAACGAGCAAGTTGGGGAAAGGAGAAGCAGCTCTGGTTAAAAGATAAAGGCATTTTCCCTCTGGAAAGTTTTTTAGTCTGGAAATTTCAAAATGAAAAAGTAATGCAGTCAGTTGCATTGGTATTTCATTTTTGGAGAAGTATGATGTCATTTGAAATGCATTATTTAGTTTTTATCAGTAATGATAACAGTAATTAACAATGAATAACAATAGAACACTTAGGCTGGTGGATTTTGTAAAATATAACTATCTAAATGCTTTGCTTTTGATTTTTTGTGGATAAATGGTACAGTGTATGCATTCAACACTTAAAAATTTAAGTACTTCGGGGTAAAGGGCAAGCAGTCAGTTAACCACTGTCAGACTGATTTAGTTTGTATTTTTTGTTTTTATATATAGTTTCATAAATAATTTCAGTATCTTCAAATGATAAATTGAAAGCTTTAGAAGGCTTAAAATAATAATAATAATAAATTTTAGAGTTTTTCAGTAGTAAGCATCATAGTTGTTCGAGTTCCTAGTAATAACTCAGAGTCTTAATATGCATGGCGTAACAAGAATCAGAAAACATTCTTCCTAGACAGTTTAAGTGAGTCATGTAATAGGATTAATTGCTGCATACCTAAGTTTTACTAGAAAGCTGCCTGTAAGCAAACAGAATAACACTGTTGACATAATAGGAAACCCATGATACCTTTGTGCAGGGTCTTATTTTTCAAAGTTTCTGGCTTTGCTGTAGATGAATATGTACTTTCTCACTATTTCAAACAGCTGTATTTCAGAAAAACTTCGGGGAGCACTGGGAAGTAAGGAAGGCAACTAGTGTGCCTCTGCTTGCTGCCTTGACTACTCATTGTGATGGCTGTTAATTAATCCTAGAGTTGCAGGAGGGAGTTCATCACTGAGCGACCAACTTGGGGTGTAGTGAGATAATTGGCCAAAGCAGACATACGTAGCTTTACTATTGACCCATGTGTCGTGAGCTGTGGTCTCTGCAACGTAGCCACAGCAGCTTCAATAGTGAGTAATCCTTCTAATTCTGATTCTCATTAAATAGCATGATATGTGGAGCATTAGATTACGGATGATTTCTCTGTGGGGCTTTTTAGATAGATTGTGTGCTTCACTCTGCTCAGGTAGAATTTTGTAAGTCCTGAAACATAGTGACCTCCAATAAATAAATAAATATATACATACACAAAATGACTAGCACTAGCTGAAGAATTCAATGGCATTGAGTAATGGAATTCAAAAGATGAGTAGAAATCAAAATGATTTCCAAGGAAGTCAGGCTTCACTCAAGTCTTGTAAACTTCATGTTAGAGTTTTTATTTTTAGGCAGTAAATACAACTTAAATATTACTGTAATAGTCAACATTGATTACCGAGTCCAAAAGATGAGAGAACCCATTTATGCTGGGAGAAAAGCACAACACTGGACAAAACTCAAAGCTCTGATGGGTTATCCAAGGAGACGGCATTGTTTATTTTAATGCTGCTTTTCAGATAGTAAACACTAGAGTTTCTCTTTACCTTGTCCTTTTCTTAATCTCTTTCCCATTCTAGTTCGTTTTTCCTGGTTTGTTTTATGGAATTGAGGCATCTAGGGGTTCACAGGCAGAAGAGGCTCTCCTACCGAGCCCAAACTAGTATGACTTTCTTGGCATCTGATTTACATGTTCTCTGTGGTACACAGTTGGTATTTCACAGCTATGTGACAAATACTGGCATGAGACACAAAAGGTGTAGTGCTCTGCTGAAAAAGCACACTGCATCTATTGATCAGGGATTTAATAAAGCTGCCTCTTGTCGACTGTCAACGAATGTGCCCAGTGAGTACCTGTCATGCAGTTATGGGAAGACGATGAGGAGGAAGTGACAGGAGCCAAACTACTCTGCACTTGCTGTCCTACCTGTCTGAGATGTACTTTACCTTTGGTGACAGTATCAGCTAAGACATTGGTGTAATTAAGCATTCTTATTTTTGTAATGGAATCCACTCTAATATTTATTCTATTTATTGTCCTTTCTGTCAGATTTAATCATTTCTGACAAGTGTGATCATGCCTGTCTTATCCTGGTACTTTATCTTTACTCTCTTCCTCCTTTTCCTTTTCTTTTTGTCTCATTGTGTCCACTGATGAGTGGTTTACTCATAGAATGTTTTGAAATATAATTTCTGTTTATCTGGAAATAGAAGCTGCAGTTCTTCAGTCATAGCAAGCTCTTCTATCTAAACAGTCTCTATTTCATTTCAGTGCATTCATTTTCTTCGTCTTGTCATTTTTTTTCATTTGCTACTGCTGTTAATCTGACATCCTTTGCTCCAAAAAAGAAAAAAAAAAAAAATGTGTTTTATTTACAGGGCACAGCCTTTGGAAGTGCTCCTGTACCTTCTCGCAGGCAATTATGTGAGTCTCTTGAATTCCGCTCTGTGTTGTAAAGATGACTGTGTTCATGTGCTGTAGCATGGCATGCCAATATAGAGTTAATGCCCTGAGGTCAATATTCAACCACTGGTGTTGTATATTGCCTGTAACGTGCTTGTAGCTAAAAGCTTCTGTTGACTCCTTTATTTTTTTTGCTGTGTTTTGTCCAACACATTGTAAACTAGGCCTGTGCTATACACTACAGAGTTGAAAGAGGGGAATAACATACCATCATGACTCAAAGTCTGGAGGAGAATAAGTATAATATTCCAGTTTATGTCTTCGTAATGAATTAGCATTGTCAAAACAAAATAATATCTCTTTCACATTCTTCAAATCAATCTTTTAGATGTGCGAAAAAGAAAGAAAATTCTGGATCTTAATGAACTAAGAAGTAAAAAATCAACCAACATGGTGTGGTGTAAGGCAGGTGTTACTAGGACTAGCTAGGTTTATATTTGCTCCAATTAATTTAAAGAATAGCTCATCCCTAACTTTGGGGAGTTTCATAAAATAACCTCCTTCATTTTTTCCTTAAATCCTTTCGAAGTATTGACAATAGATATTAGTTCTTTGGGAAAAAAAAAACAACCCTCAATTGCCCCCATCCTTGCATTTCTGTCCATTCACCAGCTAAAAAGAAAAAAAAGAAAAAAGAAAAAAATAATAATAACTGAGAAATCACAGATGAGATTTTAAAAGGAAGCACTTATGTTGTAACATATCTCTCTGCTGCTTTATAAGTGTGTGTGTGTGAGTGTGTGAACATTTAGATGCTCATGATACCATCAGACTTTGAGATGAGGACTTAAGTTCCTTGGATCTATTTCTGTCTCTCTCCTTCTAGCTTGAGTTGAATGTCCATTCTACAGACGTTGGTGTCTTCCATATGCATATAATAAGCTACAACCATGCACTGCATTATTGTAATTACTATGCACTGCATCACACCACTGAATGTCAAGTAGTTCCATCACAGTGTAACATTACAGGCTTATTCATAAAATGCAGTGTGGCTTGAACAATGCTTTGTTGTTGGCAGTCTTGAATTGTGTTGCTTGCATAAAATCACCAATGCTTCTCTGGTGTATTTGTAGGAAACATATAATATTTGTCTATGAATGTGAGTCTAACTGAAAATACGGTCTGCATATTGTCCTATCTTTCATGCAATTATCTTAGCTATTCCTATTCTTCTAGATAGATTTAAGGGGAGAAAAAGTGAAATATCAAGATGAAAATACTGTTCATGAAATACAGTTGTGCCCCTTTTATAGTTAGTTAAGGTATGATGGAGAGGCTAAATGTTCTTACTGAATGGAAATTTTCTTTCATAAAAGCAGTGATGAAGTTATTTATCTGATGTTTCTGCTGAAATGAAAATTAGAACTGCTGTCTGGTTTACATTCATTTAGGCTTATTTACTGTTCTTTTACACAATTAAGAAAATTATTGAAGACGTTGGAAGCACACCTATGTAGTATCGGGCTTTAACGTGCTTTGTTATAAGCAATGAGAAGTATACCTTATATTATCATTAACATCTTCCTTCTTTGTACAGTATCTTTACTTGAGTGATGAAATTTCACCTAATGAAGTGTGTGAGATTTGAGCATTAGGAATTGTGTGAAAAGGACAGAAGATCTGGAGAAGTCAGGGTAATGGTTTGAGGGAATAAAGATGCAGAACAGTAAAATAAATGAAGAGTGGATAACAGTTGCATTAAATACACAGATACATAGATTCAGAAGAGTGGTGAGAAAATAAGATCATGAAATAAGATCAGATTATGAAATAAAGATAAAATTAACATCAGCAAAATGGTGAGGTGGCAGTTGTAGGCTTAGATATAATATGCATATGTAATTGCATATGTAAATGTGACAGTGCCTTTGACTGGGAAGCAATTGGGAGCAAAAGAAGCATGTAAGTGAGGGGATCCATAACCTTAGGAAAGGAATAAAAGTTATTTCAGGCAGTTATTTTCTGCTTTTATGTTTAGTAGAAAGCAGTGAAGATATGGAGCTGTAAACATATTGTGTCAGAACTCATCTTCTAGCCATTGGTGGCAATTTCTCTGTCTTTGAAAAGCACTGAACATTGTTATTATTTATTTGCAAAAGTGAAAGATGGTGATGCCTGTGAATCTAGAGCAGAAATACTACTGAGCAAACTCAGTGTCCTGTCACGCAGAATTTTGAAAGTAGGCTATGCTGTTCTGTTGTTTTTTTGTTGTTGATGTTGCCAATTACATTTCAGTCCACTGCAGAAGAGTAGACAATATTAATTTGACCCAGGTTCGTGGAAGTTCTTTTGATCTGCTGGAGACATGTAACTCCTTGTAGCTTTTAACTGCCTTGTAGGCAGTGGTGGATGGCATAATGTTTGGTGGTCATGTTGAGAGACGATGAGAAGTCACGTGCTTCTGGGCATCAGAAAGTGTCAGAGACATCAAGTACTGTCTGCAGTAGTGCTGTGTTATGATATCTTTGTAGCACAGGGTCTATAGCGGTTCCTGGTGAATTGTGGCAAAGTAATGAGTGTTTGAAATCAAGATCTGTTTAGATAGTATTTTCAAATGATAACATGCTTCCTCTGAGGGATTATTTCTATGCTGTGGCACCAAGGCTGTTGCAGATTATACCCTGGTACCAACTCAGCAAAACACAGCCCTCCTCACAGTGCCCCCTCCCAGTGGGATGGAGGAGGGAATCAGAGGAAAAACAAAGGAGACAAACACTATTATTAAGATTGAAAAGGAAAATAATAGAAGTAATGATAATAAATGTATATATCATATAAAATATGTATTATATGTATATTTATAAAAAGAAGTGAAGCACTGTCAATTGCTCACCTCCCCAGTCTCCAAGCAGCAGCTGCT
>VXAB01005789.1:40075-89614 GCA_013399175.1 Odontophorus gujanensis | reverse complement strand
CCGGTCCCCCCCACCCCACCCGAGGGTCGGGTGGGAGCGGAGCCGGGAGCCCCCGGTGCGGCCCCCGTGGTGCGGTGCTCGACCGCGGCGGCGTTTTGTTTGTGTAAAGGAAACTTCAGTTCGCAATTCGAAACCGACGGGAGAGAGAGACGTCGTGGTAATATTTCCGTCCGATTTTCAGCGTTAACGGCAAAAAAAAAACAAATCCACAAACACCCAAATTTGTCCGCCCGGAGTGACTGTGGTGGGGTCAGCCCCATGGGTGAAGGAGAGCACCCACCCTTGCGGGGGTCCTGAAGGTCGGATAGGGGTTCTGCACGGCGAGCACGCTGAGCAATGCTGACAGGGCAGCCCAGCCCCTCCTCCTGTGACTGCTGACGGTCACTACGTGTTCAGGTGTCCCTCTGTGACTCTCTGAGCCACATTTAGCCGAGGTCGCATGCCCGGTGCCCACGGCACAGAACCTCAGGGTTCTGCAGCAGTGAGCGTGGGGAGATGCTGTGTGCACCCGGCTGAACGCAGCCTTGTAGGTGACTTTGTTACTGGTGTGGAAGTGGAGCAAGGAGTGCCACCCCCGTGGGATGACTGTGCCAGGCCTCCATCCCCTGCCCCTGGCTACCAAAAGCTGCTGTGCTGTGCTCAGAGAGGAGGAGGAGGAGGAGGAAAGCTCCCGGCTTTGCTTGCATGGCAAGCAGACATTTAACACAGCGATGCTGCTCATCTGCATGCCAACATCCAGGGCAGCTCCCACGGAGCTATTACAAACAGTGACATCACTCCAGCTGAGTTTGGGGGTTCTCAGTTCCCACAGCTCAGGGCACCGAGGAGCCCAGGCAGCAGAGCAGCTCCGTGGGGCTGCATCCATCTCCCAGCTGAACGAGGGAGTCAGGCAGCCAGGCTTCGTGCCGACTCCTCTTCCTCCTGGGCACTGCACTTCCAAGCCCCTTGAGGGAGTACTGCATTCCCCTTCAGCCCCCAAAACGTGACCCCCTTCTTGGGCTCTCTGTAAGGCACGAGCAACGAGCAGCCCCAAAGGGATCCAGAGCTCCCCCCGGGAAGAAGAAGGTAAGGAACACACAGCAGTGCTCCAGCTCTGCCACCCCTCCAGCAGAAGTGCCTGGCCCACAGCAGCCACGGGGCCTGGGCACAACTGCTGCCCTTCGCTCAGGGCAGAGCACTCCTTCCTAAACTGATGTACCCATTTCTCAGACGTGACTCACATTCCGCTCAAGGCCAGGGCAGGATCAGGAGTGTCTAATTCCTCACATCCTGCCCTGGCACGGGCACTGTACATCCTCCTACCAGCACTGCGGATGCTGAGATGTGAAGCAGCCATGTGATGGTCCCACATCTTGCTGAGGAGGAGCAATGCTGTTACAAGGACTCTGCTTCTCACCGTGCCCAGCTGGCACGCACTGCTTCTCTTTGCTCTGGAGTGATTTGTTTCAAGCGTCAATCTCCAGGGTTGAACCTCTGCCGTGCCTACCATCCTGTGCACAAGAGAACCAGCAGGTCTGTCCATCTGCCTGCTCCTGCTGCTCACATTGATGCAGGCACTCCACAGCAGCATTATGAGCAGCACGTGGCACACAGAGCATTGCACGGGGCCTGGAGGTGCAGGGAAGAGCTGTTGCACCATGCTGTGCCAGGTACCTGGCCGTGCTGGTGCTGTGCTGACAACAGGAGCAGCTGCAGAGTGTCAGAGGATGCAGCCATGGGCTGGTGAGAGCACCACGTCCACTGGGAACAGAGGGAGATGGGAGGAGGCTGGAGCAGGGCTGGCACGTGCACAGGGCAGCACTATGTGCAGGGCTAGGGTGACTTGTGCGCAAGCCTGCAGGGAGCCACAGGGATGGGGACCTGAGAAGAGGAGCAGCTGGCAGCAAGGAAACCTTGTCCTGGTTGCTTTAAGGTGGGTAAGTGGCCGCGTGGGGCTGTGTCCCAGCTCTTGGCCCATCTCACAAAGCACACCTGGAGCTGGGCAGAAATCTGTCAGTCCAGAGGAGAGGTCACGTATCTGCCATGGTTCCAGCTCAGCTCTTAAGTGCTTGCACAAGGCTCTGGCCATGTGCACAAGGGAAGGAGGCTGCTCCAGCATCTCCACAGGCAGGACATTCCTAAGAGGTGACCCGTCCGTCCCCAGCCCCCCCCATCTCTCCAATTTCTTTGTCACACTGTCTGAACACAGCTATTTTTTCCCTTTTTGGGACACCTCTGGAGCCCATAAATCACAAAGCTGAGATCTGCTATAGCCAAGAAAGGAAGGGTTTGGAATAAGGACAAGGGGTACACAGAAGATACCAATCCTAGTAACTCAAAAACCAGATCACAGACACTCCCAAACGTGATGGTCTTTCACAGGGGCTTCCTAGAAACTGTGCCACAAGCAAAGCCAAAGAGCCCCAGAGTCCGTGGGTACAGTCTACTTTTACTGTCAGGACGGATGCAGGCAGTCCCCCAGGGGAGAGCTCCTGTGGGGCTGGGCAGGGGCAAACCCATGTCTGCATGGCCACTGAAGCAGGGCCCCCTGCACCCCATTGCCCAGCAGCTGCTGTCTCCTGGGCCCTGGCAGCAAGCAATGGCCACACAGGCACTTGTGACACACTGCTCCCAAAAACAGCCAGGCGTGTGTGATGTTGTGGACGACCTGCACAAGGCCTGTTCTGGTATTCATTAATGAGCCAAACCACGCGGTGACAAAGGGCTCCTGTGTGCACTGCGCCCAGCAGGTCACATCCTGCCCCACGGCACAAGGATTGGTTGTGTCATACAGCTTCTGGCTTCCTTCAATCTGCACGTTAACAATGGCTAATCCAGAGTTGCCCCATCCTTACCCACCAACTGGGTACCTTTGCTCTGCTGCTCCCTGGTGACAGCCCTGGTCATTTTCATGCCCCCATGGCCATACCTGTCCCAGCCACAGACCCTTCTGCCTTATTTCCCACATCAAGACCATGCTCTCTTCTATTTTCTCTTTGAATGAATTCGATTTTCCACTGAAAGTCACAAGCAAGATGGAAAAGGAGCATCCTTCCCTTTGGTGCAGCACGAGCCGTGCTCCCCAGCTCTACCTGACTCCTGTGGGCTCACTGTGAGGATCCATTCCTGGCAAAGCAGTACTTTCTGCGTGCAAAATGCCAACTGTTTTCCTAGCTGTAATAAATCTCACCCGTTACTGTTCTTTTCCATTATTTTTATAGTTGCTCACAGCCTTTTTTTTTCCTGATGCAGAGTTGCCTTGACTACCAACATCCTTCTGTTTCTTCCTTGCTTCGCACGAGCTCAGATATGAAGGCCGTTGGTTGGAGACGGTCTGTGCAGAAGCGGTAGTCCTATGCCAGGGTTGGCTTCGTTTCTTCATGTTTGGTCTAGACAGCTTATATAAGACCCAAACAGCTGCCTGGTTAGGAGTCCTCCCTGCCTGCAACTCTGCCAAGTCTTGCACTGGACTATTAATCCTTGCCAGTACATCTAGTCTGCTGCAGGCAGGCTGAGCCATGTTGCATTAAAATGGCCCATCTACATGTAAAAAGACTGCTAGCACATTGTTTGGCATTTCATATGTGGTCACAAATTCCCTTTGGAAAGAGGATTTATCCGCAGCAAAGCTGGTACGGCCACCACCAGTATGCTGAGGTGCTCTGCCAGCTCCATGGTCCCTGTGAGGTACTCGTCCACTCTTTCCATGTCTGGAGGTCATTCCTGTAAGCCATGATGTCAGTCAGTAAATCAGTAAGTTAGTAAATCTTCCATGTCTCAGGGGCTTTTCACTCTGTTTCCCAGCACTTGGGATAAAGGCTGCGTCCAGAAGAGTACCAGTTCTCTGCTCTTTTTCACCATGCCATGGGGACGGAAGAGCAGCTGGTTCTCCTTCATGGTGCATGTCTGCTTTCCACCTCTGCCACAGTCACCCTCCAGAAATCCAGCACTGACAGCCCCAGTGATGGGGGAGGTTGTCACCTACAACACAGACGACCATACATCTCCTTTGAAGAAGTTAGTGGAGGTGGTTTTGAAGTAGTTTTCAATCTTTTCTTCCATCCAAAGTACAAAGACCAAGACGAGCTTTGTAGGTCACAAGATGAGGGAGTAACAAATGTAAGTGCAGTAACATAAGCCTTCCCCAGCATGAGATGACTCACAGAACCCTCCAAGTCCAAAGAATTTCTGCCCATGCTTCTGGTTCTACTTGTGCAAATCACTGGAGATTTTACAACTTTCAGAGCTCTGAATGCTGCAGCTTGATCTCTCCTGACGAGTTCTCCTTTCTTGACACTGCCACAGACAGCCCCTCAACACCAGCCGTGTTTCACAGCAAACACACCACAACAGTTCACCAGAACACATTTCTCCTAATCAGTACCCAATTTGGATGCCCCTTGTGCTGTGCTGGGCTTCTTGAAGAAGCTGTTCTCCCAGCCACCCAGAACGTGCCTCATTCTTATCCCACTGTTGCTGCTGCACTTGCGGGACACAAAAGCCACCTGTCACAAAATGAAGCTGTTTCTGATCCACTTGCAGTACTTGCCTTTCATTCTTATACATGTGCATTCCTTTGGCATCCTGCAAAGCAGAAAGCTGTTGTTACAACCTTCCTTTTCTCCTAGTATCTGTTAAAACATTTCCTGGACCCAAGTATAGATGGTAAATAGAGCCTAGCAGAACGATGGATGCCAGCAGCTTCCACTGGGACCACACAATGGATTAAAGCCTTCAGAAGATGCTTCCAAAAACTCCCAACATTCTCAAGATGCTCACACCATGGATTTTTCCACCCATGCCTGGCACTGCCGCCCGCTGGTTCCAACAGCTGCAGCCCAGGAGCTGACCTCAGCTCTGCCACAGGCTTGGGAAAAGCAAGAGCAGAGCTAGCTTGTGCTCCAACGTGAGGGCTGCAAGGATCCTCACTGCAGTCTTGCAAAGGTGGATCTCTGGAGCATGAAATCAGCATGGAGCAAAGCACTGAGTGTAGAGTAATACACTGCTCCACTGGAGGAACCATTTAGTGTGTTAAATACCCTAGAAATTCCAAAAAACGAGTGACACCAGAGAAAGTCCTCTCACAGCTTGCACTAAGGGGCAGCCCAAGGCACACACTGCAAGCTGCCTGCTCTCCAACAGCTCTTGTACTGCTCGAGTGCAGAGAAGAAGCGGCCCCTCCAGCACAGTTCCTTGTTTCTGGTTAGGGTCCCCCTTCCCTGCACAGCACTACAGCTGTTACAGAGAACTCTGCCTTTTTATTCCTCAACTGTCCCATCCTGCTCCTGTATCACTCTCAGTGGAACAAAATCGTCAGATGAAAAGCAATTTTTGAAGATTAAACAAGGATAAAACGTCTTTGCCCTGCTTGCTATTAAGAGTGCCCGGATTAAGGCTTCAGTCACATGTAAACAGACCGTAGAGAGGGGGAAAGTCCTCGTCAATACAAAGAGCTTGAACTGTGTAATCAGTAAAGAATCAAATCCCCACAAGCAGGGGAAATACTATCTTACAGCAAAATATTTTGATTTTATGGAATATTGGCCAATTACAATATTTTTCTCCAAATAAAACATTTATAGGAACACTGAAATAAATATTTGAGAACTCAATATACCAAAGTCCTGAGTCACTTCTGATGCAGAAATTCTCTCCTATTTTTCAGGCAGCTTCCCCATGTAGGGTTCGGATTTGGGATGGCTTTTGGTGACACTGAGAGATGTGGTGATGTGCATCCCTGCTGCCTGGAAATGGTGGTGCTCCTCCTGGCAATGCACACCATGTTCGAGCTGAATGCTGAATACCTGGCGCTGACCAGGGCAACCTCATGGGTCTATGGCAGCAACACTGAGGCTCCAATGGATGTAAATATGTAAGGAGAGCAAGAAAAGGCCTCTTCCCTGCTCCCCCATGCTGATGGCAGCACTCCAGCCAGCAGGCTCAGCCCCACAGCCCCTGCTCGACCCTCCTGCTCAGCCTTCAACCCAAACTAGTGGCAGCTGGAGGCCAAGACCATGCTGACATGAGGCAGAGATGACCCTTGGTGCAGTGGGACCCAGACAGAAGACAGCAGCAGAGAGCTCAGAGGTGGCTAAGAAGTCAAAAAGGCTTGATAAGGGTTTGAAGGAAAAACAAACAGGTAACACAGGGCAAATAAAGCTACTGAGCTCTCACAGCATGGCTAATAGGCCAGTTTAGAAGAAGAATGTGGGGAAAAGAGGAAAGATGCAGAACAGCAGACTAGGCTGGTCAGAGACCTTTACCCAGAAAACACGTTTTGGAAAGAGATCAAGGTAAAGGCAAAGGCAGCAGGGACATGCACGTCGCATCTCAGCTTGTTGAAACCGAGCTCCTGATATTCCCAGTCTTTGGTTCAAAAAGGCACTGCTGCTTTTGGGAAGGCTCCAGGCTCCTTCCTCCAGTCATTTCAAAAGGACTCCACACACCAATGCGGACAAAAACTTCTCAGAAGGTCCTCTCCAAAATTCAGATTTTCACTGCAAGTCTGTTTGCTACTATGGTGCTTTCATTCCCCATACCACCGCTCACCTTTGGAGCTGACAAAAGACCTCTGACACATGGCAGTATTCACAGAACAGAGGAACAGTTCTCTTTGACAGTCACTACTGGCATGTTTTAATAAGAAGAGTCTCCAGAGCCTTCGTTCCACAGTATCACAGCCCAGTTGAGTTCTCTTTCAGATGCAGTCTATGGCCATTCAGCTCTTCACTCAAGTCACAGCCCCATCTGCTCGGATGCTTCTGAGAGGCACCCATACAAGACCACTCGTTGCTCTGTGATCACCAGATCATGTTTTCAGTTGGTTGCAAGTTTGCCAAACAAACCACTTGTGCTTCCCATGTCAAACAAGCCCATAAGGCTGGCTTAAAGACACTCTGAAATGAGCACAGTCCCCACATTTAAAATAATGAGTTAGGAAAAACTATTCATCAACAAAAGACATTCTGCTCATTAGTCACTTTATTAGGAAGCCTTCATCTTGATGAGGCCACTAAACTGTCATGGAGTCACAGTTTAGAAAGAAAGAAGCCGCTGGGCCTTCGGGTTATTTTCAATAACCCTGCGGGGAAACCATCCAACCCAGCCAAGCTGTAAATCTCTGATTGATTCATGCCACTCATACCTCTTCCAAGTTTGTCAGCTGAATTCTTTTAAGACTCCACTATTGCTTGTCATCTACTAGCTTCTTGTGGGCCCTTCAGCACCACAGTTTCTGATTTAGGTGAAGAAGTCTCACACTGTCATTTTGCTTTTTTTTTCTTGTCGGCTAATTCTTTTTTTTTTTCTTTTCTTAGTTTATGAAGCAAAAAGACTCAAGGCCAGGGAATTCTGACTGGTACAGGCAGAGGATCCTCGACATCCAATCGACCATTCTGCTGTTTCCTGGTTCTTCCTTCAATATGTCTCCTTGTTCTAATTCATTTCTCCCCTTCCCAGTCTCCTGTAGACTGATTTACAAAGTCACTTCTGACAGCCAGTGTCTCACTGAGAATATCTAGATTAAAATAATGAATTCAAATCCATGGTGTGACTTTCCCATGAAATAAGTGAGCACGAGACTGGCACTGGGCACTCTGCAAAGGGTAGCTGCATTTTCACATCAGTGCCTTCCATTCACATTCAGGTAGTTGCATTTGAACATTTCAGTCTGCGTGTCTTGTGAGGATTGATTCACTGACCACGCATTAAATGACTGTCCCAGAGAGTACAAAGCCAGGAGTTAGGTCTGCCAGCATAGGAGGTAAAAAAGCTTCTCATGAAAAAAAAAAAAAGTCTCTTTCCATTTCTCTTTGGAGTTAGCAAATTGCTCTGCCACTTGATGTGAACAGAGAGACCGGACAGATGTCGCTATGAATACAAGAAGCAGCTCTACTCCAGACCACACAAGGTAGAAACCCNGACCATCCTGCTCACGTGAGTGACAGACATTCCCAGACACTGCTTCAGCTCCAGCAGAGATGCCTGGTGCGACCTCCGTCTCTGTCGTCACTCTCCCCTGCTTCCCATGGGATCTGTGACTGCAGAAGAAGCTGACCTCACAATGAAAGCAAGCCTTGGCTATGGAGTGCCTTTGTTTACTTTCAGGAGGTGTTGATGATTCTCCTTCCACTTAATCCATTAAATAAGTCACTTCCTCCTTCAAAGCTTATTAACCTGAAGCGAACTTTGGGACTCACAGGTGGGCCTGTGTCCCTTACGTGCTTGCACGGAGGAAGAGCACAAGTTTGAAAATCAGGGTAAAGATTATTGCTGGGGCATTTAGGACCTATTTGCTCAGCATACCGTGTACAAATTCAGCAGTACAGTTGCCCTCATTCCTTTACATATCCTGATTTTGCAATGAACCATAATCATTTGACCAATTTGACAAAAAAAAAAAAAAAAAAGTCTCTTTCCATTTCTCTTTGGAGTTAGCAAATTGCTCTGCCACTTGATGTGAACAGAGAGACCGGACAGATGTCGCTATGAATACAAGAAGCAGCTCTACTCCAGACCACACAAGGTAGAAACCCTTGCTAGGCAAAAAAAAAATGGAGGTAAGACACTTGTTTCTTTCCTAAATTCTTGATTTCATGGCTCGTGTTCTTGCGCTGTCTTGGGCTGATCCTGAAATTCAATTCATATTCAGGAAAAGGCAGCATGACGTAGCTCCTCTCTGAGTGAGACAGTCATACCCCATTGAATGAAGAATGCCTTGTTGTGTGTTGAGAGGGCAGTGTACTTCATGGCAGGAAGTATTTCCACCTGTAAAGGAAGGTAATCAGAGTGAATCACGCAGCAGAACCAAACTGCTGTGAGCCTACAGCCCATTGCAGTAAGGCACTCTGAAACTCATGAACTCAGAGCAATAGAAAAGAAATCCATGCAAATTATGTTATCGGGACCCATAACATCTGAACTTTGTGAGAGAAGTACACTGGATGTGAACAGTCAGGACAGAAGCAACAAGGACTACACCAGCAGCGAAAATCACATTTATACAGCGCCAAGGTTTATGTTTCTTTGTATCCCCATACACAGAATAAAGCCACCAACATCTGGAAACCTCATGTACACGTGGGACAGATACTCTGCTGCATTTGTATGGTGCAAACATAGTACTTACCGGTGTAGTGACTCACATATGAAAACGCTTCCAATTCAAGTCTCTTCAAATTAGGGAAGACAAATAATAAAACGCTGATTCAAAACCAAGCTCCAGTTTTCAGAATATGGCCACACAGCTGAACTGTTCAGCTACCTCAGGCTACTACACAGTGGGAAGAGGGTTAGCAAAACACTACACCAGGTTAAGGATTCAGCAAACACTATGCAGGAACTGTCACTCCCCAAATGGAAACACAAAGCCTGAACAGTGTGGATTCTCTTTAGATTTGGGGATCACTTCAAAGAGAAAACACTGCACAGATTGAGGTCTTGAAATTCAGTTCCACGTATGAAACTCGGCCACAGGTTAGAGAAGAGCAGGATGGCATGCCTCAAGCCCCAACACGCACTGATATGACAAACTGCCATTCCAGAGGTCATTCATCAGGACTGTTGAGTGCTTCACAGCACACTGTTGCTTTCCACTGCAACAAAAGCCACTCAGAGCTGAGAGGGGATTGTCTATGATGCTTCATCGCTTCTGTGGAAGGTAATGGAGGAAGCCAGACAAATGCTGCCTGTTGGTGTAAGATGCCTGTGGATACCCACACGCTGGACAGGAACTCTCAGTGCCATGGCAGACGGAAAAAAAAGGAAAGCTCTCTGTCCAAACTAATATAATAGGCAGATCTAGAGCTATTTACAGTTTTGAGAGACAGCTGCCAAGTTAGAACAATCCCCTTAATGAGGATAAATGTCAATTTGCAGTGGGAATACTTCAGCTTCAAAAGCAAAGGATTCTGAGCAGTTTGTGGTAGTGGCTCACAGGACAAAGGAGCTCAGCATCCCCCAAAGCACCATCAGACAGGTTCCCCATCAAAGAACAGCAATGCTATGGCCAAATGAGAGCTGCAGTGTGACCGAAATGTTGGTTTGCAAAGGGTCATTTCACTCCTCCTTGGACATCTAACAGCTCAGCAAACTATACAGCCCTCTAAAACTTTGTTAGGAGAAACCAAAGAGCTGAGGACAAAAATATGTCTGAAATCTTCTCCAGAGCAGCTACAGAAAAAGTAAAAATGAAATTTTAACTTCTGTTGGCAGAGAAAAAGATCTGGAAGTCAGCACCACCGAACGGTGTGATGGAAAAGAGTACTTTCCTGACATGGACTGAGCAAATGAAAGGGAACTGCAACGTCCTGGTTTTCTCCAAGGTGCCAGGAGGAAAGGACTGACATCCAGCGCAGCCCTGGGATGCCACAGCAGCAGTGTTCTGACACAACATTGTGCTGAAGCTGTTAATCCCTTGAGTGCAAGGAAAGGAGCTCTTGCTTCCTGAAGGTAAAGCAACAGGACTGCCACAAAGTTCCCCTTAAGGAAAGAGGGAATACCCCGAGTCCCAAAAAGGATGACAAGACACGCAAGGTTAGGTTCATGCTCCTCGGGGGCACGTACTTGGATCACCACTTCGCCCTCGTACCAATGGGATTTATACAGCTTTTACCTACCTGCTTCTTACACGCACCAAGAAATAAAAGCTGAGCATGATACATCATGCTACTATATTTAAAAGGCTCAGACAGATACCACCGCAAACTTAAGGCCACCAAATACTGCTGCTGTCAGCGGTCTTCCCTGATGTTTTCAGGCAGTTTTTCAGAGAGAAAGCCTAAAACCAATCCCTGCACACACGTGCACAGTTAGCGGGCAGTCACCGTACACGCAGAGCACTGCAGGCATGCAGCAGCAGCAGGATGCGCTGCCTCGAAGGCATCAGACGAGCAGTTCTAGAACAACACCCGGATTTCAGGTTCCACGTGGACACGTCTATCTTCCCAGCACCAACACCTCACTTTCTGCACGTCCCCCTTCACGTTTCGGACCGCCCCGCTTCCAGGCTATGCAGCCATCCTCTCTCAAGCTCCGTTCCAGGAGAAACCACCGTGGTTTTTTTTCCGCCGATATCCAGCAGCACCCATTCCACAATCCGTGCCTCCGGGCTCTGCCTGCGGTTCAGAGGGGAACACACAAACACGGCACACGCGAAGCACCGGCAGACGCCCGCTCCTGGCGCTACGTACCCCGCAGCACGCTTTAAGACGCTGAGCCGTTCCTTAGCGCTCTCCCGGGGCCTTCAGCAGCGGGGACAGAAAGCAAACCGGACAGCGTGGCGCGCGGTCCCAGCGGGATCATCGCCAACCGCTCCGGCGCGCCCGCGCGGCGCCGCGTGAACGCGCCCGCCGAGCGCGCGCGTCACGCGGCCCAGAAGAAGCGGCGGAGGCGGCGCGCGCGATGGCTNGCCCGCCCTCGCGAGGAGCGGCGCCGCAGTGCGGGGCGGTGCCGGGCGCGGCGGCGGCGGCGGTGGGGGAGGGGCAGCGCGCAGCCGCGGGGCGGCTCTGAGTGTGCAGCGCTGCGTGTGCAGCCCCGCGTCTCACCCGGCTGCCACCCCTCCCCCTCTCCTCCTCCATCCCGTTTCCTCCGTGCCCGGATGCTCCGTGCCTCTGCGTTTGGAGCAGGAGCGTGGGATTCTTTGGATCGTTTTCTTTTTATGATTTTTGTTTATTTCCAAACCCTGGAATCCATTGATTCCCGAGGAAAAAAAAAAAAGCAGAGTTTCACCGACTTTAAAGACGGTTCATTCAGCGTGCGCGCCTAGAACATGGTAAGTGCTGGTGTGGACACACCCACCGCAGCCCTGCCCTGTGGGAAACAGTCAATGCCACGCCACATACAGGAGAGCTTGCTCTGGTTGAGCTGCCCTGGAGGAACAGCGCAGTCAACATTCAGCATCGCTTCGTGATCATCTTTCCAGCCACTGTTCTGTGGAAGAGCTGATTTACTGTTGCCATCGGAAGAAGAAATCAAGTGTCTTTTTGCTCCCAGCTTTCAGTGTGTGAAGGCAGGCTCAGAGGGAGGGGCCTCAGTGGTCTGCAGCTGGCTGAAGACTTCGTGCTGCATTCAACTTGAAGCAGATCCGATGGAGTTTTTGTTGATAATATAACATACAGTTCCAGGAGCAGATGTTGAGACAGATTTCATTGTTACATGTGCCAAGAGCGTTACCAGTTTCTTTTTGCTGTGAGGAAAGAGTGCGTTCCACACAAAAGAAGGACAGGAGCAGTGCAGTGACGCCCTGGGGTCCGTGTCCAGTGGCTTTGCTCTTTGTTTGGCCTGTAGCAGTCACAGTGAAGTCTGGTGCTTGATGACAGTAGGCAGCACCAGGTCCTGTTCCTGGACTTGAAGAACTCACATCCAGTTGTGGAAAACAAAAGTTCTTATGTATTAGAAAACCCAAGTTAATTGCAAGTTAACTCCTGTTGCGCAATGCTGTTAAATAGTAGAGGTCTGTCAGTGGCTCATATTTCCCACGGATTCTGGCTGTGTTTGTAAGAAGACAAAGTCTGCTGCAGAAGATCGATGGTGGTGCTGCTGCCCCAAAGTATCCAAGTTACTCCATACTGCCACTGTAGTTTCTGGTCTGCTTATGCTGCTGATCCACTTGTGTGCTGCAGAACTGCGTCATGAGGAGTTGGAAGGTAATGCATGTGAATAAACCAAAGCCAGGGCTTTTCATCCACTGTGAGCAGAGAGCCTTCTGAGTTTACAGGGATCAGTGTGTAAGCTTGATGGTTTCCTAAAAGCAGCAATGGGAAAGCGAAACCCCGTACAACAAATAAGCAACTTCTTCCTCTCTCTGATAGTAAAAATTACAAAAAAAATCAGCAACCACCAGCGACAGCAAAGTGAACAAGTGAAGAACTGAAGAGGATTTCTGGCAATGGAGGCTCTTGTCTTTAAGGCTGTTTTTGCTGTCTGAGAAAAGCTATGCCATCACAGTGAAATTCTGCTGCAGTGGGTTTTTTTGGTTTTTTTTTTTTGTTTGTTTATTGTTTGTTTTGTTGGTTTTTTTTTTTACAACTTTTCTCTGCTTCAGAGAGGCAATATATCCAACAGTACATTTTGAAGTGCGTTTCAGGAGCCAGTTAATTTGGTCACTGGACTTGAGGACTTGGAGTTGATGGTTTGATCGTGCTGCCATGCCTGGTGCCACGCTTCAGTTGCCAAGTGTGTATATCTTTTGTTAGCTGCTACTGATAACTTCCTGAGTGCTTTTTCTGAAGCTTGAACAACTGAGCTATGGGAAAGTCCTTGTCGATCTGGTAACAAAAACCTCAGTGCATAAGCACATGGAAACGCATAACGTATTGCCCTTATGGTGACTTCCCAAAGCCACCTGCCTGCCTTCAGGACTGGAATTATTTTTTTCGTTGCAAAGTAGATGCTGCTGCTTTAAGGTGCTTCTAAAGCATTCGCCGAGATGAAAACAATGTGCTCCTCAGCCCAGCCAACTTATCAGGTGTAGTTTGAACGTTTGATCAGCATAACTAGAGGTGTTTGTTAAAACCTGACTAGCAGAGAATGTCTTTGAGCAGTGCTGCGTAGTTGGAGTTAACTTGTGACTGAATGTGGGTTTTATTCCTGTAACCAGAACTGCCCCTTTGAATACTGCTCAAGTGGAAGAAGTTCACTCAGATGGGAAGACTTCAAAATAACTGACCGGTGGATCTGAGGAATACAAGTCATAGATATGTGTCTCTTCATACCTCAAAACGTCCCGTTTCTTGCAGATATTTTCTGTTCTTACCCGAAGCAGAGCAGTAATGAGAGGATAACTCATGTTTCTGACACAGATGCCAAACTTCCAGCTTAAGTGTTTTCCCAGATGTGACCTCCTTCAGAACAAACTCAGTCTTATGGCTTCCATTAGTCATTAGGTTCTTGCATTCACACCAAGTTTGGCTTCCGGCACCGAGCTGTCCTAAATGAATGGCAGAAGTTGCAGGAGAGTTCTAGGTCAGTCTGCTTGCAATGAGTTGTCACTGAGACTGCAGACTTTAGTAATACTTTCTCCCTGACTTCTCATGTTTCAATTAAGTAACGTATATTCCTAGTGCTCCGAAGCAGTAGTGGTTGTATGTCTAGTGCTTTGACTGAGGTTAATGTTGCCTCTGATAATGACATTCTAGCCAAAACTTGAGTGTTCCCAGGTTATGTATCACCTCTGATAGATTATTTTGCCAGCGGCTTGGCTTCTGTTTTTGAAAGTTATGTTGCAAGTAATGTAATCCTACATTTTTTTTGCATGGAGAGAGGAGAGAGTTGTCACCAGCTGATAGTGATGGGTGTTAAGTACTGCAGGCACCTTTGATTGTAAGACGAGATCATGGGGTTTTTTTTAGGTTAAGTGCTTCATGTGACTTAATTAGATACTGACAAGATCATCTGGGACATTTTGGAAGTCTTAGTGTTGAGATTAATGTACTTAAGACTAGATATTTATAGTGTATATAATTTTTTTTGTTAGTGATAACCAGCTCAAATTGATGTCACTTGCTTGTAGCGAGGTATCATTTTGCCCATGTCCATACAGGAGATTCAGTTTCAGGTAGGTGCGCAAATTAGGTTTGGTGTCAGGCTGCAGAGAAATAGTATTTTCTCTTGCCTTTCTTAACTGCAGACACCTTTTCAGCTATCTTGTTCCAAAGTCTGTCTTTGGAATCTCCATCTGCATCTTAATTTAAATTGCTCTTGAAATTGTAGAGTGAAAGCTGCTGCTGAAGCATAGTTATAGCTCTAAAATATCCATTTTTTCGTGTTTTGCTGTTGTTGATGTTTTGTTTGTTTGTTTTTAATATGGATTAATGTTGATTTATAAAATTGACTAGATCCCTAAATGATGGGAGTGCTTGAAATGTGTGCACAGGAAATGGCACTCAAAGGAAAGGGAACCAGATCTGAGCTTCTCATAAGGCCTTCTGGTCATTCAGGTGGTCTTCAGAACACTGTTTCCATTCTCTCTCGTTTCTTTGAGAGTTTACAGACATGGAAAGCTCTATTCTCCTTCTAGTGATAACTTGGAAAGCTGATGTTTTTAACCGTGGCTACGCTGATGAGCTGCAGTTCATGACACTGAAGATAAACATGAAAGATGGTTCTGTAATTATAGGCATTCTGGTTGGTTATGTATTTTTTGTGCAGGAAGTGCCATTGCAACTGTTCTTCTAAAACTCCAAGTCTGAATTAAGTGTGACTTTAGTCTTTCTCTGCTCATCTGCTTTTCAAATAACTGCTGGATTTTGAAGATAGAGCAAGAAGTTGGGCCTCCAGTGGAGCTATTGGGTTAATGCTGGGAGCAATCCATCGGAATGGTTCTGTTGGCTCTTTTGAAGTGTCCTCAGGATATGTCATCTGTCAAGGTTCATCCACTTCTGCCTTTCAAGGTGGTGCTGCATACAGAATGTCGCAGTTAGGAGGCTGGAAACTGAAGATGGCTTTTTGCAGCTGTGCTAACGATGTCTGGCTGTGTGACTTCAACACTGAGTCTGGAAAGTGATGCACAACAGTGGAAGAGGAAGATTTTCTCGTCTATGAGCAGCTTCATCTGTTGGGAGTCTCCCATGATCTGGAAACTTCTTCATGTCAGAAATAACTTCTACAACATCAGTGTGTTCGTGGTGAAGACAAACTGTGTGTGTAATATTCACATGCCTGTGTTTTACACGTAGACAGGGTTTCACTGCCATGAAGAGTCTTGGTGGTGTGGTGAATAATTGAGGATTTACACAAATCATTGGGTAGTTCATGGACTTCAAGTCAGTAATTCTTTGTCAGTGAGACTCATTTTTACCATGCAGTGTTTTTCAGACTGTGGAGAGCAGCAGGTCTTCTGAATCAGGCCCTCTACTGAGCAGCATTTGTGCTCCAGCAGATAGTAAAGCGCACTTTTCTAGACTTGTGTCCGTAGCCAGCGTTGGTACTGTAGACCTGTGACTTGATTTGTTTAAAATGTTGTGAGATTTGTGTTTAAATAAAGATCCCTCTTTGTCAGTGTCAGTGTAACCCTGCTGATTCTGTGCTTTATTGCAGAACTACCCATGAATTCTTGTTCGGTGCCCTTGCTGAACTTGTAGATAATGCCAGGTGCGTATCTGAGACTGCCTAATTCCCAAGGTAAATTTGGTGAAGAATTTAATTAGCTTGACTGTTTAGGGGATATTAAGCTATTTTCACTTCTAGCAGGCTTAAAGGAAAATAAGAACAGACCTCATTATAGCTTAATATGTGTGTTTCAGTTGGTTCTTTTATCCTGACACATCTTCCTTGGGGGAAAAAAAAACAACAAGACAAATACTCCTAACAAGACAAATTTCAATGAATCATAGAGTAGTTCCATTCAGAAAGGAAATTGTTAGAAGATGTTCTTATTTTTCTTTTAAAGGAAAGGCATTTATTGAAAAAATAAGTTGTCTTTTTTTGTTTAAATGATTTGATGAAGTATTAGTGGAGTTGGGATTGTTTGATGCTTGGATAACCTTTGGCTCCTGGTGTCCAGAGTAGTGATAGAATGAAAATGAAATCAGAACTGGGGCATTGGAAAAACAGAGCAAGAACAAGTGGAGCAGCTGTGATTCTTGAGAGACCTGGCATTTTGAAATAGCGGATCTTAGGGCATGTTTCCCGTGTTGCAGTCCGTAGTTATATCCCAAGCACTAGGTATTTATCCTTTCGGCTTCACCAGATATGATGTGGCATGGTGGAAATATTTGGAGATTATTTTCTGTTGAGTGTGAATTGTCACACCTTGCTGTTAGCAATGGAAGGAGCTGGGACTGAAATATTCCTGTGTTGGAAAAATTGTGCATAGGAAACTACCCAGGACTCTGTGCTTATGTGTTAATGCATTTCAACTCGCAGGTCAGCAGCTGTTGCTTATGCTGCAGCATACTTAAACGTAGCTCTTCCAGACTGATGGGCTGTTTTCTTTTCCAACTCTGGGTTCCTCCTCTGGCAGAAGATAGACTCTATGCGTTGTTAACCTTCTGGGGAAGGTAGTTTTACTCAGAGATACAAAGACAATGCAAAGTGACTTTGGCATCTGTGTAGGGGGGTTTTATTTCTACGGTAGAACTGCACTCTTTTGATCAGCAAATAATGTGTGGTGGTCTGCAGCACGTTTACCAAAACCAAAGATGGATTGGTTTGAGAAGAAGACAACAGTACATGCTGTGTAGCGTATATGCAAGCATAGAAGAGGGTGAGGGTATATGAAGGCTGAGATGATCTCGTGTAAACAGTGTACTATGACAAACTTGAATTGATGTAGGTTGCTCTGAAAGTAATGCCTCCTATTTATTTCTTTGGAAACTTCGACACATAGCACAAATAGTGCTGTTTGATAGGGAAAATTCTCAGGTACAAAACACTTTTTCCGCATAGTCACTGCTGTTAGCTCTGCATTTTTTGCCAGTGATGAACAAGAGCCTGCATGCCGTGCTTATAAAAATCTGCATGGCCATCTGGAACATGGCTTGTCCTTTGTCACCACCGCTGAAATGCACTACCTACGATCTCACTGTGCTCACAGCTATTGTTTGATCTCCATAACCATCCAGCAAGTGCTGATGAATGTCACTGGGTGCCATTTCTTCTGCATGGAGGAATTCAGTTCCACACCTTTCCTCCATACGCACTTCCATGTCAGATGCCATCTGTTAAGACTGCCCCTCATGGCAACAACACATAACGGGATATTAGTGGGAAGGTTCAACCTCTACTGCCATACCACCAGCATCCACCTCTGACACCATGGGCTGGCATCATGAAACAGGAGACATTTCTTTTGGAGCAACTCTTGTATTTATGTTGAGTCTTATGCAAAGGCGATAAACTTTTCATAGGCAACTTGACAAGCAAGATGTAAGTGGTGTGGAAGAGGGAGCTCAGAAGTGCACACTTACTTTTCTTTTTCTATTCCTTATGATTTCTATTGGAAAGCCACTGATACTACAACTAGGTTTAATTATCTGTGGTTACTATGTTTTGTGCCTGAGCCTGGGTTGAAATAGAAAACAAGCAGAGCGATGTGTTTTTTAACTGGTCAGTACTGAGTGCTGGGTCTTTGTGCACTTGATCTGTGCAGTCAGTTCACTTGAAATTACTGCCTGTGCCTGGCTTTAGCTTCCTTTCCATTTCACCTTTGGATGCTAACTTGTGTTTTTGATGCTTCACAGAGATGCAGATGCCACAAGAATAGATATTTACACTGGTAAGTCACTCCTACTTCTTCCTTGCATGTCAAGTCACAGGTTGGAACTTGGGTTTTGGCTACGAATGTGTGTTGTACCTGGTAGAGTATGAGTGAAAGTGTCTGTGCCCACTTCTGCTTGTCCTGTGCTTGATTAGATCAGTTTTCAGCTGAGGGCTGAACTCTCAAAGTGAGTTGTTGGTACTGAGTGTTTAAGAAATGTGCTTTTACAGTATACTGTGGTAGCATATATTTTCATGCAAGTTGAAGCACGGAAGTCAGTCACTCCATAACAAAAAGGTGGTGCCATTTTTAAGAGTGCTACTATAACAGGATTATGAAGGTCATGTTTATTTTGTTGCTTCTTTCATGAATGCTGTTTCAGCTTGAGCAGATTTTCTGTGTCACGAAACTTGCAAATTTGTACGTGGGAGTATTAAATAACTCTTTTGTAGAGCGACGAGAAGACCTGCGAGGTGGATTCATGCTGTGTTTTTTGGATGATGGAACAGGAATGGATTCAAGTAAGTGATAGGAATTTGCGTTTTCAAGCTGAGATTTCATGTTATGGCTTAAGCTGAGTTAACAGCTTGGCCTTTTTGGAGAGGTATTTCCATGCTTGGGTTCGTGTTCCTGCCTCTGTACTGGATCTTTCTCACCGTGTCAAACTCTTCACCTCTGCAGTTTGCAGAAAACAAAATGCAACACTACATTTTTCTTACAGAAATGAGTCAGCTTTGCCTTTGCTTTTCCAGCACACCAAAGTTGACCTTGGGAATTGAAGGAGAATAGTACAGCCAGGGAAAGGAAAAGGTGATGAGCAGAGGCTTATTTCCCACCAGGGGCTGCCAAGCGATTAGTTTCTCATCTCCTGTTTGAAAGTGTGCAACTTTAACTTTGAAAGCATTGTGCCATTGTTTTATCATTGTCATTGTGACAGAGATCAGTATAAAATCTTAGGAGGATGATAAGAATGTAGCAAAGTCTGCCTCATTGTGAGAACTAATGCAAGTCTGCGTTGGGTTTAGCAGGAGTAAAGCCTTCTTGCTTTGCTTTAGCATCTGCAAACAGTGCTGCCAAACCACACTGCTGTATTTGCATCCTGAAGATGGGCAGATCCTGCTTTGAGGAGCTCTGCTTGACAATGTTTGTACTTATAACTAATCTGAGAAGTTATCTGTAATTGTATTCTTAATGATTGAAGCAAGGAATTCTTTAATTAACTTGCTTTTCATCCCACTTCTTGTTCCTTAAACTGTATTTTGAAGTCTGGAAGCTCACAAGTGCTTTCATTTGACTGGGTGCACTGAAGGACTAAATACTTGATCACTTAGATCTTGATTTCTTTAATTGTTATGTATCTGAGGCTTACTGTGGTGAAGAACAGTGGGATTTGTGATGGTGCCCTTGGATTCCTCCTTCACCTGGCCACTATGCTCAAGGCTTTGCTCAGGCAGACAAGGAGACGCCCGAGGCCTTGCTCAGGATTGATAACACTGTCTTTGTAGGAAAGATAACAACCAGGGATCTGCCTCAAAGTGAGGGACTGAAAGAACTGATAGCAGACACCTGGTTAAGTAGCTGCAGACCGTTTGAGCATGTGCTAAATACCATGAGTCAGTCATCTTACTGTGTAAGTAGTGAGCAGCTGTGGAGCCCCTTGAGCTGCAGTCCTTACGACAGGATTGATTGTGACCTCTCCAATTCATCTCAGTGCGGTGAAGCTTGAGTGACTGTAGTCACAGGGTGGGTTATGGTGGAGGTGGCTTATTGAGATGTCCACCTCTTAAGGGAGGGGAGGGCACAGCACTGAGGGATCCTTCATGGTGGTGAATATACAAGGATTCTGTTCCGTGGTAGTTCCCTAAGCAGCCTTCAGTGTTGTGAACACCAGGGGGGCTTGGTATGCTGACTCTTAAGAGATACAACGGAGGGTGAAGCGGGGTATGAACACCATGGCCAGGGTTTGTGATAACACCACAGGGGTGGGAACTGGGTGGTACTGTGGAACTGATAAACTGTGTAGCTATCACCTTGAGTCAGCAGTATTTTGTTTTCAGTTGCACCAAATGCAATAAAGGGTGTGTATGCAGTCACCCCAGCTCCACCTGAAAGTAAGGGAATTGTATAAAAATGGCTTAGGAGAGGAGGAATTTGGGGAAGATGCTATCATGGGAGGATGTCACTGGCTTCTGGGACCCGATGACAAGCTGAACTTCTCTTTCCTCCCATTGGGACAGCTGTTGGATGAGATTCATACACTTGATTATACTGAATGTTTCCCTGGGAAACTTAGAAACCTCACTAGAGTTATTCCCCAGTTTAACATGTTTGCAGTTGGCTGTGTTATTCACATTCTCAGTACTTACTGGTGTTCTGCAGACTTATATATACTTATAGAATAGCAAAATCTTTATGGTTGGAGAAGAGCTCTAAGATCATCAATTCTACTATCTACCTGCCTCCAGTATTGCCCATTAAACCGTGATTTGGTTTGGAAGGGACCCTAAAACCATCCAGTTCCAATCCCTGCTGTGGGCACAGACACCTCTCACCCTGCCAGGGTGCTCAGGGCCCCATCCAGACTGACCTTGAGTGCCTTCAAGGGATGGAGCATCCACAGCTCCTCTAGGTAACCTGTGTTAGTGCCTCAGCACCCTCATAGCGTGGAATTTCTTTCTGACACCTGATCTGATGGCATGTTATTCAGAAGGATTTTCTGTTGCTGTCCTGGATGAACACGAGTGAAACAACTCTGTCTCCTGTTTTTACACCTCAGGTGCATGAGATTTCCTGTTAGGAATTTTTCTTCTTTGGTGCCCATTTTTGGAGTATTAAAGATTGATCTACCATCCTCAGGGAATTCTTTCAAATTGTTGGGGTTTTTTTTTTTTGTCTTTTTTGTTTGGCATAGTTTGCATCGGTGCTCTTTTTGTTGCCAGGGAGTTTGTTTTTTAAATCGGAGACACGACGAAACAAAAACAGTGTGACTAAAATAGTTGTAAGTGAAACTCCCTCTAGAGCCTTAACTCGAAGTGTGGAAGAATTTTCATCTGTACCTTGTTTGTTGGGAGGAGGGTAAAGATTGAATATCTCCCAAAGATGGTCTGGAGCAGAGAGAGAAATGTCTTTGCCCTTCAGGACTCCCCTCTTCAGGGCATCGATTCCATTCCTCTGCCCAAAGGGAGCTGTATTTTCAGAGTGGTTCTGAATTTCCAGTGCTGAATGATAAACCATATGTTCACCTTTTCTGAGCAAGGAAATGCCTCAGATAATTACTTGTTTCCTTTTTTAGGCTTCTAAAACATTTCTTAAGAACAGTTGTTGATAAAGCTTCATTGCACTGCAGAAGGGGGCTCGTAACGTGCTCTTCTTAGGATACCCCATATACCCCAATTTGACTAGGTTTTAAAACTAACACAATAAAAAATAAAATCCAGGCCTCCGAATATGAGATAACCTTCTAACGTTTGCTTTCATTGGAGTCATCAGCTGGGAAAAGGAACGTTGTCTTGTAATCCTTTCAGAATGTGGATTTGAAACATACCATAGACCTTTGTTGTGAATGGGGGTGGCAAGGTTCTTGCAAAGTTGTTCCCTTGTACTTTTGCCTTATTGTTTGTGACTTTAAATCTGAATGCCATTTGTATGGATGATAGCGTTCTGACGTGCAGCTTGGTCATTTCTTATTAAACCAGTGAGCCTCGCTGCCACTGCTAGTGAACCTGGCTGTGTTCAAATCCATCCTGACCTCGAACTCTCTGTAGTACTGGGGTATAGGCAGGGATGTCCCATGTTCCCTCATAGCTTGTGTATGCACTGAGGATGTAACTGCTGTTAGTTTTCCTGTTTGAACTATTGTTCCTGTTGAGGCACTTCATGTTCCCTTGTATCATGTATCTGGAATTGCCTTTTGTTTCTCCCAGTAGGTTCTATGGTGAAATGATTGCTATCTTTTGGGAAAGGGAGGGCAATTGTTCTGTCCTATGGATGATATTAAAAGACTTTGTACCTTGAACAATGGAAAGGCTTGAACTAAAAATGACAGCTCCTCTCAGCTGTAAAGCTATCATGTGTATTTGTTTTGTCCCGTGTCATTAAAGTACTCTGACTTTATGCGGTAGTTGCAGAAATTCACTTTTGGCTTAGCAGTGTGTTAATTGATCATAATATTCCATTCAAATCCATAAAGAAAAATTCACTGATTCTGAATTCAAGTCCTTTTTGTATAGTAACTTATGCTCTAGTATAAGGGGCATTGAGTCTGTGGTGTTGACAATAGCCTCAGTGCTGCAGTGTCCCAGGGTCGAGTTTTGGTTTATGAGCATGCTGATAGTTGTGTTAGACACAACAGATGATCTTGTTGACAATTTTTAATTAAAAGAAAACATCTTTGTTCAGTTCAGATGGGGCACTGACCTAATCTGAAACTTAGAACTCCTTTAATCAGCCTAAGTACATCTGTACATCACTTGTGGTGCTGGCAGTGCCACTGACCGGGGCTGCATAGCAGAGCTTCAGAGTTAGACCTTGGCTTGGGCTTTAGGCCTCTTCCGTGTGGCAGTCTCTCCATGCTACTTAAATAAACATATTCACATATAAAATGTGCACCCGAGTCTGTATTGAAGCAGACCTTGGATTTGCTCCCTGTCTGTCATTCCAGGTGATGCTGCCAGCGTAATTCAGTTTGGTAAATCAGCCAAGAGATCGCCGGAGTCGACTCAAATTGGGCAGTATGGGAACGGCTTGAAATCGTAGGTATTAATGAAAGCCACTCTCCTGAGCTTGTGGAGATTAGGGCTGACATAGTCAATGTTTTGTTGGTTTGGGTCTGTTTTGTTTTTTTTTGTTTTGTTTTTTTGTTTTGTTTTGTTTTGCTTAGAGGTGTTTCTTCTATCAGGAAAGCACATGCAGGTGAAATCTAAATAAAGATACCACGTTTTGGTGTGCAGAAGCTGTTTGGATGTACACTGGAGCAGAGAGGTCCATTCCAAGCTGATAGCACTGTGTTGTCATGATGTTTAAGTGGCACAGGGGTTATGGGTCAGAGCTGGAGAAAATAGTGAAAAGCAGAGAGAAAAAGCCTCAGTATGACCATGTCAGACAAGTAGTGAAATGGAAGCAAAATAACACTGCAGCCTCTAACTAGGAAATTTGGCTGGTGTGAGTCAGATGGACTTGAACTGCATAGTACGAGTTTGGAAAGCTCCATTATACTTCACCTTTAAATTGTGATTAGTATGAGGGGAAAGAGTTTAGAGAGCTCGATTTCTTCTTGTGAAGATGTCTAAGTGTAGATGATTTTTGGGGAGGAATGAAATGTTTAGAAAGAGAGGGTGGATGCTGTTTTTAAGTAATTTTCCCCATCTTTTCTGCTTTTGAAGTCTCATAATTGAGCAGAATGGAAACAAACTGATAACTTGGTCCTCTTTATTGAAGCATTTGCATAAATTCTGCTAGTTTGACAAAAAGTGGTGGTCATCAAGCATAACGTGCTGTCTGAAATCTTTCTCCAGGGGTTCCATGCGGATTGGGAAAGACTTTATCCTGTTCACAAAGAAAAGTAACACCATGACTTGTCTCCTCTTGTCCCGCACGTTTCATGAGGAAGAAGGCATCGATGAGGTTTGTGCATAAAATGTGATGAGGTAACATGATGAGTGCTGAGATCAGCACGGTTCAACCTGCAGAAAGTTTGTATCCCTTTAATAGATCAGATAGTTGTTCTTAATCTGATCTCTTAATGTGGAAGTATTTCTGTGCTCAAGTGTGGCCAGTAATGAAAAGGTTTTTGTTTTGCACTGTGATGATATCCCAAGGAGTATTTTCCTCTGTGACACCTGAGGGCAGCCAGCAGTGGTGTGTGCTATTCCCATAGTGCCCCTGAAGCCACAGGTTTTGCCTTGAGCATCATTCTAAAACAAGGAAGGGACTCTCTGTGCTTGGTGTGCATCTGCAGTCTGTAATTCTATCTGTGCTTTTGTTCTAAACAACAACAAAACAATAACCTTGCTAAAATCATACAAAAAATAATACAAAGAGGAAAATATGGATAAATGAAGGATATTTCAGCTCAAGAGAAGAGTTAAGCACAGAGATTGATGATTTTTGTTTTTCTTTTAAAGAATGAAAGCACGTGTTTTTTTAGCGTTACATATAAGTTACTGCGAGAGGAGAAAAAGCCATGGGTTGTGTGGGCATTGAGCAACCAAAACTTCACGGGTTGCTTTGGAGCTGTTTGATCTAAGACTAGATGTTGATTTGGAAGCTCGAAGAGAGAAAGAGCATTTGACAATTCTGCAAACCACTGCCAAGTTAGGAAGAGCTCCTGCACTAACCAGGGGCATGTAGAAAAGACTGAGTTCACTCAGCCTTGATCCACATCAGTGGCATAGAGGGGGTAAGCGTGGGTTGCTCCTGATGCAGTGCTGCTTGCAGGTCATTGTTCCACTGCCCACCTGGAACATGTGGAGCCGGGAGCCTGTGAGTGACAACATGGACAAGTTTGCTATTGAGACAGAGCTGATTTACAAGTATTCCCCATTCAAATCAGAACAACAAGTGATGGAGCAGTTTAATAAGATCCGTGGTGAGAAAGGTGTGTATATATGTGTGGTACTGGTCATGGGCAGGGTAGTTTGGAGTTTGGGTTGGATTTGTCTGATCACCTTGTTAATTGCTTAGGCACCCTGGTGATCATCTTTAACCTCAAGCTGATGGACAATGGGGAGCCAGAGCTGGATGTGACTTCTGACCCTCGAGACATTCAAATGGCAGAAACGCCCCCAGAGGGAACGTAAGTGTGACTCACATCACAAGCCCTCCGGTTGTAGTTTGTTTAGAGTTGGACTACATCCTGTGTGTGTATGGTTTTTAAAAGCTTCTTTTTCTGTGGTGTGTAGGAGAATTTAGAAATTCTTTAGTTCTTAGCAGTTTGGAGTTCATGCATACTGATAGCTCACAGACATGACGCTTTTGTTTGGTATGAATTTCTGCACTGACTTGTTACAGTCAGTGCAGCAAATTCAGTGTCCTTGAATGTCATAAAGGGAGGATGCCCTCAACCAGGAGTGTGATTTTCTGTAGGTATCAAGTTTTTGTCAGAGTGACGCTGGTCATGAGTCTGTCCCAAACAGACATTTAGTTTGTGATTAAATGAACACCAAGAACATGTGAATTACTGTGCAGGTCAACCTCAGTGAGCAGATGATCCTGGCAGATTTTCAGGTGAAGAAAGAACATGCACAGAGGGCAGCTAGAGGAGCAGAGGGTGGTGGTGTTTGTTCCATGTGTCAGGAAGGAGCTGTGAAATGAGCCCTCTGGAAGCTTTGTAGCCTAAGAAGGAAAAACTGACCTAAACCATTGTGGTGGTGGAATATGTTAGCTTGATGTTGAGGGTGCAGCAAAGCCCTTGGGGACCCTTAAGGACCTGATATACTCCTCAATTTCCTTAATGCACGATGGTGAGCTTTCATGATTCCCAGTGATCACAGGAAGGAGCTGCTTCTTCCATATGCTGTTATTTCTGTTTGATCAGAGCTGGAACATACTCCTGTGAACTAAAGGTTAAGAAAGTGTGCTAATAAGTGGAACACTAGATCTTGGTTCAGATCATAGATATGACCTTAATTATCCAGCCTTATTCAGAACATTCCTTTCAAGCTACAGTAATATGTACATAAATGTTTTGTAACAACATTTGAAATAGACAACTTGATAGAAAAGTCTGTATAGAAGACGAAGGTTGAAAAGAAAAAAACAACCACCTGAAAGGTAGTTAAAATAGAAAACCTCTTCTTCTACCTCCCTCTCTTATTCAAAGTTGTATGCCTGCAGTGGTCTGGAGTAGATGCCTGATATGGTGACACAACTGGATGAGGTATTAATCCTGCTGTTTGTACCTAAGATCAGTCACAGGGCAGTGAAAAGCAGTGTGAGGAGGTGATGCTGTTGGTCATTTGGAGCCTAGGTAGCAATTTCTTGGGAAACAAGAATCTAACGAGTTTTTTTTTTCAATGGAAAAACTTGTTCATTTTGTTTGCACAGAGGTGGAGGCTGTATGACAGTAGTATGTTAGGGCTGTTATGAGAAGAATTAAGAGCAGAGGGGAAAATCGTGAAGGAAAGAGGAAAGACAAAGATGAGCACTCTGATTAAGGAGTTGTTGATTACTCAAGGGATTAATTGAATGAGTCATCTTTGAACTATGTGGTCGTAATAGGGAGAATGTCTCTCAGTAGTCCTACAGGGAAATACAGAACAAACTGCTTAGTTTCTGTAAACATCTCTTACAGAAAGCCTGAGCGCCGCTCCTTCCGTGCCTATGCTGCTGTGCTTTATATTGATCCCAGAATGAGAATCTTTATCAATGGGCACAAGGTACAAACCAAGCGACTTTCCTGCTGCTTGTACAAGCCAAGGTAAGTGTTAGAGCCAAAGTCTGCTCACACATACAGGACCTTTCTTACAAAAAGGAAGTTTCGCACTTTGCTGTCTGGATGTATCATACATAACTCCACGTTGAAGCCACAGAAACAGATTGTAGGAGACAAGGATGTCATGCAGGACAACATCAGATGCTTTGCATGGGTCTGGCAGATGATGTTAGTTGTCTCTTATTTACCTAGGCTGTAACCCCATCAGAAGGCCACCAAATTTGGCAGGCACAGTTTGCCCTTAATGAAGCCATGTTGGCTGTCACCAGTCACCTCTTTGTTTTCCATGGGCTTTAGCATAGTTTCTAAGAGGATGTGCTCCATGTGTCTTGTCAGGCACAGAGGTGAGACTGACTGGCCTTTAGTTCCCCTGGTCTTCCTTTTGTTATTTGGACAGGGAGATACCTGTGGTACACCCTAGAATTACTACAGAAAAGAAACCATGTTGAACACTTGGAAATAGTTACTTTGAAAATTAACTTTTATCTGTGGCTAGTCTGGGTTTGAATGGAGGCTGGGAAGGACTGATCCCTGTCTTCCTTTTAAATTCCCTTAAACAAGGTAAACTTGAAAGTGAGGTGAGTTATGCTGTCAGTTTTCTTACGAGAGAATATAAAAGGTTCTAAGGATGGGGAGGATAGAGGGGGAATGTGTATTTAGGTCTGCCTGGGACAATAGTGTTCTTCTGTCCGTGGTAGCACACACAGGCTGCATTCTATTTTAGTCTATGCCTTAATAACATAGTACCATTTTGTACTGCAATAGAGTTTGAACAGTATGGACCCCCCATCAGCTTCCTGGGTACTTCTTCTAGTTGCAGTTAGTTGTCACGCTGCTGATTACTGACCTTTGAACCTGGCCAATTTTCAGCTTACATAAGTCTGCCTGTCAAGCTCATACTTACTCAGCTTCTTTAATTAGAATTTGGGAAGTGGTGTCAGAAACTTGAGAAAAGTCAAGTGAGATTACATCCAGTGCTCTCCCCTTGTCAGCCTTTTCACTGTCAAAGGCAGTCAGAATGGCTTGCTGTAAATCCTGACTTGCTTGGTTGCTAGTATCTTACACTGTGAATTTCTCTTTTACCTGTGTATGATTGCCATGTGCTGCTTCATCCTGTGCCACAATCAGAAGAGTAATACAGAAAGAAAACAAAATAGAATCTTTCTTCAGAGTGTCTAGACTACATCCTTCTGGTCCACTTAGCTACTGAGTTTTGGGTGCTCTACAGTTTAATGCTACTGTCCTGAACTTGCAGAAGGACTGTGATTCATACAGGGGCATAGAGAGGAACCATACTGATGTTAAGACATTCCTTTGGAGGGCAGTTAATGCTGTAGCACAGCTCTGCACTTGAGCATAGCTGTTTGGGGCAGAGCTGCTGTAGTCTAGGCCAGATTTCTGGTGAGCTCTGCTAGCCAGCAAACAAACACATAGCAGGCAGTGGTGGTTCTCCTGGCTGACAACTCTAACAGGTGGTGTGCTGAGTGTTCTACGTAAGGGCTATTTACTAATCTCCGGGGAAGAGTCATGATGCCTCAGTGTTAATTTTATTCATGTCTTCCTGATTAAAGGCTGCTTAACTGCTGCAGTGGAGTGGCATTCATCCATCAGTACAGAGACACACCTGTCCATTTATGTTGCTGGATTTTTAAGAAAGTCTGTTATAAACTAGCTTGCCATGCTAAGAGCAGGTCGTTACTTGATGGTGAGCTAAGAAATGATCCTGACTGCGAGCTTTTTACATCCCTCCTGGTGAGCTTTTGGCCAGGTGTCTTTCTGCTTGAAGTGATTGTTTCATGCTCTACTTTGGGCCACTCTGCTCCCAAGATCTGCTGGAGGAGGATTGCCTCCTGAAGACAGTGAATTCTCTCCTGTTTGTAGGGCAGTAACTCCATTTGCCTTCGTCTCTGTAGGAAAGTCATTCAACAATGTCTCGTCTGCAAGTTGATTTTTTATGTCAGAGAACGAAGAACGGAAAATTGTAATGATCGTTTGGGTGATTAAATTGTGCAGATCTAGGCTTTGCAGCCCTTGTATTGCTCTCCTTCAGAAATAACAGCTTGTACCCTAAGCAGGACATCTGTTGTCCTTTTGTCACTGGTCCTTCCTGAACACTGTCTTTCTGTGGGTTGTATAGTCAGCTACCAGTGTGGCCCCCCCATTCAAGTGGGAGAAGGAGAGATCCAAGGCCATTGAGGAAGCAGTTTTTCCTCACAAAGGGGCTCTGGTTATATTCTGCACTTGGCTAGAGATCAGTGAGGCCTCGTAAAACCTTCCTGGAGCCTATGATGTCCAGGAGTCAGGAGCAGGCTGGCTTTGTGCAGATCTTTCAGCAGCATTTATAGGTGTGATGCCACAGCAGCGCCCTCCCTGGAAACTGCTTTCATCCCTTGAAGGGTTACTTCATCTGTTGCTTCCCATAGTCACTGTTTCAACTTGTTTTGCAACACAGTACGTGCAGCTGGAAGGAGGCAGGCCATCCTGCACATCAGCCTGTATGCTTGCTTTTGAGCAAGCAGATCTCAGCAGGCATCAGGAGCTGGTGGCTGCAGCAGTACTTCTTGCTGCTTTGTTTGCCTTGGCTGACTCTGAACCCTGTGCTGTTGTATCATGTGCAGGAGAGTTTCCTTCATGAGGACACTCTAGGACAACTGTAATGATCATCTTGAAGACAGAAGAGTGTGGATTTCTTGTCTGTCAGACTTCTTAATGCACGTCTGTGCCACACCAGTTGAGTATGAACTTTCCTGGCTGTAGCCAGAGTCATTTAGCATTGCAAAATAAAGTGAAACACAATGGCAGGGTGGTTTCTTCTTTCTGAAAGTGTTCGGTCTCTTGAACAGTTTGTCTGGACCCAAATCTTGTGATTTTTGAGCTCTTGAACGTTCCTCCAAGTAACTGAAGCTGGTGTAGGGAGGAAGACTGGGAAGGTGGGAGTGGAGCTGGAGTGACAGCTCAGTCTGCCTCTCTGGTTTGGAAAGGAGGTGGTGTACCTTGCTTAGAATGGTTTGGGTTAGAAGCAACCTTAAAGATCATCTATTGTAACTCCACTGCTGTGGGCATGGACATTTTCCACTAGACCAGGCTGCACAGAGCCCCATCCAGCCTGACTTGAGAGCAGTTCCAGAGGCAGGGCTGCAGGGGCATGCTGCTGGCTCACATCCAGCTTGTCCAGGTCCCTGTGGATGGCATCCCTTCCTTCTGTCATATCAGCTGCCCTGCTTAGCTTGGTGTCTTCAGCAGTCTTAGTGAGGAACACTTGATACCACAGCCTGTGTCATTGATAAAGAAGTTGAAGAGCACCAATTGCAGGAAAGACCCCAGGGGGACACCACTTGTCACCACCTGGACACAGAGCTGTTGATCATAACCCTCTTCCTCAGGAGTCATTTGTTGAGATAATTCAGCTTTGCTCTGTTCCCTCTCACCCAGGAATGTAAGGCAGAATGTGGATGATGTAATTTAATTAAGCCAACATGTTGAAAGCAGTTGTGTTTTTCAGAATGCGTCCTGGTTCTTGGCTGCAGGTAGCTTAGATCATCCTCAAGTAGGTTTGAGGAGATTGCACAACCCAAAACCTGGCTGCCGCTCCTAACATGGTTATTTGACATGTTACAGTGTGTATGGAAGGTGAAGCATGGCACTGCAACTGAAGAATGCTTTACAAGGCTGTAAATCAGATGTGTAGCATATGGAAATGTCCTGAAATTTTTGCAGCTGTGTTCAGACATTTCCTGTGCCACTTCATAGGCTTTGAGCTAGCCCTGCCTGGAGGTGCACGCTGTGAAACTGCACGTGTGGACAGCTATTTGCAGGATAAAGGGAGGATTATTTTTACGTGTATGTTCAGAAGAAGTTGTTCTCCTTAATCTTGGATTTTTTTCAAGAATATGGAATTGGTTACACCTCCCCTGTGTAATGTAGAAGGGAATGTTGTAGCTGTAGTTATTGCTACAGTGTCTATGACTTAAAGTTGTGGCCTGAATAATTCCAGAATGCTCAGTTACTGATTCATAAACCTCCTCCATTTATTGTATCTGTTGGGGGAAACGAGTAGTATGTGGAGACTTTCTTTTCTAAAACAGTGATGAGATCTTGGTTTGACCTTACTGCTGAGATTGCTGATGAAGTTTTGATCATCACAGGATGTACAAATATACTTCAAATCGTTTCAAGACTCGTGCAGAGCAGGAGGTGAAGAAAGCAGAGCACATGGCGAGGATAGGTGAGTCCTGGGGGTATTCCTGCATCCTGATTTTGCTGTAGTGAAAGGAAGGACAAGACTGTCTCACTGGATGTCACCTGAAGCTGTTTGTTTCTGTGATGGCCATGGTTGCTCAAGGCATTGATTACTATGGATGATTGAGACTTGCTTCTGTACAATGGAGGGGAATTCATATTGTTCCTGAAGGCCATTTCCTCTAGGGACTACATGTAACAGAATAACCCTTGAGGTGCACAGCTCTCCCCTTGCTCCAGCTGAAGCCCTGGTAGTTGTTATCCCATAGTTCTGTTCTCCTTGGATTCAATCTCTGCTGAAGAAGTTGTTCAACGACAGATTTTCTTTTTTGTCCTATTAGACATAAAGTGATCTGGGTGTACAAGGGGATCCTGGTGTTTCATTTGTGTCCTTCTTGCTCCAAGACTACCTTTTGCCCATCTAGTTTACCCTTGCTATTAGTTGTGTCCATAGGAGAATCCATACTTGATAGTATTGGGTACTCAGCATATAGAAAACACAGAAGCTGCAAGTATAGCTTTTAATTATGCTAAATTTGTGGAATTTAGCAAGTCCTTCCCTGATGGGGAAAACCTGTAGTGCTGGAGGTATCTTGAAGTTGGAAGACTTATTAACCTATGTCTTCTGGTTTCATTAATAAACCTGATGTTGCAGAGGTATGTGCCAGAGCAGTTCTGTGCCTCCATACTTACAGATGATGTTTTTTTAAGCTCGAGGCCTATAGCCAGAGCTGGTGTTCAGCAAATTAGCATTCTACTCAAGAAGGCCACAAATACCATGATTTGGAAAGGTTTCTTCCTTGCAGCACTACATGAGGCCTTCGTGATGTTTACAGGCTTAAAATACAAGTATGCATTTCCACATGTAATCCTGAGCATAGTGATGACTTCTTACAGATAATCCCTGCAGTGTCTGGATTTCTTCTGGTTGGAAAGAGAGCATTGTTTTTTGGAGAGGTGCTGCTTGTCTCCAGGAACCTATTGTGTGATACTGTCATGTGATATTTCGCTTTGTGTTGCATATCTCATCCTTTCTCCCAGTGATTTTTAATGTGTCAGTCTGTTTCTGTTAGAAATCTCTACGGTCACTCTCTCTGCAATTTCTGCTCCTGTAAGCTCACACTGTGTTCCAGTAATATCAGTTCTGCTCCAGCAGCCAAAGTGCCTCTGTGAGAGGTAAGGTGCAGGTGGCAGCTGCAGCTGGAGGCTTCCCCTGCCCAAACAGGGCATGGCTTGCCAGTCTGCATTTACCATGGGGCCTCTTAGTGTGTGGGATGGAGAAGAAAGGCATGCTCCACACACTTAGCTCTTTGTCAGTACAGCTGTAAGCACAACAGCCTTCTGACATGAAAGGGAGTGTTAGAGGATCGTAGCCAATGTGCTTTTGGATGGGAGAGCATGCAGATGCAAGGTATGTGTTGCTAACTTGCTAAAGCTGTTTGTGTCTCCATTTTAGGAAGGAATTTCTCTGCTGAAAATGAGATTTGTTGAATGAATATAAAGTGGATGGGTGTATGGGGTGATGCGTGCCAGCTGGCACACAGTCTTGTTGGTAATATGTAAAAGAGGTGGGAAGAGGAAGTTCTTTTTAGTGGTAAAGTTTGTGTATGCAAAGTGCACTGGATGCAATAGTAGGTTTTCTGTGTCCTGTTTTGTGTATTGCACAAATTTGTATTTTATTCCAGGAAAATCATAGCGAATATCACAAATGCACACCGTGTGCTACTCAGACATCAGCCCTGCACCTCTGACCAAATTTAAGGTGGTTTGTTAACACTGTCACCTCATCCATAGCATTTTTTTTTTTTGCACCTTTTTATGTTACGTTGTCACCTCCCTCTTGTACAGGTAATCCAGCAAAGGCTGCCTCTGGAAATCTGTTAACCTCAGCTGAACACCGTGCTGCGTGCTGTCTGTACTGAGTGGCTAATGTTGTTGGTGTTGGTTAATCTTGTTCCTCCTCTCTCTGTTTCAGCGGAGGAGAAGGCTCGGGAGGCAGAGAGCAAAGCCCGCGCGTTCGAGCTGCGCCTCGGGGGGGACCTCACGCGTGAGTCCCGGGTGAGACTTCTGCTTTCCCACCAAGTCAGGTGTCAGGCACTGAGGGAGAGGGTCAGAACTGTGGCTTTGGGTCGGAGAGCTGGCTGCTTAGCACCTGCTGTTAGCACTTGGGCATGGAAGGGGAGCAGCTGGTGACTTCTGTTGGAGATAAGTTGTCAGCGGTGCTCAGTCATCGGCGGTGTCATCACTGCAGGACGTGCTTAAGCGTGTCTGTTTTCCAGCCCCACAGAGAAGGAAGCATGCTGACATTCCAGCGCACATATCTTTGAATATACATCGATATTGGCAGGCAGTCCCTGCCAATATTTGAGTTTTACTGTGAAGGTGCTTTGGTTGGTACTCTTTTGAGGCAAAGTATCCAAACAAAAATAAAATTGTGGGGATTTTTTTTTTTTTTTTTTTTGTTAGCTCCTCTCTCTTGCTGCTCTTGCAGTTTGATTCTCAGTTTTCATGAGCCATTGTTAGAAAGTTCTTTTTGTTTCCTTCTGATGGTGCCTCATGAAGCTGCATCCCTGTGCTGAGGCTGTGGCCTTGGAGAGGTGGGAAGGCTGAGCTGGGAGGGAGCTGCTGGATGGGTCAGCAAGTGGCCCGAGCTTAAAATTACTCCTGAGTGACAGCTAACGAAAAGTGCAGCATTTGAGTATCCCATCTATTTCCTCATTGTGTCCTGCCCTTCACCCTGTGGCTTTGGTAGCACTGACAGTTAGATTTAGACGTTTCCTTTTAAGCTCTGTAGCTGCTTAAGCAGCCCAGCAACCAGCTCAGCCCTGGGTGTTTGGGAGCGCTAATTATTGCCCAGCACAGCTGGTGGATTCTTCACATTTGTGAGATTCGTGGGATCTTTTTGAAGAGGAGGGAAAAAAAAAGTGCAGGAGTTCAGTGTTTGTGGATCTCCCAGCAGCACTTTCACTGTGCCATGCGTGTCGGCAGGTGATGCTACGCCAGGTGCAGAACTCTGCCATCACCATGCGGCGGGAGGCCGACGTCAAGAAGAGAATCAAGGACGCGAAGCAGCGGTGAGTACAGCTCTGATGTTCTCAGCCCGTTCACTCCACGTGCTCCTGTGTTTCTCCTGCTTCGTGTGAGAAGAGTGAACAGTTCAGAGCTTAAATATGTGTGAGCATCGTGTGGCCATAGGGATGGAATCACAGAGCTGTAGGGGCTGGAAGGCATCTCCAGAGATCATTGAGTCCAACCCCCTGCAAAGCAGCTCCCAGCCCAGGTTGCACAGGTTCAGGCAGGAAGGAGACTCCACCACCTCTCTGTGCAGCTCCAGTGCTCCATCACTGCACTGTGAAGAAGTTCCCATGCACATTGGTGCAGAACTTCCCGTGCTTCAGTTTGTGGCCATTTCCCCTCATCCTATCACCACACACTGCTGAGAAGAGTCCGGCCTCATCCCTTTGTCTTCTGCTCCTTAGATATTTATAGACATGGATCAGATCCCCTCTGAGTCTTTTTTTCTCAAGGCTGAACAGCCCCAGCTCTCTCAGCCTTTCCTCGTGCAGGAGCTGTTCCATGCCCTTTATCATCTCTGTACCCTCTGCTGGCTCTTTCCAGGAGATCCCTATCTGTTTTGTACCAGGGAGCCCAGAACTGAACACCATACTCCAGGTGAGGCTTCACCAGGGCAGAGTAGAGGAGGCTGGCTTTTCAGATTGCTTCTGCTGTTCTCCTCTTAGTTCCTGGAAAAAAGTAGTAGAAAATAGCTATTTTTTTTCTTTTTTTAGCATAAGCTCTTGCTTATCTGTTTTCCATTTGCAGTCAAGATACAGGGAAACAAGCAAACGTTATCAGCTAACAGTGAAATGACTTCTGGAATTGTAGAGGTGTTTCCTCAAAGCCTGTTGAATTCTGTTACACTCCTTGCCATGAATTCCCAAGATAGTGTTGTAACTCAGCTCTGGCTGCAATTAACTTTGCTACTGAGGAATAATTAACTCTTTCCATACAAGTTTTCTGCAGCTTTTTCATATGCATTTCACAAATCATAACAGAAAACTTAACCTCTCAAAGCAAAGGCTGATGAACTTTTAAAGGCTGATTAAGTAAAGGCCGATTGTGAGCATAGTTAGCAGTTTATATTCACCATGTCTCTGTTCCTTGCTGTATGTTTTGCATGCTAATTTACATGCCTGCATAGGCTAGGACTATCCCACACTTGTTGCCAGAGATGAACTTAATGCATTTTAATAGCTTAATAATTTTAAATCAGAAGTGGTAGAGCTGTGATCTTCAGCTTCCGTCTAAATTGTCCACGTAAGGTTTGTCTTTGAATTCTTGGTTTTGACAGCATTGATAATGTATGATGTAAAACATTGTGAGTGGACCAGCCTTCCGTTCAGCTTTTTCCTTTAGGAGAGCTGAACAACAACAAACATTGAACTTAAAATAAAGAAGTTAGCTTCAGTATGGCCTTTGTTGACTGATTAGAAATGAGAAATGCCAAACCTTGAGCAGCTCTTTCTGCTCGAGTGTGTGTGAGTTACAGTTGGATTTCAGATGTGTGGTGATGAGGAAAACAGGTGTATGTGACAGCCATCAGACAGCAGGGAAAGTGGCCTTTTCTCCTGACTCCTGTGTAGGCTTGGCTGCCTACACATCTCTGTCTCCTTCATGTGTAATCTGAAGATTTGCAGGCACTGCTGATGGCTTTGTGTTTAGACGAGGGGGATCTCAGAAGCCAAAGATGGAGTAGGAGAGGATGCTGCCAGCAGCTGAGGCGTATTGGTCTCTTGTGTCCCATTCGAGGCCTTGTGGGAGCTTCTGTTTCCAAGAAAGGGTATATACATCTATGTGAAGACAAGTGTGGCCTCAGGAAAGCTTAAAACAGACATGCAATGGATCTGCTTCTGGGATTTATTTTGAGACACTTGAACGTTAAGACAGTAGTTTTCTATCAGGGTATGAGTGTAATGTTTTATTTAGCACAGGGAGCTGCATCTGGAAGAAACAAGCCAAAATTGCATAGGAGAGGACCACTCTGTGGCTAATGATGTGTTTGTAAAGCTGTGCTCTACTGGAGTACTTCAAAGAGTAGATCTGAAATAGAAGCCAGAAACCCATTCCCATAGGAGAAATCACATCCAAATGAATAATCAAATTGCATCAACAGATAACATTCAGCCTAAATTGATGTCTGTGTTGCAAAGCCTTTGTGTTTTACTCATCTTCAGATGTAACATGCATTCAACAAAACTGGTTTTTAGAAGTAAGGACAAAATCTTCCCAACTTTTCAGAGGTTTTCTTTCCTTCCTTTCCAGGGCACTGAAGGAACCCAAAGAACTGAATTTTATCTTTGGTGTGAATATTGAGCAGCGTGAACTGGATGGCATGTTCATTTATAACTGCAGTCGGCTGATCAAGATGTATGAGAAGGTGGGCCCACAGCTGGAGGGTGGCATGTGAGTTTTTGGAGATTTTTCAGCAATATTTCTGCATAAGTCTGACATGTTCTTACACAACTTAAGCCTTTATTCTGTGTGAATCATTCTTCATGAGCATGAGAGTTTTTCATCCTATCAACCTTTAGTGTGCATTCTGACAAATAAAATGTACGTTAATGTTTCCTGGTGTTTGTGTTTTCCCAGTTAAGTTCTCTCCATACCAGCTCAAGTCTGAATTAGAAAGGTGATAAACTGAAGAACAGTACTGCTGCAAGAACACATGTGTGTGTTTGTGTGTGCATCACCTGCTGTTCTTTGTGTTGTTTATCTGAACCTACCAGTTTAATGCTGCTCTGAACTGTGTGCTCCTCTTACAGGGCATGTGGTGGAGTAGTGGGTGTTGTGGATGTGCCCTATCTGGTTCTGGAGCCAACTCATAATAAACAAGACTTTGCTGATGCCAAAGAATACCGACACCTGCTGAAGGCCATGGGAGAGCATTTAGCTCAGTACTGGAAGGATGTAGCTATAGGTAATAACGCCTTACGGTTTCCAAGGGCAGGAGGGAGAGACTTTGACTGGAAGGGAACTAAGGGAGAAGACAGCCAAGAGCAAACACGGTGTTCTTTGCGATTCTAACTCCGTACTGAATGGAAGCTTGCTTGTTTTCCAGCCCAGAGGGGTATCATCAAGTTCTGGGATGAATTTGGTTATCTGTCAGCAAACTGGAACCAGCCTCCATCCAGTGAGCTGCGCTACAAACGCCGGAGGGCCATGGAGATTCCTACCACCATTCAGTGCGGTGCGTCTGAGCGGGTGCAGTTAGGGGGCTGCTCCTCTGTGGGGAGGGAACTCCTGGCTGCAATCTGGGCACAGAGAAATGGGAGGAGGTTAGAGATGAGCTCTTCTATCATGGTTCCCTGCTAGGGCTTGTCTCCTTTTCTGAGTTCCCTTTGCCTTTTACCCATCATCTGCTGGGACACTGAAATGCCTTTAAGATAAGGCTTTGTTCATTGTGTGCTGATCGTGGTGTTCTTCATGCACCCTTACAGAGTGTACTCAGCAGCAGAGTTGAGAACGAAGTGACTTGTGTTCTGATGCACCAGGCTGCAGAACAGCTCTAGGTATCAGCATTGAAGGGAACCATTTACATCATCTTTTTAGCTTCTCTTCTGTGCACTGCTGAATGGCTTTGGCTGAGCCCTTGCTCCAGCCAGGGGAAGGGAGATCTCAACATAAGCACTTCCTCATTTCGTAGAGGGACACCAAACTCCCATGACCATTTTCCCACGGGAACGGGGAATGAGGATGTAGCAAGGAACATAATGCCAATCTTTTGGAATCATTTTGTCAGGCTCTCCTCCCTAGATGGTTTTCTCAGCAGCTGCCAGGCTCCCCACACATAGGAGGAGCTTTCCTGTTATTCTTCATCATCATTGCTGTTGATATCTGCTGTGGCTCGTGAAGTCCTCCCAAAGCCTGATTTAAAAATGGTTGCCTTTTATTAATGTTTTAAGATGTTGGTTTCCTGGTAGTTCAGCAGTGCCCTAAAAACAAGGCACAGTGCATCTGACTCATCTACAATCTATTACATTATTATCTGATTTTAGTGGTTGTGTCTCTGAGTTCTTGAGTGTTGGTGCCATTTAGGGGCAGCCTGCCCCCTGAGATGAGCAGTGATTGCAGGATGTGCTGCTCAGGTTGGAAGTGCTGTCATTGCAGCAGTGAATGTGAAGGGATCAGGTATCAGCTGATGCCAGGCTTCATCAGATTATTGTTACGGTTGCTTTGTTGATCAGATTTGAGGTCTTCCTCAAAGTTCAGGTATATGTTGCGTGCATCTGTATTTTGCCACTAGTCTTAATTGTCATTGGATGTGTTTGGAAAATAGATGTGATCCTTGGGCATTAAATAAGCTTGAGAAGTGCTATGGAAAGGGAGCTGACTGTGTGCCTTAAGCTGTGTATTTCTGACTTGCAAAGTGTTTACTTGAACAGATGTATGCCTGAAATGGAGGACTCTCCCATTCCAGCTGAGTTCAGTGGAGAAGAGTTACCCTGATAGTTGGGAGTGCTCTATGAACCCTGATCCTGAACAAAATAGGTAAGAATCAGTTAATATAAATAATGTCCTATTTGCATATTTACAGTCAGTTCTTGGAGATGCAGTTCTGTACCTGTATGGCACACCTGTAGGCTGTTCTTGCAATCTAACCAAGTAGTGATGACAAACCTAATAGGAGCTGACATGCAGGTGGACATGACAAATTAGTGTGTGCCCTCAGCAAGTTCGCTGGATGCAAAACTGGAAGAGTGGCTCTTTTGCCAAAGGGTTGTGCTGCCCTCCAGAGGGACCTGGGCATGCTGGTGGAGTGGACTGATAGGAACCTCATGAATTCAGCAAGAATTTGTTCCTCCCCAGTCCTGCATGTGGGGAGGAGCCTCTGAAGCACCAGGGCATGATGGGAGAGCCCAGCTGAAAGGAAAGACCTGAGGGTCCTGGTGGGCACCAGTTTGAACATGAGCTGGCAGTGTGCAAAGGTGACCAGTAGTGTTCTGGCTGCTTCAGGAGGAACATTGCAAGCAAGTCCTGGGAGGCTGAGAAGGTACTGGTAGTGAAACTGCCTAGAGTACTGTGCCCAGTACTGGGCTGTCCTGTATGAGAGGCATGGTCACCAATGGAGAGAGTCCAGTTCCATGCCACAGAGGTGATGAAAGGTTGGGAGCACCTCTGCTGTGAGCTGAGATCACTCAGCCTGGAGAGGCTTAGAGGGAATCTTGTCAGGCTGATACTTGAAGATAATGGAGCCAGGTTCTTGTCACTGGTGCCCGGATGAAAAGCAATGGACACAAACAAAGGAGGATCCTCACTGGATATCAGGAAACACTTTGATCATGAGAGTGGCCGTGAGTTGGCACAGGCTGCCCAGACAGACTGGGGGTTTTCCTACTTGTGGATATTTGGAAGCTGTCTGGACATGGTCCTGGCCATCCTTTTCCAGGCATATCTGCTTGAGTAGAAGGGTTGGACCAGATGGCCTCCAGAAGGTCCATTCCAACCTCAACCATCCTGCACTTCTGTGAAATGAAATTCCTTAGTGCAGAAAAGCCACAGTCAATGGAAATAGGATTGTAGCCATAGTTCACGCAGTCAAATTCTTACCCACCTTTGTATTCACCTGTCTGTTCCCAGACTTTGTTTAATATGGCTCCAGGGCTCTGAACTGGTAATTTCTAGTGTAAATGATGTGGTTTTTATTGGCAGTGCTTTTGATCTTTAAATCATGCAGTTCCCAGGGGGAAAACAACCATCTCTGAGACTGTGGCCACTGCAGAAAGAAAAAGGGCTCTTAATGCTGCACTAGAGATGGAACATGGGAACAGTGCTGAGAGTGAGAGAAGTGTAGGTTCTGCTGGTATTAAAGGTGTATTGCATTCCTTTGGTGCTAGGTGTGAAGCTCCAGAGCAGAAGCAGAAATTACCACTGGGAACCCTGAAGAAAGACTCAAAATCGCAGGAGGAGAAACAGAAACAGCTGTCAGAGAAAATCCGCCAGCAGCAAGAAAAACTAGAAGCACTGCAGGTAAACCTGGAGGTCTCCCACTAATCACAGCAGGCTTTGAGGGACCTGGTGTAAGCAGGTGATGCTGAGAGTAACGGCCCCGATACTGCGTGTGCTAGATGGCATTCATTGTGTGGGATGGTTTCAACTCTCATTCCCTGCTAGGAAGATGGGAGTTGACTGCTGGTGTCCTGATCTTCAGGGACGGCAGAAAATGCCACCTTCACAATTACTGATCTTTGAAACTGCAAAGCTGATTGCTAGGCTGAATTCGTGTTGCTTTTAAAGGGAAACTTCCTGGGTTTTCTTCTTTTTCTAATAGAAAACCATGCCTATTCGATCTCAAGCTGACTTAAAGAAGCTGCCCCTGGAAGTGACCACACGGCCTACAGGGGAGGTAATTGGGGTACCACTGCAGGATGCTCTTCTGTGCTGCCCTTAGCTCAGAGCATGACTTTTCTGTCTGTTCTCTCTATATACCTTGATTTGTTTTGGAACACGCAGTCAGTGACTCGAACTCAGCGCCCGCGATCTCCTCCCTTACCTGATGTCATCAAGAATGCTCCCAGCAGACCACCATCACTTACACCCTCCTCCAAGTCCATCAGTCAGCTGAAAAAGAGTTCTTCAACTTGGACAAGTATTAGCACTCCTAGATTGGCAACCGTTCTCTCCAAGGAAGAGGCCAGCACTTCCAAGACACACTACGATGCTGTGACAGCTGGAAAGTCTAACTGCACTTCAAGAACTCCTGCCAAACCAACCACACCAACAAAACCATCCTCTGCTGTCCCGCAGAGCCCCAGAAGCCTACATGAGACACCCAACTCCAAAACTGCCAAGGTGTCAACATCAAAGAAATCTGCTGCTGTCAGATCACCACAGGTGAGACTCTATGGGATGGTGTACAGTTAACAGATGTATAGTTAACAGAATAAGCAGTTCAAATAGTATGGTGGTCAGGATGTATAATGAGAAAGATTGTCGTGGTGGAAGGGAATAATTGAAAATAGATGGAATGATCACCTGTGTCCCAAGTTTGCAGTGAAAAAACTCCATAGGGAGTGATCTGCAGAAAGAGATCCTTCTCTAGTGGCAGTCAGCCCTTAAATGAGGTTTAGGAGAGATGGAGCCAGGCTCCACCCCTTCTGGTCATTGCCTTCATCTGTGCTCCTGACTCAGTGCTCACCTCAGGTGATCAGTCAGTGGCTCAGGCCGTGATTCAGCAATTCCTGTACAGATGGAAACCAGCAGCTCTTTACCTGCTGCTCTGCACAGTGCTGTGTCGGACCACAAAAAAATAACACAGCAAGAGGGTTGAGGACTCCTCTTGTCAGATGGCACCCTCTAAAACCTTGAATAGTTTTAGAGTTAGAATAGTTCGAGTAGAGCTGGTGGAGCTCTCTGTTTTCTTCTGTTTGGTTCTTAATTTTTACATACTTGGTGAATAGATTTTGTCTGATGGCATACCTGAGTTACAGCTGGAGCCTGTTTGCTTCCTTCAGGCCTCCACCCCCCGGAAGAGGACAGTACATGCTACTGAGGAGATGTCTGAGGAGGAAGTGGAGTGCAAGAAGGAGAGGGCAAAACGAGGGAAGTTTGTAGGAGTGAAAGAGGAGAAGAAAGATCCCAATGAGGTGGTGGTAGAGGTGAGAGTGTACAGGACTCTGCAGCAGAAGGTGTTTGTCGAAGTGTTTGCACTTCTGTCGGCAGACATCTAATCTGACCTCGCTTTGCTTGTAGCTCACAGACAGTGCAGGGGAAGAAGATGCAGCAGAACTGAAGAAAGCTCAGAAAGGTGAGAAATTAACTCGTGATACAGTGAGAAAGAGCTGTTTTTCAGAGCTAGGTTCGCTGGTCAGGCGTGTCATTTCATTAATGAGCTTTCTAAAGAAGAGGGGCTGAGAGACCTCTAGCAAAGGTGCTATTGCACCTTCTGCCAGACCAGTTAATTTCTGCAGCTTGTCCCAAGGCTCTGAGTGGAAAGTGACCTAGTAGAAACCTATAGGAAGTAGTGCTAGTCTATTATGAGCCTGAACAGCATGTCATACAGCCCAGAGTGCAGCAGAAACGCTGTCATTTCCTTGCTCTGTGTCAGGGATGTTTTTATGGTTCATGTACCATTTGAAGTAACACGGTTTTAGGTTGGCTCCCTGTGACTGCCTTCTCTAAAGATGAAGCAGAACGTGCTCTCCAGCATCTGAATATTTGCCAACATCTTCACTGTCTCCTTCCTTTCAGATAAAGGGCTGCACGTGGAAGTCCGTGTGAACAAGGAGTGGTTCACAGGCCGTGTCACAGCTGTGGAAATGGGCAAGCATGCTGTACGCTGGAAGGTGAAGTTTGATTATGTTCCTACAGACACCACACCAAGAGATCGCTGGTAACTATCTTCAGCTACTGGATTTTGGAGGCTTGTTGTGCTTTCAAGAGGAAGACTCTGGTTTACTTACATAGATACTGAAGACAGAAATACATTGCTGCCGTGTCAGGGAGCATGTGTGCACTCAGGACTGTCCAGCTGCTTTGCAAAGAGTGAACACAACAAACAGTACAGTCTGCTCATCACTAGAATGTGATGCTCCTGTGGAGGCAGCTGTTGTGTAATCTGGAGGTCTCAGTGCATACATACAGATTCTGTTGAAGCTGTTAAGTGTTTCTGGCATGGCTAATGTAGACAAATATATCTGATTTTCCCTTTATTTTTTATTTTTTCCCCATCTCAGGGTAGAGAAGGGTAGTGAGGATGTGAGATTGATGAAGCCTCCCTCTCCAGAGTGCCAGACCCCAGACACACAGCAGGAAGAGGAGGTTGTTGTGGCTGAACCTTCTACCTCAGAATGTGTCAGAATTGAACCAGACACTACAGGTCCAAGCAGCGGCCAAGAAACAGTAGATTTACTAGTCCAAATCCTTCGGTGAGTTCACCCTTCTCCCTTGTGAGCTGCTGCAGCCTGATTGCTTTAGTTTTTCAAACTCAAACTCTGGCTTTGGTTTTTCTTTCCTGCGTAGGAATTGTTTGCGATACTTCTTGCCTCCAAATTTTCCTGTTTCCAAGAAGGAGTTGAGTTCCATGAGTTCAGAAGGGTTGCTGGCATTTCCCTTGGTGAGTTGAGTACACCTAGGAAAATAAAGTGTGTTTATTGGGATTTCCCCTGTTCTTATGGCAGGCCTGCATCTGCTGGTTGCAGGATTGTGCACCTGAAAAGCTGACTTGTGTCCTGAGCAGAGTAGTGTAGCTGAGGGAAAAAAAAGAGAGCTCATGAATGGTGTCTCAGGTCTTCTATTACCATACATCTGCGTGGGAAAGCTGTTGGCTGCTGCTGCCTGAAGTTCTTGTCCATTGCTGTTAAGTTTTTAACAAGAGAGGGCAGGTCAGAGATCTGTAGAAGTGGATCGTAGGTGCATCTGTTCATATCCCCCTGACCTTTAAGTCCTGCTTACAAAGAGACAATCTGAAAAGTAAGAGGGAGCGTGGAAGCCAACCCCCTTGTACTTCTCCAGATGACCAGGCTCACAGAGATGGAGCAGAATTTCAAGATTCACAGCCCACCAGTGATTCACCTTAAGGCTCTTGGTTGAGCAAGGAACATATGGGATTCTGCATAGGGGTCAGTATCCAGATTTCCTTCATGTATGTACTAAAGCTGAGAACACATGCTAAAACTCTCTCCAAGTCCTTAACCAGCAGAACAGCTGAAACGTGTTTGTCATGAGTCAGTGCTTCTGTGAGCTGCAGCACTGTGCTGTGTTCAGGAAATACTTGATAGGCTTTGAGGGCTTTTTATTCCACCGGAGTTTGAATGACTGGGAGGAGGCCCCCACAGAACAGCTCTGTGGGTTTCCTTCCTTAACGTAGAGGCATGTGTTCTCTGAACAATATCAGAAGTGGTGGGAGTAAACCAACAGGGATGAAGCCTTCTCTGCTTGAACAGTCTGTCCTTCCTTTGGTGGCTGAGGCTGCACTGCTGTCTGTGTGGTACTGGAAAATGGGGGTTCTGTGGCTCGTCTCTTCTCTCACACACTGCCAAACCACAATATCCTTAATCTGAATTCAGTTCGCTTTTGTTGCATTTCTGGTTCTTTGGGAAGGTGAAAACCTGTGGGATTTTCTGCGCTTCATCCTGTAGGCAAATAAGGTTTGTAAATGTGAGCGTGGCAAGGAATGCAGCTGGGGAGTTGGTGGGTCCTGCTGGTAGCTGGGGTCTCCTTCACACTTAATGCTTCTTTTAATGTGCCATCCATTGTTGTTTTTATCTTCCACAGAAAGATTATTTCAAACAGTATGAGATGGGTCTGCAGAACCTGTGCAATTCATATCAGACACGTGCTGATGCCCGGGCCAAAGCCTGCGAAGAAAACCTCCGCAGCACTGAGAGAAAGCTGAAGGAAACAGAGGAGAAACTGCAGAAGCTGAGGACAAACATTGTGGCTTTGCTGCAGAAAGTGCAGGAGGTGTGTGAACCAGGCTGGGCACTGCAGGGGTTAGTCCAGAATTGAGCTGTTGTTTGGCTCTTTCTCAGTGTGGTGCAACTTGGGTCCAGAGCAACGTGCTGCTGTCACTGCCCACCTTTGGGGGTAGCCAGGGTGCAGAGGCTGCTCAGGGTGTGTGCTGCAGAGGATGCTGTGCTGCTGGACAGAGGAGGGCTTTTATTCTTTCCATTCTCACCCTTCTCTTCAGGGTTCACTTTTTCACTGATATTTCTTGTTCTTTTCATTTCAGGACATTGACATTAATACAGACGATGAATTGGATGCATACATTGAGGACTTCTCCACAAAAGGAGACTGAATAGCCCCATTGCACACCCTCAGGAAGCACAGAAGAGCTGGCTGCTTCGATGGAGATGTGGATTCCTGCAGTGGATGAGAGTCTGTAGGCAGAGCTGCCATCGTTTTGGTGTACAGATTGTTGTGACCAAAAGACATCTGTGCTTTTGGCAGGAGAGTTTTTAACATTATCATTCTTTGGATTTCTTTCTTCCTTTTGTTTATAAATATTTATTTTTTAAATAAAGGGGAACTGTGCCTGGTGTGATGGGAGGGTTGCTGTGCGGTTATAGTGAAGTAAAAGTGTGGGTCCCCTTTTTGCATCTGAGGTGTATGTTCAACCTGGAAGACCAGAACGTCATGCCTAGCAAGTTGTCTCATAAGGATCTGACAGGAAGTTAAAACCAGGTCTTAAACGGTGGGAGAGGAGGAGAGGTCCAAGCAGTCTGTGTGAGCACGAGAGGAGGGGATGGAAGTTTGAGGGCTCTCAGAGCTGAGCGTGGGGGCAGGGAGCAGGTTTGGCTGTGCTGTTGCTGAACGTGGGGTCTCTGTGAGCAGGTGGAGTTGGCATGGTACTGACAGTATGGAGGACGAGGATCCTTCTTTTAAGAGAGTCTGGCTGCTTACGTGGCTCTCAGTGAATTGTGATGATCAGAGGAAGAAAGCTGGAGTTCCTGTTCTTTCCTAGCAGCCACAGCACGTTATTGCTGCTGTTTCTTGGAGACATCATTGCAACAGCAGCAGAACCTCTTAACCAGCTGAAAATAAAGCAATCCCGTGTTGTTGTCACTCCCTCAGCTTTGTGCTGCTTTGATCCACTTGCTGTTCCAGGTAATTCTGATTGAAGTACTGGAATGTGGAGCCCCAAACTGCTCGTTGTTGTCTGGCCCCTGGGTCAGCAATGAGGACGTCTCCCTGTTGCTCCAAGCTGGAGGCTGCACTGCAGCTCCTTGCAGACCACTTCTTGATGTGGTTTGAGTTCATTGGCCTCTTCTGGGACAAGGTGAGCACGAACTCCATGCTCAGAAACCTCTAAGCTGACTGCTTAGTGAGTGGCAGCGTGACCGAGACGTGCCCACCTCCAGCAACACCAAATGAATGCTCCTTTGCTGTTCCTTTGTAGGCTGAATGTGTGATAGATGTTGCAAGGGGAGAAAAAAACAGTTCAGAGTATGTATCTGTGACTAGACCACTCTAAGTTCTGCTTATCAATAAAATAAAAAGCAGAAGAGAGAGGGAAGATTGGTTCATTTACCTGCATTCCAGGTCCTTGTGGCAGCGTGCAGTCTGAGGCTGACTGCTTTCCTTCAGTGGAAATGAGGGTAAGGAGAATCCTTCCAGCCCTGGACACTGGTCAGAGGGGCAGTGTGCCTTAAAAGCAGGAGCAGACTCCACCAGCTCCTCAAGCTCCTCCTGTGTGTTGGAGGTGGTGGTAATGGGGATTGCACACCGGTGCTCAGGTGAAGATGTTCCCTCTGTGTCAAAGTGGGAAGAACTCTTTGTCTCCTGGAGTTCTGTTGGTCAGTGCAGCTGTCCTGGAAGGAAAAGGAAGCCAAGAACTCTCAGGTGCTATTGAAACCCTTCTCAACCCCTTCCTGCTACTTCTTTGCATTCGTTTCAGTCTTTGGGTTTGCAGCAGTTCCAGTCTTTAGGTTTTCTATGACCGCACTTACTGGACCCACGTACAGCATTAGGTTTTTGCTAATGCCTTTAACAAATAGGAACAGGGTGATGTCTGGAGGTCACCTAAGGCAGCTGCTCATGTTCTTCTGTGTTACCACAGCTGGGTGCTGTTCCCTCAGTTGCTCCCAGCTGAGTTTCTCACGCTGAAACACCTAGAACCACCTCCCTTTAATCAGACCAACATTAGACCCATAATTTGCCATCTCCTTGGGACGTCATTCCCGCAGCCATCACATCATAGTGTGCATTCTTAACAACCATGGAATGGGTTGAGTTGGAAGGGACCACTAAAGCCATCTGATCCAACTCTGCTGCACTGAACGGGGACACGCAGAGCTCAGAGCCCCATCCCAGTGGGTGTCTGCAGGAACGGGCCATCCACAAAGTGGCAAATACGTGTAATTTAATAATGAGGCAAAAAATAAATAAATGCTTAAACATTTGGGTCTTGCTGTGGTTATTGTTCCAGGATAACTTTCCTGCTTTTCACTGAGTGTGTCGTGTAGTGTGGAACCAGGCCAAAGCTCGTGGCAGTGGGGCCCTCTGAGCAAGGGACGTGGTCCTGCACCTGCAGCTCCTCTGTGGCTTTGGAGGGCTGTGCACTGCTCCTGTGCATCTGCTGTGCCACTATCAGAGCAGCATGCTCTGGCTGCTCGTGGCCACGGCCCCAAGGCTGCAGCTGGGGCAGCAGCTCTGTGTAGGCCTGGGCTGCTCATGCCCCCTGGGTCGCTCTGTGGGGCTGAGTGAAGCTGCAGCCCAGCTGCCATGGGAGCTCATGAAGTGCTGCATTGTGTGCGTGGGGGCTGCGGGCACCTGGGGATGCAGGCACGTGTGGAGGTGCCAGCCTCGTGCTGCCATGTCTCCAGGGCAACACCTTGGGGCAGGGGAGGAATGCCCAGCGCTGCAGGGCAGCCCCAGCCCGACCCTGGCTTTGTTGGCTCGGTGCTGTCTGTTTGGAGGTCTTCCTTTTCCTGCCAGCTGCCTGGAAGCGGCTGCATCACCGTGAAAGGCTCTGCTGGTTGAGAGAAGGGACCCACTGAGCCCTGTGCCAAGGCACCGTGAGGGGCACAGTAGGCCCTTGTGCCTGTGCTGGGAGCAGCTGGCAGCATCCCACCGCTGCCACAGGCTCCTGGCAGCAGCAGCAGCATCCTCAGCCCCACAGCAGCACGGTGCCTGGTCCGGCTGCGGGAGCTGTTGTGCCATGGCTGCTCATCCCAGTGCACCCCTGGCTGTCCTTGGGGTTCTGTATGCCCTCATTCTGGAGGGCTGCGTTGCCCTCCCGCCCTCTCCCCAGCTCTGTTGGCCTTGTGCGAGCCACTGCCCCACCATATCTGAGCCAGGGGACAAGCAGCGTGGGGCCCAACAGCACAGGCAGGGGCAGTATGCCACTGCCAAAGCCATCCCAAAGCTCCACATCTGTCCGAGCCTGAGCAATGGGAGCAGATTTGGAAGCTGGAGGCAGTGCCCGGGTGTGAAGCAGTGGAGCAGGAATCCTGGGAGGACCCCAAGCTGTCCCAGCTCCTTCTCCCAACACAGAGGTTGGCACCGTGGGGCAGCAGGGAAGGGACCTCTCAGCTTGGAGCACAGTTAGGGTGAGGGCAGAGCCTGCAGGGTCACCCATGCCTATGCAGGACGCGGCCTTGAGGCTGGCAGCTGCCAAGTGCTTTCCATGTCGGGATGCCTTCCCTCTCTCTCCCCCAGCCCTCCATCCCAGTGCACATGGGAGCAGGGCCAGCTTCATCATCACCCCCTCTGCCGGGGGGGGCTGGCAGCTGGCCCCTTATGCCCACAGCTGCAGGGATGTGGCTCTGGGTCTGGTCGGAGCTCACATCCCAGGGCACAGCAGCCCCTCACAGCGGCTGGCTGGGTGGCAGGAGAGCAGGACAGAGCTGGAGATGCGACCTGCTCAGGTTGGAGCTACAGTTAAGGCAAGGAGGAGCTGCAGGAGGGCTCCAGGTGATCGTGCAGGGCTGGGCTCGGCATGCTGCAACCACAGCCATGGCTGTGGGTGCTGCAACAGAGCAAGAACCCCATTGGATTTGCAGAGGCAAGCTCAGGATAGGGCTCACCCATCCATTCATGAGAGCAGAAGCACAGCCATTGGACCACCAGTAACCATCCGGCCCCAGGACAGGGCTGCCCTGTGCCACCAGGCTCACAGCAGCCCCACGCTTACATCTGTGCAGGGTAACTCCTGCCGGACGCACGCACTCCGAAGCCCGGTGCTGCCCGGCACAGCTCAGTGCGGACCCCTCGGATCCGGACGGGGTCCTCATCCCGGGTCGCAGCGCCAGACCGCACCTGGGGCAGCACCGCCCCGGCTCTGTGCCGAGAGAGGGGGGAGGGCACCGTGCCCACGTCCTCACCCTTCCCCGAGTGGACGTCTCGAGGAGCGGGGACGGCACGGGGCCGCGCTAACCCCGGTTCCGGCCGCCCCTCTCCCCTCGGGACCCCCCGAATGAAGAAGGGAGCGCGCTCCGAGGGCGGCGAGGCCGTTTATTGGGAGGGGTGGGGGCCGCTACACCTTGGTGGCCCCCGAGGACGGCAGCTCGGAGCGCTGCGTCGGAGCGCTCGGCGTGGAGGAGGCGGCGGGGGGGGGTCGGGATCCGCGCAGCCCCAGCAGCGCTCGGCACTGCGCGCGGAAGCGGCCGTCGAGGAAGGCGTAGAGCAGCGGGTTGAGGCAGCTGTTGAGGTAGGCGAGGCACGTGGCGTAGGGGTGCAGGCGGGAGATGAGGCCGAGCAGCGCGCACGGCAGCTCCAGCAAGCCGACGGCGGCCAGCACGAAGAGGCTCTTGAGCAGGTGGAAAGGCAGCCAGCAGCCGGCGAACACCCCGACCAGCGCCGCGATCAACCGCAGCAACCTCCTCCTCGCCACCGCTTCTGCTCCTCGGGGCCGCAGGTGGCGGCGGACGGCTCTCCCCACGCAGCAGTAGCACACGGCCATGAGCAGCAGCGGAGCGGCGAAGCCCAGCGCGGTGNTAGCAGCACCAGGGCGTTGCCCGCCAGCCCCAGCACGAAGACCAGAGCGTAGAGCGCCGGCAGCAGCGCGAACGACGCTTCCCAGTCCGCCTGCCAGGCGCACGCCGTCCCGTTGCCGCCTTCCTCCTCCTCCTCCTCCGCGTCCCCGGAGTAGTAATCCGCCTCCGCGTACTCCATCGCCCCGCGCCGACCCCGCGCTCCGCGGAGCTGCTATTAAGGGGTCCGCGCCGCCCCGAGGGGGCGGAGAGCGGTGGGG
>VXAB01005789.1:15828-39805 GCA_013399175.1 Odontophorus gujanensis | reverse complement strand
CCCCGCGCTCGGCGGAGCTGCTATTAAGGGGTCCGCGCCGCCCCGAGGGGGCGGAGAGCGGTGGGGGCGGCTCCGGGGGGGGAAAAGTGTGGGGGGGTGGGTACCCGAAAGTGCGGCCCCGACGGATGGAGCGTATGTGCACGGGATGCGGGAGAGGAGGGAGAGAGGGGGATGCAGGGATGCTGTAAGGATGCAGGCAGGGACGTGGCAGGGCTGCTGTAGGGATGCAATGGGGATGTACCAGAGCTGCAAGCAGAGGTGTGGCAGGGGATGCAGGCAGGGCTGCTGTAGGGATGGAGCAGGGATGAAAGCAGGGATGAAAGCAGGGATGACACAGGGACGGGAAGGCAGGGAAGTAGCAGGGGTGAGGTAGGGATGTGACAGGGGACACAGGCAGGGATGGAGCAGGGAAGTAGCAGGGGTGCTGCAGAGATGCAGCAGGGATGCAGTAGGGATGTAGGCAGGAATGGAGCAGGGATGCTGTAGGGATGGAGCAGGGATGCAGGCAGAGATGCAGCAGTGCGAAAGCTTTGTGCTGAGCACAGCAGGACAGCAGAGCTGTCTGAGCAGCACTCCGGGCACAGTGACATCCCACCCCACCTTGCACCAAGCGGTCCCATTGCTGGTGTGGCCATGCCAGAGGTGAGTGGGTCCTGCAGGTGTCAGGGAAGAAGGCGAAGCAAACCCCATAGCATTGTGGCCGAGGTGTCTGGATGCTAATTCTCTGTCACCTGAGCTCACTTCCTACAGCTCACTCTGTTTCATCAGGGCCCATTTTATTTTTTCCCTTCTCTCAGACAAGAGCAGCCTTGTCCTTTCTGCAGGACCCTATTTGCCTGCATTCTCTGTTTCTCTTCTGAAAGCATTCTCCATTTTCTCAGCCCGTTTGTGAGGCACTGAGACTGCAGCTGGTGCAGCAGGGCGGGCTGTGTCCCTGGCACTTGCAGAAGCATTCACAGGAGGTGCCACTTCCCATCCGCCCCTCNATTTCATCTGTGGCTGTTTTTTTTTTTTTTTTTTCCCAGCAGCAGCTGCACCTCCACCCAACTTTCCATAGAGGCTCTTCAGTCCTTCCTTTCCCCTGAGACCGCTGCCCTACAATAGACAGAAGATGAACGAGGAGGCTTTTCTCCCATTTCTCGTATCCCTGGATTTGCAGCTGCTCTGTTTCTCCAGGAGTCAGATGCACGCAGCCTCATCTTGCTTATCAAGTGGTATCTCACGCACTCCTGGCCCTGGGGGCATCGAGGATTTACCACCCACTTCACCAGGGAGAACAATCCCGTTGGGAATGGGGAGGAGAAGGAGCCCTGCAGATCCAGGCAGGGCAGTGCCTGGGGGAGCAGTCAGCCCTGTTGCTGGTGGGCGAAGCAGAGGAAACCCGCTCCTTTCCCAGGGCAGATGCAGCAGTTAGGGGCAAGTTTGTCAGCTTCGTAAACAAATGTGCAGGAGGACAGTTAAAATCTGAGGGCATTTCCTTGCGAAGATAATGAGGGTGGTTTACAGATCGTGAGAGCAAAAGGAAAACGCTGTTAATATTGTCCTTGGTTTATAAGCCAGCAATTGCCTGCGGGTGAAAGGCACCACGCAGAGGAAGGGCAGCACTGAGAGTTTCCCACACCCCCAGGGTTTTGGGGGAGGAAAGAAAGGCACTGGGTGTTACGTTACCTTCCTACTATAAGTGGGGTGGTATTGCTCGATGGTTTGAGGGGATTTGACAGGGCCAGCTCTCCGTTTTGACCCCAAGCAGGTGGGGTTTCTCCCAGGGTCAGGGGTGGGGGCAGGGGGCAGATGGAGCCGCACAGTGATGGGGACCTCGCAGTGCTGCCGTGAGGACAGCCGATGTGCGGTGGATTCTCGTGGTTTCAGCGCTCTCTAGAGGCATGGAGTTGCAGCAAGGGGGAGGGCACTGGGATTATTACGGCACATTTAACGATGGGAAAGCGTGGATCTGTGGGTATTGATCCTCAATAGGTTCCTTTGCATCCATTCGTTTAAGCGTTGCCTGTGATTGTTGCTCGGTTCTCGGCCGCCGCAGCTTTCCAGTTGTGTCTGTGCTAACGTGGAAGGCTGCCAGGAAGGTTTTCCCCTCAAAATACCCCCGATGACCCCAACACGGGGTTGGTACAGCCCTGGGACCCCTGTGGGGAAGTACACAGCGTGGGAGTGGAGGAACAGAAACATATCCAGGAAGCTTTGTATGAACAAAGCTTAAAACAATACGTAACGGTGTAGGAATCCAGTTAAGACTGAGGGGAATGGGCTCACGTTGTGCCAGGGGAGGTTCAGGTGGGACAGCAGGGAAAATTTCTTCTTTGAAACAGTGCTCAGGTGATGCAGCTCAGGACGTGTGCTGGGGGGGCTGCAGAGCCCCGGGCCTCCCTCACAGCTGCGGCCTACAGCCAGCACCGCTCCTGCTGCCGCCCTGCAGGGCCCAGGCCGTGCTGAGCTCCGTGCCTGTCACAGCAGGCCGGGCCAGGAGCCGACCTCAGGCTGAGAGTGAGGAGAAAGTGAGAAGAAAGATGTCACTGAAGCCATTCGCCTACCCGCTGCCTGAAACCAGGTTTCTCCACGCAGGCAGAGTTGTGTATAAGTTTAAAATCCGCTACGGCAACTTGCGGGGGTAAGGATGCTGAAGGGACACGTGCCAAGGGTTCGTGGCAGGGGGTGCTTCTCTTGCTGTCGGGGTATCTCCCTCTCAAGGCTCCCTTCCCACTGCTGCCTTGTGTCAAACCCTTGGGAGAAACCTGCTGTTTTGGACCTGCAGTGTGTGTCTCCTGTGGGGAAATACATGGGGAGCACTTCTTTGATAAACCACCTCTCTATTTGTGTAAGAAGGCATGGGAGCAGCAAGCCTGAGAAATGAGAAGGAAGGGGACTGCAGTGCTGATGTCCAGGGAACAGAAAGGAAAACAGCCCTTGGGTGCACATTGGGAGCTCCATTTCAAGAGTTGTGGGGGTCATGACTGTGTGGTGAGGCGATAGTAACTGGAAAAGCAACTGAGACAAAGGGTGCTGGTCAGACTGGTCAGATGGGGAAGGTGTGAAACAAAGATGATGAGCATTACAAGGTGAAAGCATTACTCCCCTGAGGGCACTGCCTTGGAGGGATCTGCTTGTCCAGAACCTGGACCAACTCACTCAAGGAATTTTGGAGCTTTTAGTTTGAGAGAGGACTCAGAATCCTGGAGGCTGTGGGCTACCACAGCCACAGCAGTTCGAGGCATTCTGGCAAAAAACCAAACCAAACCAAACCAAACCAAACCAAAACAAAACAAAAAAAAAAACCCTGCTCTGTTTTAAGAATAGCTGTCAAAAGTAGGTGGTTTTAGATTGGGTTCTGCAAAGGATATGTTCTGTAGATCTCAAACTTGGTCTGAAGCTTTATACTTTGCTGCTGTCAACTTCTGATGAAATGTTGGTGTTCTTAAATATTAATAAAAATAAGCATAGCCAGAGGCTTTCTAGCTGTTAGCATCATCTGTCTCCCTTCAGGGATTATACCCTTCAAGGCTGTGAGCATCAGTGGGCAGCAGTCCAAGGGCAGTGCCCTCAGAAGCACTGTGCTGTGATCTTCCTCTTGTCTTCAAAAGCAGAACCCATTTACAGCTGTTCCTTGCTTTAAATTTGGAGCATTTCTGATCTCTTATCTCTTGTATCCCCACACACACTGCAAATGGGCAGAAAATTCAAAATAATCAATCCTGGATATTTTTAAGAACAACATTTCAAGGCTTAATCTGCTTGCTATGTATTTTCTCTCTGCAGCGAGAGCATTCCTTGTCTGTGATGTTCTGTTGTCATTTAAACACTGTCAAAGAATGTAATCCTTCCCATTCCCATTCCCCCTTCCCTTCCCAGTGGAACTAACTCTTTGTGTCTGTTTTATCAGTGCTCCTGAACTCAACACTGAATGTGCTGTCAAGGAGTTAGAGGTAGGATGTGAAGCAATTTCTGTCAGTATCTTTCTGTGGTGCAGTTCAGGTGATGTGGAGGGAGTGGGGAGAAGGATAAGCAAAGCTGGATGTATATATCTAGAACATCCTTTTCCACAGTTCATGCACTGTGAAGTTATTTTTTTTCAAAGCCTGAGTACTGAACTCCACAGTAGGATTGTGGATATGTTGTTAATATTATCTCCTCGTTTCCTCTTTTTTTTTTTTTTTGGTCTTCCCAGGAAGCAATTCGAGTCATCCTTGGTAATCTTGATAATTTACATCCATTTTCTACAGAGCACTTCACCATCTTTCCGTGTATCCTTTCCTGTTCATGAAAGAAAAGATTCCATGAATTGTGTATGTTGGGCATTGCTTAATTCAGCATTCATATTCAGTGCTTTGTAGTTCTTTAGCTACTTCAAGCTTCACAATTCTACATGAACTGAGGACCCACCTCAGCTGGTGCCTTCAGCAAAGAGTTGATTTGAGAAGAGTGTTCTGCAGTGTTTTTAGGTCAATAACTCTCTGTTCCAAGTCAGATTTAGACAGAGAAAATCACAGAATGGTTGAGGTCAGAAGGGACCTTACAGACCATCTGCCTCCAAAAATGAAAGCACATATCCTAAGTCACAGTAAGCCCACAATGGCAAGCATGGCTCGTACACTGTTTTAAAAAGGGAATGAAATGAGAAATGTTCCTTATAGACTCAGCAAATTTGTCCCACTGGCAGGGAAGACTACAACAGCTTTCAAATGCAGTGCTGTGTTCCTAAGTCTTAACATCATTCTCAGATTTGAGTAAATGGGAGAGAGTATCCAGAATGAGATTCAAACACAAGAATGTGCATCTTGTGCCTTATCCCTACATCTGCACCATGTACCTGGAGCTGAACTCATTTCAGCAAGGATTGTCTCTGGGTAAGTCTGTATGGTCATGCTGGGGTCATTTCCAGAACAAGGAAGTATTCATAGGTTTTCTGTTTCTTTTTTTTTTTTTTTTTCCCAGTTCCAGTGCATCATATCCAAATTCTGTCCCGTTCCGAGGAAATAGGGTGCAAAGCAAAAATGTACTTTTAAGTTGGTTGAAGAAACTCCAGTGTGAATAGTCACCAAATTCTGTTATACTTCTGTTGCAGGTAGAGAAGTGAGCAGCAGCACTTCTGAGCCTGTTTGTTGTGTGTGTGTGTGTGTGTGTGTTCTGAGTTACAGTCCAAACAGTCTGAAGAAGCATAACACACAGAGACCTTCCAGACTACAGCCAAAAATAGCTCAAGATAGGCAATGCTCAAGTTCTACAATTTCCAGTTACCAGTCAGGTTATTTCCATTGAATTCTCACCTAAAACCATTCAAGACAAATGAAATCTTTCTGTTCATTCCAATGGGCTTTGAATCAAGTCCCACCCCAGGGCCTGGAAGGCCCACTGTCTTCAGTTATGTGTACTTTCTACAAGTCAGAACTGACCTGACAGTCGTGCTCAATGCAAAAATCTGTATGAAATCAACATTACGGACTAATTAAGTTGTTTTCTGAGTTCTGTATATGTCACAGGCAGCAAAGTTAATCTTGTTTGGAAAGTTTCTGTTTAATGAGAAATAGGGGTAGGTTTGTTTTCAACATGGGTATGGGCCTGCAGATGTAGTTATTCAGTGATGTCCTGTCCAAATTCTCAAAAAGAAGTCCTACAATCTCTGTTAGCAATGCATTCCTGCTCAGATTAAGGCACTCCTCTAAGGACAGGGCAGTTACAATGTCTTGGAAAGCACCATTTTTTGCTTAACACTGTTGAGCGTGTTTCACTGGATGGGTTATTGTCTCTCTGAATAAAGAAGTTAGCATTTTATTCACAAATCTTTTTTTGTTTGTTTGTTTTCATGATTTAAATGTGACCAACTGTACTAAATGTAAGTATATATTGATTCTGATTTCTGCCATAGAATGGAAGAGTCGTAATCGAACGTTACCAATGCAAAGTTTGCAATGTTTTGAAGGTCAAGAGAAGAAGTGAAATACCAGGAAGTACTGAAATGGAGGAAACAGTGAAGAGGAGAAGAGTTGAAGGTCGAGCAGAGACCTCATACCCAAAGTTATGTACTGACAGGTCAGTCGACCACAAAATAATCTTCTAGGCCATACATAAATATTATTCATATGCCACTGACCTTCCACATTCACCATGACTGTGTAATCCTTTTCCCTATTGTTCTTCCTTCCCTTCCACTGATGATCCTTTTCCTAATTTTGGATTTGTTTTTGGAAATGTGTGCATATTTTCTTTCTGCTTTAATGAAAATTAGAAATGTGAGTGCAAACAGATATTTAGGGTATATATTTTGTTGGCTAGAGGTACTAAAAGCCTGAATTAAAATAAAATGCATATAGCAGCCATATACATGGTTGCTTCCCTTCTGTAAGTTTTTCTGTACATTCAATTCTTATTTATTTCACTTATTTTTAGACCTGGAGCTGAGAGCATTCACCGTATGATTAAAGTGGAGAGTGGATTTAAAAAGGTAAGCTACAGAATATTCAGAAGGACAGGGCAGTATTTATTTTGTCCTAGATTCTCAAGATGGCAAGAATAAAATGCCTTCAGGTAGGTTTTTTCCCTTTTCATTTGCATCTGTGATTGATAGAGGCATTTTTGATTGCTGCTTATCAAAATGAGTCAGCCAGCTGACAGATCAGAATGGCAGGAGTCCAGCCTGCACATCTTCCTCTTACCAAGGGCACTGGTAGAAAACAAAAGGGAGAACTGACAGCTGATCAGTCTGTCACTGAAGTAACTTTCCTACCTGACTTAATCCTCTGAGACTGAACTGTAAAGATCTCAGGCCATCTACACTCTGGATATTTTCACAAACCTGAGCTCAGTACAAAAGATGCACACCTGAGGAGTACATCTATTCTGATACTATCTTCTCTCTATGACAGAGTTCTTCTTTTCTCTTTTAAAGAAGCATGTGTGCAGATTTTGTTGTCTGTGGTCCTTTGTGTTTCTGATATCCTGGCTCAGTCCTGCTTCTGACACTTCTCACTTCTGTCCTTTACCTGCTCCTCTATTTCCTACTATGGCTTAGCAGGGGGCTGTACTGTCACTGCCTATTTCCCACATTGTCTCTGTTTATGTTATTTAAAATCTTTGTCTATACCATCCCATCTATTATACTTTTATTAGATAATAAATTAAAGTCAGTGAATCACAGCTTTACTTTATATCTGTGAATGTTCTGGGGAGGGAAGGTAGGAATATCTTGCTGAAGAAAGTCCAAACAAACACAGAGCAAGAAAGTAGATCTTGCTTCCTTTAAGAAGTAAACAAAACTCTTCTGCAAGATATAATTCCACAGTGTTTAACACAGTGTTTGAGTTGCTTTCTCTTTCAGAATTATTCCAAAGAAATTCAGTGTGAGCACAGTCCAGCATCCCTCACCATGTGCTGTAACCAGGAGAGTTTGTGTAAGTAAGGAATCCCTTACTTCTTACACGGGACATTCATGTCAGCTGTATCCAATTAAGAACTACCAAGTTTACATTTTCCTTGGTTTCCCATTAAAAATTGTGTTTGTTGTTTTCCAGCCTGTGAGATTAGGAATTGGGACCACTGTAAAGCAGTAGGCCACAAGTGATTTTGGCTGAGATTCTCATCCAGCGTGACAAATTCCCACCCACACAGACAGGCTATGTAGCTCTTTCAGGACTGGGCTGTGAGATGGGAACTTATTTCATTGTGTGTATTTACTGCAATTGCTTTAGAACTCGCCAGGTGCCATGTCAGCCTGTGCTTGCACTTATCACTTTCAGGGCCTGTCATATGGACAGGGAGCATGGAGACAGTAAGTTCATATTCCTGTTCTTGCTCCTGTTTCTTACAGGGAAGCGTGTGGAATATGACGTGGAACAAAGAGCAGAAAGAAGTCAGCATGAAGGTGAAATGCAGCAAATGGACCAAATCACAGCCAAAGGAACTGTGGAGCCAAAACGAGGAGGTCTCTCAGAGTTCTGGAGAAGGTACTAACAGTGCAGCTGAGAGCAGTGCCCACTTCAAGCTGCCACCTAGTGCAGCATTTGTTTTCCACTAGGACCATCTGTCCTCTTTATTTCCTGAATTTTAAAGAACTACTTCTTCTAGTGGGTACAGGTTGTTCACATAAAACATGGCAGGGCAGAGAGGAGATACTCCAGCAAATATTGCATGAGCTGGCTTGGGTGGGAGAGTAGGGGTAGCAGGGATTAAATGCCACGTGAGTTAATTCTTTCACATCAGCCTCCTGTGCTGCTCTGTCCCTTCTGTGTCTGAGACTGATTCTGGCAGTTCAGGTGGTGTGTGTTCCCAGTAAGTGTTTTTTGTAGATGTGTTTGGGAAAACAATCCCAGCAGAGAGGTACTGACCTCAATCACTACCTCTAATCTCAGACAAAGAGCTCCACCAACACCTGGACTGTTTGAAGTCTTTAATACCCCTCCCAGCAGAGCCTTCCAGGGACAGGTCTTCAGTCCCATTAAGAGGATCCTTAAAATCCTCCTCCATCACAATGTAGGGCAGTCCCATTAACAACTGGACCACGATGCTGCGAGTCATCCTTTGTGTTTCCTCTCCATTTTTCCATCTCCCTCTGCCCATGCAGTGCTGGGAGCTGTGCCACTCTGTCAACTCACACTTCTCAGAGGAGCATCCTGTGCATAACGTTCTGTTTGTTTCCTTAGGATGCTTTCTCCACTGCAGCACCTTTTTGGTGGGAAGCACTGAACTCATCGTTGCGGAGTGGTCCACTTCTACCACGAGCATCAGGTCGTGTTGTTTCTTTTGTGCTTCGGCGTTTCTCACCGTTTTCCTCAGCTGTTAAACGCTTCGTGTTCAGGTCTGTGTTTCCACGTGCTGGCTTAGAAGCAGAACGTCTCCTTCGCAGCTTTTCGGCTCTCCGTTTTGAAACCCGTTCTCTGAGCTCCTAATAAAGGAAACTTCCACTCGGAAGCGGTGCTGATTTGGGGTCGCGTTGTGGGGGTGGGGCGGGGGGCTCAGGGCGGCCCCGCGCGCACGTGGGCAACGCCCCCAGCGCCGCTCCCGCGCGCGCCCCCTCTGCCCCCGGAAGCCCCTCCCCTTCCGCTCTCTCGCTCTGGGGCACTTCCGGTTTCTTCCTCACCGCCATGGCGCCGCCGGGTGCCCGCAAACGGCGCGGGCCGAGCGGGGCTGGAGAGCGGCGCCGGGGAGCGGCGGTAGGGGAACGTGGGGAGGGGCGTGGGAGGGGGGCGACCCCACCCCGTGCCCGCTGTCACGGCATCCCCGCTGTGCCCCGGCGTCCCCGCGACTCTGCGTCCCCGCGCCGTCGCTGTCCCCAGCTCCCCGTGCCCGCGCTGCCTGCCTTCCCCGCTGCCGAGGACGAGGACGATGCCGCCGCCGAGGACACGCAGGCCATGGTGCGGGCGCAGAACAAGAAGAAGAAATCCGGAGGCTTCCAGTCCATGGGTATGCGTGGGGTGGGGTCCCCCCTCCTGCAGAGCCCCTCACCGCCCACATCCCTGCGCCGTTCCGTGTCCCCACAGGCCTGAGCTACCCTGTCTTCAAGGGCGTGATGAAGAAGGGCTACAAAGTGCCCACACCCATCCAGAGGAAGGTGAGGCCCCGGGGAGTGGGGGCTGTGCCCTGTGCCCCCACGGGGCGCTGACGGCGGGGCTGTGTCCCCCAGGCCATCCCGGTGATCCTGCGTGGCCGTGACGTGGTGGCGATGGCGCGGACGGGCAGTGGGAAGACGGCCTGCTTCCTCCTGCCCATGTTCGAGCGGCTGAAGGCACCCAGCCCATCTGGAGCACGCGCCCTCGTCCTCTCTCCCACGCGTGAACTGGCCCTGCAGACCCTCAAGTTCACCAAAGAGGTACCGGGGTGGGCGGGCACCGCTCGGGGTTGGAATCCCAATGTTGAACCTCGCTTTAACCTCCCCGTTTCCCTTCCTGCCCTGCAGCTGGGCAAGTTCACAGGCTTGAAGACCGCTCTTGTGCTGGGAGGAGATAAGTGAGTGCTGTGCCCACATGTCCTTAAAACAGCCCCAAATCTGCCTAACCTCGGTGGGAGGTGGGCTGAGCTGTCCCCTGCTCTCTCACAGGATGGAGGATCAGTTTGCTGCGCTGCACGAGAACCCCGACATGTGAGTGAGGGTGCAGGGAAAGGACTTGATGGGGACACGGCCACCAAGGTCGGGTTTGGGATGGTGTGAGGAGACCAAAAGCAGCTCAGTGTCACCATCTCTGTCCCTCACAGAATCATCGCCACCCCTGGGCGCCTGGTGCATGTGGCAGTGGAGATGAACCTGAAGCTGCAGAGTGTGGAGTACGTGGTGTTTGACGAGGCTGACAGGTCAGTGTGCTTGGAGCAGGTGAGGGTGGGAGCAGGGGGACCTTGGCTGCCATATCCTGTGTCCCACGTGCTCTCCCCGCAGGCTCTTTGAGATGGGCTTTGCAGAGCAGCTCCAGGAGATCCTTGCTCGGCTGCCGGGCAGTCACCAGACCGTCCTCTTCTCAGCCACACTGCCCAAGCTGCTCGTTGAGTTTGCTCGTGCTGGTGAGAAGCGTGGGGCAGACGGGTTGGGCTGGGACAGATTCTAGGGCTTGGTGATCCTATACTGATGGCAGTGATCTGCTGGGAGCACTTTTCCCAGTCCCACAGCTGTGCTGATCACAGGACTGGAGGAACAGAGCTGGATTGGGCTGAGTAGATATCCCCAGGCTATGAGCTAGGGCTGGTCACAGCACTGTGTCCTGCATACCACCATGTCCCACAGGTCTCACTGAACCAATGCTGATACGCCTGGATGTGGAGTCAAAGCTCAGTGAGCAACTCAAGGTGAGCTCTGTGCCTCTCCCTGCAGCGTCAGGTGCCCCCATGCCTACAAATCACCCTGTGGTGATTGGAGACTCCTGAGGAGTGACCAGCCCGGAGGGGAGTGGGCACTGGAGAGTGTCCCCAGAGGCCCAGAAGGGCTGAGCCCTGCCCTCCCTTTGCAGCTGGCTTTCTTCCACGTGCGTGGAGATGACAAACCAGCTGTGCTGCTCCACCTGCTCCGCAATGTGGTGAAGCCTCAGGATCAGACAGTTGTCTTTGTGGCCACGAAGCACCACACTGAATATCTCAAGGAGGTAAGCAGCACCTGGAGCACCCAGTGTTCGGGGTCTGGGTGGGCACTCTGGGGGCTCAGCACCCTGGAGACCCTTTCCATGGGATGGAGGTACATTTCCAAGTGGGATCTGAGCTCTCTTCTCCTGTCTGCAGCTACTCACTTCCCAGGGCATCTGCTGCACCCACATCTACAGCTCTCTGGACCAGACTGCCCGCAAGATCAACATTGCCAAGTTTGCCCATGGCAAGTGCCCGGTGCTGCTGGTGACAGACGTGGCCGCCCGTGGGCTCGACATCCCCATGCTGGACAACGTCATCAACTACAGCTTCCCTGCCAAGTCCAAGCTGTTCCTGCACCGTGTCGGTGGGTGCCACCCGGGGGTTCCTCAGGGTTATGGGGACAGGGAAGGCGTGAGTGGGCTGACCCTTGGGGTTCTGGAGTACCAGGAGGTCCCAGGTCAGAGGCTGGCTCTGGTTTCCCACCCCACTGCTCGTGCTAGGTCGCGTGGCCCGGGCTGGCCGCAGTGGCACTGCCTACTCGCTGGTGGCTCCTGACGAGATGCCCTACATCTTTGACCTCCACCTCTTCCTGGGGCGCCCACTCATCCTCGCCGGTGCCCAGGAGATGCCTGCAGGTGAGGAGGGACCCAAACGTAGGGGTGGCTGCGCATCCTTTGGGGTTTTTCCTCGGATCCTGTGATCTCATGCCCAGCAGAAGTCTCTTGCACCCTCTTAGAGGCGTGATGCCCTCTTGCTCCCAGGGTGGGTGGCAGAGAGCTGATGCATTGTCCCTGGTGCTGCAGATGCAGACGGGGTCCTGGGTCGCGTCCCGCAGAGCTTGGTGGATGATGAGGAGTGCCTGCTGCTGACGGACCACCAGGGCTCCCTGGAGCTGCAGAGCCTGCGCCGCGTGGCCGACAATGCCCAGAAGCAGTACCTGCGCTCCCGGCCCGGCCCCTCCCCTGAGTCCATCAAGAGGGTGAAGGAGATGGACACGGCTCAGCTGGGCATCCACCCGCTCTTCAGTGCGTGCCCGGGGGCACCGTGGGAGGGGACCCCTCTCCGCTGTGCATGAGCTGATCCCTCTGTGCTCCCCAGGTGCTCACTTCGAAGATACTGAGCTGGAGAGGCTGAAGTTGGTGGACAGCATTAAAGCCTACAAGTCCAAGGCGGTGAGCTGGGGGATGGAAAGCAGAGGAATGGGAAGGATGGGAAAAGAGGGAAGTTCCCATAGAATCACAGAGGCTGCAAAAGACCTCTAAAGATCACCAAGTCATCACCCGCTCCTCACTGTTCCCACTAAACCACGCCCTCCTGGGGCTTCCTCTCTCTGGGCACAGACCATCTTTGAGATCAACGCCACAGCACGCACGTTGGCCAGCAGCATCATGCGCTCCAAGCGGCGGCACGACCGCGTCCTCATCGAGAAGTTCCAGCGTGGGCAGGAGGAGAAGCGGGCAGCAGCTCTCAGGGAACAGGGGCTGCGTCCAGCCAGGCCTGAGGAGGAGGAGGAAGGAGAGGAGGAAAACCTCCAGGTAATGGGGCTGGGAGAGGGCTGTGTGTTGGCTCTGGGGAGGGAACCGGGCCCCCAACCCCTCTGTGTCCCCCCTCCAGGAGGTGTTCTCCACCGTGGTGGGACGAAAGCGCAAACGGAGCCGGGCTGCAGAAGATGGTGCCAAGAAAAAGCCACGGCCAGTGACACAGAGGGACGAGGACTTCTACATCCCCTATCGACCCAAAGACTTTGAGAGCGAACGGGGGTGAGTGGGGAGCGCTCCCCCCACCCTCCTATCGCAGCCCGGGCTGCTCTCATTGCCCCCGTGTCCTCTGTCCAGGCTGAGTGTGGGCGGTGAGGGCAGTGCCTTCGAGCAGCAGGCAGCTGGGGCTGTGCTGGATCTCATGGGCGATGAAAGCCACAACCTGAACAGGAGCAAGCAGCTGCTGAAGTGGTGAGTGGGGTGTGGACGCAGCAGGGATGTTGCTCTCCCCTCAGAACCAGTGACTTGCTGCATGTTGGGCAGCGTTGGGTAGAACTGGGAATGCCCAGTGAGGAGGATGGAGGTGGTCTGTTATTCACCCTTCTTGTTTTCCCTTTCCCAGGGACCGCAAGAAGAAGCGCTTTGTGGGGCAGACGGGGCAGGAGGAGAAGAAGAAAGTGCGGACGGAGAGCGGGCGCTACATCAGTAGCTCCTACAAGAACAACCTGTATCCTGCTCATACACTGTGCTGGGGGAGGGGGTTGCTGCTTGGCCCTTCAGCTTTGGGGACAGAGCAGGGGGGGTGAGTGATAGGAAGCGCTGTGCCTTCCCTTAACGTGCTGCAGCTACGAGAAGTGGAAGCAGAAACACAAGGTTGACGAACGAGACGACGACGAGGACAACCAAGGAGGCCGGGAGCAGGTCAGAGGGAAGCACAGACGTGGGCACGGTGAGTACCGCAGCAAAGCCCGCTCCCCATACCCTCCCCATGATCTCCGAGACCTCCAGGCGTGGTTTGACACCCACCCGTGACCGTGCGTGTCCCGCAGCCCCTCGGCAGCCCCAGGGCAAGGTGCGCTCGGAGCTGAAGAACAAGCAGCAGATCCTGAAGCAGCGCAAGGCAGCGGCCAAGCAGCGCTTCCTGCAGCGCGGCGGCCTCAAGCGCCTCAAGGCGCGGAACCGGCAGCGCGTGCACGAGCTGCAGCAGATGGCGTTCGGCCGCCGCTCCGCGGCCACCAAGAAGGGAAAGCTCCGGAAGAAGATGTAGGGGATGGCCTAGCAAAGGACACAGTAAATAGGTACCGGTTGGGTTTTGGATACTGCCTCGCTTTCTCGCATCTCGTGCCTGGGGTAATTCCTAAAAGAACCCGGCTGTGTTATATTTCGATGGGAAAAGGCTTTATTGGTACCAGCACTCAGGAGCAGCTGCTCTACTTCTGTCCATCCGGGTGCCTTGCAGGAGTGCAGGCCCAGGCTCTGCCCAGAGGCATTATCCTTCATCCTTCCCTTGTGGAGCATGGAAGTCACTCCTCAACTGTATCCAGCATCCATCTATTCCTGGATGGGAGGCATGGGGACAGCCCTGCGATGCTGTGGGCGTGTGGCTGTGGTAGCAGGCACATGAGGACGCAGTCCCAGCACGGCACAGATGGCAGCCAGGTCCTGCATGCAGAGCAGCACCTGGGGCGCACTGTTACCACAGGGCCAACCACATCACCCTGTGGCTGTAGGACCACGCTCACCACATCCAGCTGTGCCTCTGTGTCCTCCAGGGCCACATCCTTGGGGACCTGCAGCCTCGTGACAGCGAGCTGGAAGAGGCTGAGCACTGCCATCAGATCTGCCCCAGCAGCAGCATCTTCTGGGCTGCCTCACCCTGCATCCGGGCCCAGGACAACTCCTGGGGACAGCAAATAGCACAGGGCTGCAGGTAGTCCCGTCCCACAGCCCTTACCCCATTCAGCACAGCACGGCAGGCGGCCTCCAGGCGCTCACAGAGCAGCAGCTCCTCATTCCCACTCGTGAGCTCACTGTCAGCCTCCTCACAGCACTGCTGGAGCTGCTGGAGTGCACAGGTTCCCCCTAACCCCCATCTGGGGACACAGCCACCCTCCCGGCCTCCACCTGCTGCAGCAGCACCGCCCGCGCCTCCACCAGCACCCCAAAATGGGCCAGCATGGATGGGACGCCTCCACTGGATCCGCAGCTTGTCCTGGAAGGCCCTGCTCAAGTGCTGCTCCAGACCCAGGGACATCTCAGGGGCTGCATCTGGATCCCGTGCTGCATGGGGGGGAGTGGAGCAGTGGGACGTGGGGCAGCCATGGCAGGGCGGCCGTGATGGTGGAGGCACACAGTGCTGTTGCCAGGGGCAGCCAGAGGCTCCCACAGCACCAGGGGAAGGTTTCCTCCCCGCAGCCCTGAGTGTCACCCATGAAGGTGGGAGCAGCCCTGNAAAAAAAAAATTATTTACAATAAAAACAATTAAGCCCCCTTGGAGAGTCAGCATCCTCCCCCCTCCCCCCCATCCTGCCCCATACACCAGTGGTTTCTTCCACCATCCCGGGGCACAGCTGCTCAGTGGCCCCAAAGCAGTGCTCCCCCTCGTGCTGCCTGCAGCCCCAGCACTGCTGGTGGTGACAGCCACAACCCTGGACCACACTCAAGGCACTGAGCTGAACAGGCCACCATCTCCTGTGCTGCGTGCCACCTCGTTAAGAAGGGTATCNCCCCCCCCCCCCCCCCAGCTCCCTCCCTCAGCGTACATACACTGCTCTTCTCCCTGTGCTCCCTTCCCCCCCCCGTCATGCACTCAGATCCCCTCNAGAAGGGGAGAAAGGAGGCTGGAAGGGTGGAGTGGGAGCTGGGAGGGCAGGACGCTGCCAGGTGGTGGTGATGAGGACGTAGGGTGCTGGGCTTGCAGATGGAGCTCTGTTGCCATAAGGAATGGATGTTATGTGCCCAGTGTGTCTTCTCCACTCGTCTTCTGAAGAGCCACCCCGCTGTGCTGCTCGCCCTCATCACCTACACAGGGCACAGAGCAGCACCTCAGCAGCAGCCAACAAGCCAGGGAACAGTTCTTCCCTCCCTTGGCAGCTCCAGCCCCAAAGCACCGCCAGCACGAGGAAGCAGGGCTCACCTTCTGTAGGGCAGCTGGGATAAGCAGCCTGGATGCTGCTCCCATTGACCAGCACCATCACCTCGTGCTTGGTGGAGCTGCCCAGCGTGTCTTCTTCCCTGTTCCCCTCATCATCATCATCATCGTCGTCATCTTCCGAGTCCACCAGCACTAAGACATCATCCGAGCCCTGGCTCCTGTCAACAGCAGAGGGAGAGGAGGTGGGCTGAGGCTGAGGACAGCTCCTCCTGACCCCAATCCTCTGCATCTCCCCTGGCTTTGACAACTCTACACACCAAACTGGATGGACTCTTCCAACCCTGCACCAACAGCTGCGTTCAGGCCCTGCTGGCAGCAGCACCACCAGCAGCACTCTGCACTGCTTCCCATTCGTCTGACAGGACCACCCCTGCGTGTCCAGGGGCAATGACAAGTGCTCCCCTCACCCTCCTGCTCCCTCACCCACACTGAGCCTCACCCAGCCCTGCTCAGCCCTTCTGCTCCCACCTAAGAACAGCTCTGCTCTGCCCCACTGGAGATCACAGCTGCCAGGAAGGTGGACTAAGGAACGTGTGCAGGAAAAGTCAACTCACCTGAATGCAGCACCTAAATGGGAGAGAAGGGAGAAGGGAGTGTTAGAAACCACTCCCAGAGCAGCACATCGCTGTTTTTGCTGTACAGCCCCTACCAGCTGTGCTTCAGAAAGGGAAGGACAGGAATGGCTCTGCACAGCTCCCTGCAGAAGCTCAGGGCAAGGTGCCTGAAGCACCCAGCTAGGGAAGGGCCCTGAGTTCCAGCCCAGCTCCTCCAGGGCTCATGGGCTTCTGACCTGGAGCAGGATGAGGCCCGAGAGCTGGGGACAGTCAGCAGCAGACTGCAGCACATCAGGAGGGGCAGGGAGGTTAGGGATAACTTTCCCCCCCATGCCCCTGGCTTGCACGGAGGAGAGCTCCTACCTCTGAGGCACAAGAGAGGATTGTAGTACAAGACAACCCCAGAGATGGTGAGAACAGCCACCAGGGACAGGACCACCACTGCACCCACCACTCCAACCACGTTCGTTGGTTCTGCAGGAAGGGGAGACACAAGAGGCCAGCTTGTCACCAGGACACGCACGGATGCCCTCAGTTCAAATAACACAAGTCCCAGTGTGCAAGGTGTGCTCGTATGGTGTAACAACTGTGCTTTGCTGACACAGACAACAGCACTGCAAGGACCTTGTTTTTGTGAAAACAAATCAGCTCTTGCCCGTTGCTGCTTGAGCGCTCCTCTGCCCCCCAAACCAATGGGAAGGGCCACGGAGCAGCTGTGCTCCTCTCTCAGGCCCACTATGCCACGGTGAGAGGAATGGGATCTTTCAACTCTGGGATGAAAAGTCCCAGTCCCACACCTTGCTGCGAGATGGAAAGTGTCAGTGAATGATCACTGGTAAATGCAGCCCTCTCCAGCAGCTGCCACGAGCTGTATCCCTGCTCTCTTTTCAATCCTTGCCAGCCTCAAGCAGCCCTACTCACCCTTCACTGTCAGGCAGACGAACACCTCCCTCAGCCCCACGGGGTTCTGTGCCTTGCAGACGTAGCAGCCCCCGTCGGTGCCCTGGGAGCAGTTCTGGATGGTGAGGCGGGACACGTTGCCCTCCTGGGCAATGAAGAACCTGCCCCCGGGTTCAATCTCTGGCTGGGTGATGCCCCGCAGCCACGTGAGCCTTGCTGCAGGCATGCTCTCGGTCACACGGCACGTCAGGGTCACGTTGTCACCCACAAAACAGGTCTTGGGGGGCTCCGACTCCAGCGAGGGGACTTCTGAACAGCCCGAAAGGAAAGAAAGAGTCAAGGAGGGGATGGAGGAGTTGAACATAACAAGCTATCAGCCATCTGACTGATCAGTAATCATTAACAGAAGGAAACGTTCAGGCTGAGACTTGAGCAGCCTTCCATGGGGCAATATGATACGATATGAGCAACTTTCACTTTCCTGTTTTTGACACCTGTGTTTATATTGATGGAGGACAATGCTTGGAGGGCAGCCAGCAGGAACATGGCAGAGGAGGAAGGCAGCCCAGGGACTGCCTGCAGGAGCAGAATGACTATCACAGAGCCCTGACAACCCTTGGAGGACAAATACAACTCAGGTTTTCAAAGGTGCTTTAGTCAGCTCTCTTTAGAGGCTTGAGGGGGGCTGGGGACATGCACAGCCACTCTGATATAAATCCAGCCCCAGGAAACTTAAACTCAAGCCAAGCAAGGCACTAAAACCACTGGCTCACCTTCTCCATTCAGGCCACAAGTATGAGTGTTTGCACAGGTGAAAAGGTCAGTGCACAGAGATCTGTCAACCCAAAGCATGACTCAACAACAACTCTGCCATGCTACACCTCACCTGTAGGACTTCTGTGCCTCGTGCAGTCACCTCTGCACGGCCAAATCCTGCCAGGCTGCCTCGTTTGCATCCCTCCCCTGCTGCAAGAACCAGCAAGCCTGGCTCCAGAGGGCAGAGAACGATCAGGGTACCTGTCTGCCCCACCATTAATAATTAATACGGTGAAGAAACCAACTTACTTATCTCCACAGAGCATGCTGGCTCCTCCTGCTCGACGACGTGGCTCCCAACACACTTGAACACTTTGCGGTGGGAGAGGTGGGAGCTGTTCAGTGTTTCCACGTGGGTGTCTGAGGAGCTCGTGGAGCTGATGAGCCAGCTGGAGTTCTCCAGATCGTGCCCCTCTTCTCTCCAGTGCAGGGTGGGGTGGGGATACCCCCCGGGCCAACTGCAGAACAGCTGCAGCATCAGCCCCGAGGAGGAGGTCTCAGCCCAGCACTTCGGAGTGGACCGTGGTGGATCTGTCACCAAGAAGGGCACGCAGTTAGAAACACACTCAAGTCACTTGGTGTCCCAGGGCAGGAAGCCCAGCAAAAGCTTGGTTTTGCAATCATTCTGCTTGAAAATGTCCACGGTTTCTCTGTGTTGCTCCCTGACCTGCGCACCACTGCCTCAGGGGAGTGTAACTGAACGACAGCCAACAGGGACCAAGCAGAGAATGCTCTGCAAAAGGTATCACAGCAACCACTAAAACGCAGGGGAAGGACACATCTTTGCCACAGCGCTGTCTGATGGAGACAGCTGTCACTGCCGTGTGGGGTCAGCACCACCTCACTCAGTCCCCATCACACCGCAGCAGTGGGGACAAACTCCAAGAGAAGAGAGGTGGGGTAAGGCACTGCTGGCTTCATGCCAGGGCCAATCTGGGTAACCAAGCGCGTCTTTGTTATTCAAATACAGGAACTACTAACGACAGGATGGGACAGAAACCAACAGAAACACAAGAGCAGTCCCCTCAGGCACAGCAGAGCTCACATTTCAGGCAGCTTGAGTTCCTGTCTCTCTCCCATCATCTGGTTTCTTCACATTCCTGAGGTGGCCCAAGAGTATGATTTTGGTGGAGAAACTGTAGCACATCCACACCCATACACAGACACACACACGTGTTCACTTAACAGCCAGAGGGATTCTGGACTCTGATCCAGGCAGAAATAACACAGGGCTCATGCGGCCAGCTTGCCTCCCACAACCCTCAACAAGACCCCACTGAGAGATGCTGCCAATCAAAGCCCCAAAGAAGAGGTGTCAGAAAGACGTTTGATGCTTATTTTGCACAGCACATAATGTGGAGTAAAAGGAAAAAAGAAAAATAATGGCAAAAGCCCACTTGAGCTCCAACAATACCTTCTCAGGGCTTGGCTTTCCAGGAACAGTACACATACACCTTTTATGATCTCTGAAAACAGCCAACTGAGGCAAGAGATTTCCCTATGGCACTTCCCCTGTCCCGGCTCTGGGGTGGTCTGACCACCATGTACCAGCCATGGTTAACAAGAGCAACCTGTCAGACTGAGACATGAGGAACAGCCCCGTGCTGAAAGGCAGACACAGAAAGAAAACTTTCTGGTACGTCCAGCACGAGGTGGGTCAGCTGGCAACTCCCAGGGTTACATGCTGCATGAGTGACACGGTTTGGTGGTAAGCTGGTGATGGGCTGATGGTTGGACTAGATGACCCCAGTGGTCCTTTCAATCTTAAGGACTAAGATTTGCATGCTATCAGCATGGAAACAACTTTGATTTTGAGTGACTCTCAGAAACAGCAAGTGGCAGCAGCACTGCTGCTCGTTGCTATCTTCTGCTCACGAGCATTTTGCCTCACTGCTCTAGATTTGGGGCTCCCTATTCTAAGCTCCACACCTACAAATTCTCTAAGGTTTGACTCCCACAATTCAGTCCCCTCCAACCCTGTCTGCAGGCACCTTGCCCCAGGAAGGGAATTTTCACCTGTGTGAACGTTCAGAGATTTAACCTGTACAGAACGGGCACAACTTTTACAACGCATACCCGTCAACAAACACTGACAAAGAAGCAACACCCTGAATGCAAACAGAAAACGAGCATCGCTCTGCAAATGTTGACAGATCAGCAAGAAAAGAAAGAGCTTGTAAAGCACAGCTTGGCAGTGAAACAGAACAGGCAGCAGCCTTGCCCTCTTCCAAACCCTGTGGTTGGCATGGAGGACAGCAGGTCGCAGCCCAGGTCTGAAGGTCTATGAAGGTTTCTAAGAGAATGAATAAGGAATGGAGATGAGACTCGTGCGACCTGCGGGTGGAAATTCTGTCGTGGGACAACTTACTGGCTACCAGCAGCTGGACTCTGTGCTCGTGGTCTGTCTTGTTCAGCACTTCCCTACACGTGTAGTTGCCCTCGTCCTGCAGACGCAGCTCTGTGATGCGCAGAGAGCTGTTGTCCACCAGGGAGAAGCGGACGTCCGGGGGGAAGGCAACCCTCGAGGAGAAGAGCGGGGGAAAGGAGTGCGGATCCCCCTGGAACCACAGCACCTCGGTGGCTTCTTTGGAGACATTGCGGCACAGGAGGAGGATGCTTCCTCCCACCTTCCCAAAGACCACTTCTGCTGTTCCTGCAAGCAGAGAACGGAGAGCATTAGGGACCAATTTAACACGCGGAGCCCCTCTCTCCAAGCTCCCCACGTCCTCCGCCGACCCGGACCAAGCACAGCGAGAGCCTATTTCATCCCGAGGGCAGCAACCCTGCTAAAAGCGAACGGGGAATTCAGAAGGGAAAGGCCATTTCGGAAGGAAAGCCCAGCGGGGAGGCACCGCGGGCCGCCCCTCAGCCCGTACCTGCGGCACTGCGGCACTGCGGCACCTGCCTCCACACACACACAGCCAGCAGCAGCCGGGCCGCAGCCGCCCCGCCGGGGAACCGCATCGCCGTCCGCCTCCGCCAGCACCTCCCGCTGGGCCCGGACCCGCCCTGAGGCGGTACGAGCAGCCCTCCGCCCACACCTCCTCCCGGGGGCCCGCGCACCGCCCGCTCGGCGGATCCCCTCAGGGGCCGCCCGCCGCCATTTTGAGCGCCCCCCGCCGCCATTTTGAGCGCCCCCCGCCGCCATTTTGAGCGCCCCCCGGCCTCTGCCGCCACGGCGGGCGCCCCTCAGCGCAGTGCTGCGTTCCTCTCCGCTTCTCCCCGGTAGCGACGGGCGGCTTCCAGGCCGAGAGGGCGGCACCGGAAAGCGGGAGCGCCCGGAGCATCCTCCTGTGACACCTCTGGGGAGCGCAGGCCGCTCCGCCTTTGCGTGAGGGGTTTATCGCCCCTCAGGACAGCGCAGAGCACACGGCCGCCGCCAGGGGGCGCCCTCCAGGCCGGAGCGCGGCGGGGCCGGCAGCCAATGGGAGCGCGGCGTGGCGCCGCAGCAGCCAATGGGAGCGCGGCTTGGGGGCGGGCCGAGCGGCGGGGCGGCGGTCGGCGGGGGTCGGTGCGCGGAGCGGCCATGGCGGCGGAGCTGGGGCTGTGGGACGGACCGCTGTGCCTCGGCGAGGTGGAGCAGAGACCCAAGCACCCGCTGCGCGTCAAGTACGGCTCCGTGGAGATAGACGAGCTGGGCAAGGTGCTCACCCCCACGCAGGTAAGCGGGGCGCGGCCCTCGTGGCGGGGATGGAGGCGGGGAGAGCCGCGCGCTGACGCCGCCGGCCCCGCAGGTGCAGCAGCGGCCTACCAGCATCGAGTGGGACGGCTGCGACCCACAGAAGCTCTACACGCTGGTGCTCACCGACCCCGATGCGCCCAGTAGGAAGGATCCGAAGTTCAGGTAGGGGCGGTGGGTCGTTTTCTGTGTGAGCTGTGCTGTGCTCTGAGCGGATGCGCTGCTCGTTGTGCGGGGTTGAATTAGGGCACTGCAGCGCGGTTCTGACCCGGTGCAGCTTGCCCTACTCAGCTCGGGCTCAGGAGCACACGCAGTGCTCGCTTCTGGGGTGGGAGGTGGGTGCTGGAGCTGCCTGGGCTCTGAGTCCTGCAGCACTGCCTGCTGTGTGCCTGCTGATCTTGCGGTTACACGGAGTCACAGAGGTGTAGGGGTTGGAAGGGACCTGCAGAGATCATCGAGTCCAACCTCCCTGCAAAGCAGCTCCCCAGCCCAGGTCGCACAGATAGGTGTCCAGGCAGGAAGGAGACTCCATCACCTCTCTGTGCAGCTCCAGTGCTCCATCACTGCACTGTGAAGAAGTTCTCACGCACATTGGTGCAGAACTTACTCAGTTTATGGCCATTTCCCCTCATCCTATCACCACACACTGCTGAGAAGAGTCCGGCCTCATCCCTTTGCCTCCCACTCCTTAGGTATTTTAGACATGGATCAGATTCCCTCTGAGTTTTCCTTCCTCAAGGCTGAACAGCCCCAGCTCTCTCAGCCTTTCCTCATGCAGGAGCTGTTCTACGCCCTTTATCATCTCTGTTGCACTCTTTCATTCAGATCTCTGTCTGTTTTGTACCAGGGAGCCCAGAACTTGACACAGTACTCCAGGTGAGGCCTCACCAGGGCAGAGTAGAGGGGGAGGATCACCTCCCTTGACCTGCTGGCCATGCTCTTTTTAATGCACCCCAGGAAACAGCAGTGCTCAGCTTCAGTTACCCTCCACTGACAGCCCATGGGAGAACAGCTGCTCAGAGCACTGGGAGGTCATAACCCGTGCATTGTCATGCAATCTGATTTATTTTTGATTTTTTTAACCCTCTTTTCAGGGAATGGCATCACTTTCTGGTGACCAACATGAAAGGTAATGATGTGAGGAGCGGGACCGTGCTGTCAGACTACGTGGGCTCGGGGCCCCCCAAAGGAACAGGTGGGTGCCTGCCCGCAGCAGTCCCAGTGCCCCAGGCCCTGGAGGTGCTGTGGGTGGGTGAATGTGGTCTCGGGGAGGGGTCCACCTGCACCTAAATCCAAACCTGGTCATGGGGTGCGACACGAGCCAGTCAGGCATCTCAGGCACATCTCCTTTCAGCTCACGTAGCTCAGTCGTGCTCATCCCAGGGAACAGCAGTGCTGTCTGCCAGCAGCCCTCGGGTGGATGCAGGCTCGTTCCCTGAGCTGGGCTCACTTCTTCAGCCCCAGTACTCCCGAGCCAGGTGCACCTGTAATGCTGTTCTGTCCCTGCAGGGCTGCACCGCTACGTGTGGCTGGTGTACGAGCAGCCCAAGAAGCTGAGCTGCAACGAGCCCGTCCTGTCCAATCGCTCCGGAGACAAGCGAGGGAAGTTCAAGGTGGCAGCTTTCCGCAGCAAGTATGAGCTGGGGGTGCCGGTGGCTGGCACTTGCTACCAGGCAGAATGGGATGACTATGTGCCGAAGCTCTATGAGCAGCTGTCTGGGAAGTAGGGAGAAGGGAGCTGAGCAAACACTGTGCTGCATCCTCTGTTCCCCTGGAGACCGCTCTCGTAGTTTTGTTTAGTGAGTTGAGAACCCGTCTGCTCCTGCACTGACAACTTGAGCTGTAACCATAACCCCATCGCTGCCTGTGAAGTGAATCTGCTTTGGTGTCAGAGCGTGTGCTCTGCTTCAGCCTCCCCCTGCAGGTACAGGCTGCAAGAGCTGCCCCTGGGCTGACCTGCTCCAGGGAGGTTGTGGCTCAGTGCCACTTCAGTGTCTCCACTGTGTTAACGTGGTGTTGTGGAGCAGAGGTGTGGGTACAGAACCACTTCTGGCTGCAGAGCCTTCTCTTTCCAGGAGGGAAGAAGGCAGCAAGCTGTAAGGGAAGCTGCTTTTTTCCTCCCATGCCTTGTGCTGGTGCCTCCACTGAAGTGAACCACTGATCAGCAGAACGAGGTTCACAGCACTACTTTCTGATCCGTGTTGCCACTCAGAGCTGAGAGGCCTTGTTTTGTTCGTGACCCGGTGTTTGCTCACAGTGCAATTAAACACTTTGCAAGGTGGACGGCGTGGTTGTGTCCTTGGGGGGGGGGTGGGGGGGCGGGGGGGCCGCGTGAGAGGGTGCCTGG